>CM039618.1:3048299-3190136 GCA_022457205.1 Saccharum spontaneum | reverse complement strand
CAAATGTTATGTTCTGCTTCCTCCTCATGAACGCACTAAACTGACTGCTCAGTCAGTTGAGTGTGTTTTCTTGGGCTATAGCCTTGAGCATAAGGGGTATCGTTGTTATGATCCTTCTGCTCGTCGTATTCGTATTTCTCGTGATGTCACATTTGTTGAGTCTTGTCCTTATTTTCACTCAACCATCTCAAAATCGTCATCTTCAAATGACTCTATTTCTTTTCTTTCCTTACCTCCTATCTACATTGATTCACCATCACCTTCCTCATCGACTTCACCTGTGGATTCTATCACACCTTCACCTGGAGTTCACATTCCCTCTGATCTTCCCATTCCTTCACAGTCTAGTCCAACACGTCCTCCAATTCGTTTTCATTATAGTCGTCGCCCTCGTGTTCCTTCAAATCCCGAGCCATCTTCTAGCCTTCCTGATCCTGAGGCCAGTACCACAGATACTCCTTCCAATGATTCCCCTTCTAGTCCGGATCAACGTTATAATCTTAGAAATCGTGCCACCATTCATGCACCAGACAAGCTTAGTTTTCTCACTGCTGGTGCTGTTAGTGAACCTTCTTCATATCAGGAGGCTGCTGGTAATCCAGCTTGGGAGCATGCTATGTCTGAAGAACTTGCAGCTTTGGAGCGTACTGGTACTTGGGAGGTGGTTCCTTTGCCTGCACATGTTGTCCCCATCACATGCAAATGGGTGTATAAAGTTAAAACTAAAGCTGATGGGTCAATTGAACGATACAAAGCTCGTCTAGTTGCTCGAGGTTTTCAGCAGTCTTATGGACGTGACTATGACGAGACCTTTGCTCCTGTTGCTCATATGACTACTGTTCGAGCTCTTATTGTTGTGGCTGCTATTCGCTCATGGAATATCTCTCAGCTAGATGTTAAAAATGCATTTCTTCATGGTGATCTAAATGAAGAAGTCTATATGCATCCACCCCCAGGTGTCATGGTACCTGATGGTCATGTTTGTCGTCTTCGTCGTGCTCTTTATGGCTTAAAGCAAGCACCTCGCGCATGGTTTGAACGATTTACATCAGTTGTTAAAGCAGCTGGTTTTACTCCTAGTGATCATGATCCTGCACTATTTGTCCATGTTTCTGAGCGTGGACGCACATTACTTCTGCTTTATGTGGATGATATGCTGATTACTGGTGATGATAATGATTATATTGTCTTTGTAAAGGAACGTCTCCGTGAACAATTTATGATGTCAGATTTGGGCCCTTTGAGCTATTTTCTCGGCATAGAAGTCACGATGACCTCTCATGGATATTATCTATCTCAACACAAATATCTTCAAGATTTGATAGCTCGATCTGGCCTCTCTGATACTCGGACTGCAACAACACCTATGGAGCTTAATCTTCAACTACGACCTAATGATGGTACACCCCTTGCTGATCCTTCCAGATATCGTCATATTGTTGGTAGTCTTGTCTATCTTACTATAACAAGGCCAGACATTGCTCATGCCATACATATTCTTAGTCAGTTTGTTAGTGCCCCTTCTTCGGTTCATTATGCACATTTGCTTCGTGTTCTAAGGTATTTGCGAGGGACAGCATCACAACGGCTATTTTATGCCAAATCAAGTCCACTTCAACTACATGCTTACTCTGATTCTACTTGGGCAAGTGATCCTACGGATCGTCGTTCTGTCACTGGCTATTGCATCTTTGTTGGTACTTCTCCTATTGCATGGAAATCAAAGAAACAGAGTGCAATATCACGATCTAGTGCTGAAGCGGAACTTAGAGCTCTTGCCACTACAACTGCTGAAATAATTTGGCTTCGATGGTTGTTGGCTGATCTTGGAGTTTCATGTGAAAACTCCACACCACTTTTGTGTGACAATATGAGTGCTATTCAAATAGCAAATAATCCAATTAAGCATGAGCTGACCAAGCATATTGGTGTGGATGCATCATTTGTCAGATCTCATTGCCAACAATCCACAATTGATCTCAAATATGTTTCATCTGAGCTTCAAGTGGCAGACTTCTTCACCAAGGCTCAAACAAAGGAACATCATCGTTTTTATCTTGCCAAACTCAATGTATCTAATTCTTAGTCATGACCCACCTTGAGTTTGAGGGGGGGTGTAAAGTATATAGTAGCTCCAGCCTGGCCCATAAGGCCCATGGCCCATATGCCTATTGTATACATATACGTGTATGTAAAGACTGATGAGTTGAAATATCATTTTAGCTTCCAGACCTTTCCTTCTTCTTCTAGCAATATATTCAGATAGTTCTAAAAGTGTTGAAGAGTTCAGCATTATAACAAACCGTGATTTGATTCTCCTTTTCTTTCTTGTTGTAAATGCATAGCAAATAAATCATCTGCAAAGTTAACAGAAGTAATAATGAGAAGGCGAGTAAGAAAGCTACCTCATAATTTCGTGTAAATCGGTAAACTGCCCTCCTAAACAAACAAACTTTAGCTTTTCGAGAGATATTTTGCAAAGGGGATATATAACTTACTTGACCATGATGTGTTTTAAGCCCTCTATCCTCCACTCTGCAGTTTCCATCAATAATGATTGACTTGAGTGGAATCTGCAAACCCACAAATTTTCAGTACAAAGTTGAAAACAACTACATCATGCTGTGTCACTGGGTGTACTCATTTTAACCATAACTGGAATGGATTTGATTCCTTGAAAGTACTCCCAATAAGGTAAAAAAAATCAACATGAATACAGCTAACAAACGAGTTAAAAGCGAACTTCTAAATTTATTAACAAAAAGCATATTCTTTAATCCCAGAGATATGCTTTTTGTTTTTGTTGATGGAAGCAACAGCTTTACAGGTAATCATTACATTGAATGATTGGAAGACTAAAGAAGCCTAAGCAGATGAAACAAGTTGCTGACATGATCAACAGGTGTGCCATTATTCGGCACTTGCCAGACTCTAATGATAAAAATAAAAAATAAAAAAAAAGCATCTAAATATCGAAATGGTCAACGGTTCCTAGTTCCGACATCGATGGGCCCCTCAACTTCACAGTTCACAATTGGCAAGCTGGAATGATTCCTACACCCAAAAACAATTATGCCCACTGGACCAGAATCGAGACCCGGTTCCATGCATCTCAATCTGGTCAAACCCTCCTCCTCAAAATTCAAAAACCGCGAGAGGGAAATCCCGAGTTTACAAAAGTACGGATTAACAAAGGCTCGTCCAAACAAACTCCCACGTCAATCTGAAATTCTGAACATCAAAGCTAACCGAACTACCGAAGTAACTAGCCAAATTTGGCAACAGAAGCAGAGGGACGCAGATTCCCCCAAACAGATGAACGATGCAGCACATACCATGTTGTCCCTGGGCTGCTTCTTGTAGTAGGCGAGCACCCTGTTGTCGAGGACGAAGTACCGCGTGTGGAAGAAGGACCTCCCGATCTTCCTCCGGCCGTGGCGCACCATCCACCCCTCGTGCCGCACCGCGGCGGGGGTCGGGCCCGCGGACCCGCCCTTGGGCAGCTCCCCGCTCCGCGCCATTCCCGATGCGTGCGGCCGAGGGAGCTCCCCGCCGCTCCTCGCGGCGTCCCTCTTGGACGCCGACGAGCTGAGCATCTCCCGCGCCACTCCGTCCCAACTCCAAACTGCCCACACGCAAGTCGTCCGGGCGGGCGTCCCAGCTGCAATTCCTCCGGCAGGCCTCTCGTCAAGGAGCCGTCCCCGGGGTCGAGTGCGCAGGTGACGGGAGCGGAAACCCTAGGCACGTGCGGCCCGCGGACTGCGAGCGGCGGCCGGACCGCCGGAGTCCGGCGAGAGGCGGAGGCAAGGGGAGCGGGGAGAGGACGACAGAGAGGAGCGGAGGCCTGGATGAGTAATAAAATTGTGATTTATGAAGTCTCTGAGACATTAATAATTAATTCGATTGTTCTCTTCCTCTTTTCGCGTTTAGACCCTTGTTTTTTAGTCGATTTTACTTTTACTCCTGTGCTGTACTCATCAGTCAGCACGTAGTCACGAACGGGAGACTTTACAAGTTGTGGGGGTGTATTTGCACTTGGTCAAATATGACCAACTCTTCCACGTATAAGGAGTGCATGCGCGTCGGTGTCCAATTCTCCAGATTTGGATGTCTGATTTATTTAGGTGCCTTTATTCTTCTAGTGTAACCAAAAGAAACAACTTTTCTCACGTAGTCATTCTAGAAGTTAGTGTTTGTCAGTATTTCATTAAAAAGTTAGAGAAGCCAAAACTGAAGAGCAGTTCCGGTGTGCAGAGAAACCGAAGAGCAGTTCCATGCAAGTGTTCGGTGTTTGGTTCCTATGCATGCATCATGGCAGTATTAAACAGCTAGTTTGGTTGCTAGACTTTGCTGTCACGATCAGGGTTTTTTTTACCGACCGGTTTCCGGTAACCGCCGGCCGGCGGTAGCGGTTTACCGGTAAACCGGTCGGTAACCGGCCGAATTCAAATTTGAATTCAAATGTTCTTCGGTTCGGTTTCCGGTCGGTAAACCGGCCGGTTTGGAGCGGTAACCGGCCGGTTTGGCCGGTTTACCGCTCGGTTTGAGTTTGGAATTTTTTTTTCTTTTTTTTTTCAAACTTCTATACGTATAAATAAATACTAAACGAACTCGAATTTGAAAAATTTTTACACCATTGGCTTCTATAAATCATGAACTATTTTTAGGAATTTTTTCAGCATTTTTTGTTTTTTTCAAATTTTAAATTTGAATTTGGGGGCCTTAACGGGCCGGGACTGGGATTTTTTTTCTTTTTTTTCAAACTTCTATACGTATAAATAAATACTAAACGAACTCCAATTTGAAAAATTTTTACACCATTGGCTTCTATAAATCATGAACTATTTTTAGGAATTTTTTCAGCATTTTTTTTTCAAATTTTAAATTTGAATTTGGGGAAACCCTAACCGGGCCGGACCGGAACCGGACCGGCCCGGTTTGGGCGGTTACCGCGGTAAACCGCGGTAAACCGGCCGGTTTTTTTAACCCTGGTCACGATAGGCTACTTTCCAATTTATGCATTTCACTTGGCATCACACGAGCTAGGCGTAGGAGGAACGAGGAATTTTTTTTGCACGAACGAGCCTGGAGGACAGGTTTTGCATCATGCGGGCATGGCTGGGGGACTAAACCATGCACCCAATCATTCGTTTATTGCATCGCCTCGCCTAGGTTGAGCAGGATGCAGTCGTCTAACCACGCCCATAGAAAATCGAACTTTGCAAATTGTAGAAATCAAACTCTGTGTGTCAGAGCTCAAATCCATTATGCATAAAGTCAAACTGAAGTGATTAAAAACTAAAACCGTGTAGCCAATCGACACTTTAGAGCTTCACGTTGAGTAAGTAACGCATAGAGAGAGAAAGTATAGATTTTTAACTGGCTTTCTCCTCATAAATTGAACCCTACATTGTACTAGTCTCAAAGCATTCCGACATGCACTGGATTTCATCATGCAAAATTGATGCATACACTGGAGCTGCTCTAAGGAACTAAGTGCCTCTTTGGCGGAGCTCTGGCTCTCTCTGACACGCCACTGTGCATGCACTGTTTGAAGAGAGCCATTTCTCTCTCCCCTCCTTTCCTCACTCACAAAGCCACCGGAGCCTCATATTGTAGCTTCATCAGCTCCGGCTCTTTTGACACTTTTCTGATGCACAGTGCGAAAGAGGCCCTAAGAAGGACCTATATGATCTACTTCATTGATTCCTTTAAGTAGGGGGTATTTGAAATTAACAAGAGACAAAGATCGCCCCTCGGCAACCGCCTTGTTTAGATCTCAAAATTTTTTGGGAAAATTCTTGTAGCACTTTTGTTGTTATTTGGCAAAATTTGTCCAATCATGGACTAACTAGGCTCAAAAGATTCGTCTCGACATTTACAGACAAATTGTGCAATTAGTTTTTTTACCTACATTTAATGCTCCATGCATACGTCAAAAGATTCGATGTGACAGGTACTGTGCAAAAAAATTTTGGATGTTTTTTAAGAACTAAACAGGGTCTTAGTGTAACCAAAAGAAACAATAATGTACTGTACTACATACTACCATCACCTTTCCTAGGGCCTACAACTCGGAGCCAAATGGCAATTGGCAAGTCGTTTAAGTGCTTCCCTTTTTCATCTTTTTTTTTTTGCTTTAACCCGTATGTGCGGACAGACTAGGCAGATGGTTCCATCTCGAGAGCCTAACAGTGACGGGCCCAGGATTCTGAGGTCGGGTATTCAGAACATAAAGGGGTATAAAAAAAATAACAAACAAAAGCCTAATATTAGGCACGTCTAAAGCCAAATAGTTGTAATTGCATAATATATACCAAATATAAACACATTATTGAGCATAATTTCATATATTCATAGGATCTGGGCATAATTTGAAATTGTTTAACATAAAAAAGTATGGTAGTTCAACTTCAACATAAAGTGGTTATATAGGGCATGGGCCATCGGGTGGGGAGAGAATTGAGTATATCTTGCTAGATTTTGGGCCGAATTCTTCACAGAATATTGATTTTACCTTCACATCCTTTCTTTTTCTAATATATATACATATATTATGTCTAGGTAAAATCTTTTGACAAAAAATTTGGGTATTCAACTGAATACCCTTGAATCACAGTGAGCCCGCCCCTGGAGCCTAATCCATTGTCTTACGTAATAAAACAATCAATCCATCAGCAAAAGCAAAGCAAGGCCATTATTGTTAAAATCTATCTATCCATAAAGGGCTTAAAAGGGGCACGTGGTGAATTGACGTGTTGTAAAGGGGCCGCGTCGCAAGAATTCGAGGAGGGAGTGGCGGGAAGGCGCGGGCGTCCCCTCATCACCCCGCAGCACGGAAGCCAGCCGTTAGAAAGCTACTACGGCCAAGTGGGCGCCAGCACCGCGTCCGTGCAGACACGTGGACGGCCGCGATGGAGCTAATAATTTACTAGCATATAAAATATTTATTAGGACGGGGCTAAGTACGGAGTACGTGGTCAAATACAGTATTATAATGACGTCTCCTCGTCATCGTTAACCATTAACCAGTTATTTAATTATCAAGTGGATGGATGGTTTTGGTTTTGGCGCACAGGACGTGTTGGTTGATGTCGGTATAGGTAGGCACGGTAGGAGGAGCTAGACGTGCGACGAAGGGTTCGTTTGGGAGCGGTGGATCCGATTTTCGAAGAGAATCACTCCTCAGCTATCAAACGGTGTTTTAGAGTGAAGTGATTCTCTGCTGATTCTGTGAAGTGATTCTCTAAAATAAACTAAGAGACTGAGAGCTGAAAAAAATAGTTTTTTCTGATTCTGTGAAGTGATTCTCCATAGTGATTTTAAGAGTTTATGCTAAAGAATCAAAGAGAATCATTTTCAGCCTCAGAATCACTCCAAACAGAGAATCAGAAGCACAGTTCTGCTGAACGAACCCGAAGTAGTCATGCATGCATGGACTTCGATTCTATGGCCAAGAGAAGCTTGTAGGTGTAGGCGAGTGAGAGTGAAGCTCTAATCGTCGTGCTGGTTGGTGACACATGACCAACTGTAGTCATATCTAAGTACTAGTTTAATTAGTGCCTTCTTCGTGACAGTGTTGAATTTTGAAGGAATAAACGTCACAGGAGATAGTAGTCGATAAGAATCTTGACCTGGGGCACGCAACGTGCATAGCTACACGTATCAATGTTATATGTCCTTGCATGAAACAATTTTTTATACTACGTTCTTTTTGTCCTATTCTAATTTTTCCCTTCAAGAGCCATAAGATACGACTACATTGCGATGAGTACATTTTTCTTTAATCGACACGGAGGACATTATGTGCAAAATCTTCTCTCCTTTTTCCAATTCAAATGAGGAGAAAAGAAAAGGAGAAGAGAACAGTGCCGCATTGCAATTCCACACCAACCCCAAGCCCTGGCGTTGGGCTTTTACCGGCCGGCCCTATACTGGCCTTCAAATCAAATTACACCAATCGCGGCCCACACCGGCCCGCACAGCCGCGGGGAGCACGAATCTCCAGGCAACACGCGAACGGCCGCGATCGCCTCCACGCGGCCATAGGACGGACCCCACCCGAGTCCCAAATCAAATCCTCGTCGAGCCAAACCGCGAGCGCACGCAGCGCCCAGCGCCATGGAGAGGCTTATCTCTTCCCCGCCGCTCCTCCGCCGCGCGCCCATCGTCGCCGCCGCAGCCGCGGCCAGGCCCCGCGCGCACAGGCCGCTCTCCATCCTCGCGCACTCCGTCTCCATCTTCCGCGGCGGCGGAGGACGGCTCATCAGGCCGCCCCTCGCGTCTCTCCTCGTCGCCAGGCACCGCCCCACGGCAGTGGTCCCAGCCGGCGCTGCTCCGTCGGCGGCGGCGGCGGATGGCGAGGAAGATGGTGGCGCGTCCACCGCCAGCCGCAGCTTCTTTCATAAGGTCAGTGCTAGCGCTTCGTGCGTCGTGTCATCGTGTGGATGGATGCTTTCAGCCTGTTCGTTTCGCTGGATTATTGTGACTGAAAGTACTGTTCGCTGGTTTATTGTGAGAGAAAAACACTGCTGGATGGCTGCTGATTCCGCTGAACCAGCGAAACGAACAGGGTGTTTGTGTGTGCCTGTAATTGTTCTTGCATGACTGCATCCATGCGCGCTGTCAAGCACGAACATTGAATGAGAGCAGAGCAGCTGTATTGCCATCTGCAGCGATTCTGAGACAGAAAGAATAACAAGACAGAAATTAACGAAGAACAAACACCTCAGAATAAGATTATTAAGAGTAGTATAATGTAGCACAAGCTCTGCCATCCATGGGTTAAAGTAAAATACAGTAGAAAATAAAAGCGCTGAATACAAAGTTGGGCAAGGAGAAGTGTGGGGAAATGCAATGATAATATTATTGAGTTGGTGAATCTGCCGGAATGGATGGATTGCCACTATGCTTGTCGACATTCTAGCATCTGGAACGTACGAACGGAGTACCAAAAAAAATCCTGATGCTGAAACGTCGATGTCGACGTTCTAGCATCTGGAACGTCGACGAAGGGAGTAGCAAAAAAATCCTGATGCTGAAACGTCGATCAGTCATCGACAGCAAATATAATCCTCAAGTTTTTCCTTCGAATTTTATGCCACAAGATGTTCGCGAAAAAATTTTATGCCACAAGTCAATTTTTTTTTCTATGCATTTTTTCTGTGCTATCATAGTGTATACGTACATGTGATGCTCACACGTTTGCCTTGCTGTGCGTTCTAACAGGTGACTTCTGCTGCAGCTGTCACTCTGCTCTCGGCGACCATCCTGACGCTGGTCGTCCAGCCATCCTGGGCGCCGCCGGCGCTGGCGCACTTCCACCCGACCGCCAAGGCGGGCACGACGACGCTGTTCAAGTCGGAGCTGCTGGGCAGCGCGTGGACGGGGTTCCTGGCGGGGTGCCTGCACACGCTGTCGGGGCCGGACCACCTGGCCGCGCTGGCGCCGCTGTCCATCGGGCGGTCCAGGGTGGAGAGCGCGGCGGTGGGCGCGCTCTGGGGCTGCGGCCACGACGCCGGCCAGGTCCTCTTCGGCCTGCTCTTCCTCGGCCTCAGGGACCGCCTCCACATCGAGGTCATCCGCACCTGGAGCACCCGCGTCGTCGCGCTCACGCTGCTCGTCATCGGCGCGCTCGGCATCCGGGAGGCCAGCGAGGTGCCCACGCCGTGCGTCGCGCTGGACAACGCCGGCGGCCACGGCCACCATCCGACCATGGAGACGCTGCAGAGCGGCAAGAAGAAGGTCAACTTCGCCACGTTCGCCACCGGGATCGTCCACGGACTGCAGCCGGACGCGCTCATGATGATCCTGCCGGCGCTCGCCCTCCCGTCGCGCGTCGCCGGCGCTTCTTTCCTCGGCATGTTCCTCGTCGGGACCGTCGTCTCCATGGGGAGCTACACCGTCTTCATTGGCTCGTGTACGGAGGCGCTCAAGGACAGGATTCCCCGGATCACCGAGAAGCTCACGTGGGCCGCGTCGCTGCTGGCCATATCCATGGGGCTTGCCATCCTCGTCAGCCAGTCCTTCGGAATCACCTTGTACTGACATCCATTCGCTACTTTGAAACATCCATTCTGGTGCTGTTAAGTAGGAACGAACTTGGTCTGGGAATTTTCCTGTCATGTTTTAGGATCGATCGTCAGATGAATGAACTGTATAAGATGATCTCCGGATGAGTGAGTGAACTGCATTAGGTTGTCTTCAGATGAGTGAGATGCATTCATGCATATATAAGATGATCGTGTCAGACGGGTGACAAATGCTGTTGTTGTGTTCCAAATGTATTGGTTTTCACTTTTCAGGGATCGGTTCAAGCTTGAAAGCAATTCAGATCGATGTGCTTTCTTCTGGTTGTGCAATGTTGACACATGCAGAGAGGGATTGATGAAAGCTTGAAAGCAACTCAAATCCACCTGCTTTCTTCTGGTTGTGCAATATGCTGACTCATTGTACACTGCTCAAAAATATATATAGGTTGCATCAGTCCCTTTCCAGTTCATACAAAAATGGCAATTCAACAGAGGATGAGAGACCGGGAAAGTCGACAATTTGCCAATATGAACAGAAGCAAGCCCAAAAGTAGAACCAAGATTATGCAGAATTCTTGTGGGATGCAACAGAAGCTTTCGCTTTCTCTCATCTAGGACTAGGAAGAAGCTTCGGTCTTCATGAATGAAATGAAAAAAAAACAAAGAAGCATTTCACCCTGATAGCCCATTAGACAGCTAGCCCATCTCACACACTTACTCCTTGACAGCCCATCTAGGCCCATTCAACATAGCCCAAAGGCCCGGCCTGGTTCGTATCGTCCTTGCTTCCTTTGGTGGTGGAGGGAAATGCCCCTCGACTCGTCTACCACCGTGTCGTCCCCCCACGGCGTCGCGCAATCCGAGGCCACCTCAATGCCTTCGCCGCCGTCGAGATCTCACGCGCTCGGCCACTCGCGCCCGCGGCATGGCCACGCGGAACCGGACGCCGCTCTACCACAAGTACCGCGACGCGCTGCGGCACGTCCGCGCGCCGGCGCCGTCCTGCGGGGGAGGGGGAGGGCCGGTGATCGAGATGGCCTCGCTGCTGCGCTCCCACCGCCCCTACGCTCCCCTCAGCACCGACGACCCCTCCGCCTCCAGGTGCCACCACCCTCCGTCTCCAATGCCCCTCTCGCATCTCGTCTGGTCTATTGCCCCGTGTGGGAATCAGAAGAGGTAGCTAGCTGCGACGCGGGGTTGCGAGATGGGAGTTTCTCAACTAGACCGAGTGGCATTTGACCATGCGAACAAGTAGAGTGGGCTAATTGACTGGTGACTCAAATGAATTGGTTGGAATTGCAGATCTCTAGACTCGTCCATTAGTTTGTCTGGTCTTGTCAAGCCTTTCCGTATGAGCTAATTACTAGGAGGCAACGACCCGTGTAGCATACAGGCGATTTCCCTTATTGGGGAATGGGAACTTCCACCACTAGATTGAGCAAATGCAAGACTTAGGGCCTGTTTAGTTGAGGAATTTTTTTGGGTTCAGCTACTGTAGCACTTTTTGTTTTATTTGGCAATTTGTATCCAATCATAGACTAATTAGGCTCAAAAGATTTGTCTCGTGATTTACAACTAAACTGTATAATTAGTTTTTTCTTTCGTCTACATTTAGTACTCATGCATGTGCCGCAAGATTTGATGTGACAGGTACTGTAGCATTTTTTTGGTTCCCTTTTTGGGAACTAAACAGGCTCTTATTATAGCATGTTGATCACTGATCAGTGGCTCAGGAAAGTAAGCTGTAATGGTGGGTTGTGAAGGTTAACTACTCTCATTGATCATGTTTCAGGAAAGGAAAGTAAGCTGAAAAAAACTACTTGCACTGATGTGTCACTGGTTGGACACCTCATTGGTGATAAGATGAATTATGCAGCACTGACATTTGGTTTCTGTGTTGTAGTAGAGGTGCTGTGACAGTTGGGCTACCCCCAGCCTGGGTGGATGTTTCCGAAGAGACATCTGCAAACATGCAGCGGGCAAGGACGAAAATGGTGGAGTTGGCTAAGGCACATACCAAAGCCTTGATGCCATCCTTTGGCAATGGCATGGACGATCTGCGAGCAATTGAGGTTCTCACACATGAGATAACGGACTTGCTGAAGAGGTCCGAGAAGAGGCTGCAGAAGCTGTCCATGAAAGATTCATCAGAGGATTCAAATGTCCGAAAGAATGTCCAGGTGATGATAGAACCTTATTTATCATTGGCCGTTACTCAGTTCTTCCCGTTTGACGGACATGGCTGTTATGTGCAGCGTTCTCTTGCTACAGACCTGCAAAACCTGTCAATGGAGTTCCGGAAAAAGCAGTCATCATATTTAAAGCAGCTTCACCAACAAAAAGAGGTTCCCTTCTGTTTTCATCAGATGATTAACTGCTGATAGAATGCTTGTCCAACCCTGACTGATATGCTTTGTTGACGAATACCTTTGCAGGGTCAGGATGGTGTTGATTTGGAAATGAATATAAATGGGACGAAGTCTACATTTGAAGAGGATGAGTTTGAGGATGTGGTATGTTTTATTTTGGTCTTTACATGCTGCATACCTGATTGTGGCGATTTTTTTTATCTCTGCGTGTTTGATATTAGCATGAGGAGTGCCTATATTAACTTATGTCAACTCAAATCTAGTACACTATGAGTCATTCTTTATTAGATATGAGATGTTAGCTTCCTATTAGATATTAACAAGAGGAGTGTTAGCTGTGTTGTTGTTGTTGTTGGGGGTGGGGGTGGGGGGGTGTGGAGGGGTTTGTTATTTGACACTTGTTCACTCTCCAGGACTCCTTGAGACTTCCATACTAGTGAAATAAAGATTTGCTTGGCAAGATATGCTTCCCTCTATATGCAGAAATCGAAAAAGGACAGGTAAAAGACGAAATAATAGCGACAACGTTCTGTTTGTGTTTATTTGGGTTAGTTATACAGTTCATAAGTGAGTCTGTTGAAATCGGGTTGTCAATATGGGTAACTCAGTTCTCCCCCTCCTTCATGCTGTGGCTGTGGCTGGATGCTGATATTAAATTTGTTGGTGGAAATGGATAATTCTGTATTATGCCTCCCTCAAACCTTATATTAGCAGTGTTGATGTCCACATCTGTGTATGGAGAACACTTCCCACCCTACAACACCTTTTCTTTTATTTTTTCTTTTTGACTGTAAACGCACATGCTTTGGATAGCGTAAAATAGATCATGAATGGGGAATAAGATTGGATATGGCAAACACCAGGGTAGTACCTGGTCCTTACCCATGCATATCCTAGAATATCCCCTGTCCTTTTACCTAGGAACTTTGAACTCATTGAAAAGGGCATGGTCTAGGTCCACTCCATTTCATTATAGGCTGTGGGTTTATTTGAGGTCCATTGCAAGAGATGGGCACTTGGCTAGTAATATGTACTGTATATAATATATGTGATTAAAATCCAAGAAGATTCTGTTACTTCCTGATCTTGTTGTAGCAAACTACATTTGTCCAATTAAACATTACAGCACAACCCTGCATCCACCATCCAGAATGTAGTCCTGCAATGAAAGACTAAGTGACTAACGGTGTTAGATGGCTGGTTCATGTAACCAAAACTGACGCAAAGATGCTTTAGGAAATTCTTTTTTTTTAAAGAGTTTTACCTCAGCTTTTAAGAAAGCAGGATGCTTTAGGAAATTCTTTGGCACAATCTATCTTTTATTGCGTCAATATTCTGTTTCTTTTTTGGAATTTTTGTTTATCCATGCATGATACATTTGGGCATTTGGCTGGGCTTGAATTTATTGTGTTACAAGAATATATACTTGTTGGGATCCAGACCAACAGATGATGAGAAGTGCAGCTAGTTCTTTAAAGTTTATATAAGTTGTTGATGTAATTCATAATTGTATTTTGTTGTACCAGGGTTTCACTAGGGTTCAGATGTCAAAACTTAAGAAAAGCCAAGCATTCACTAGAGAAAGGGAGAGAGAAATTGAGCAGGTGATTTTTATTTATTTATTTGTTTGATTGCTCTGTCAATTGCTATATGTATTCTCTTTTCGACAGCACATGTTCCTGATTCCTGAAGTCTGTTTATTATTGCTGTCTGCTTGTGGCTTGAAGGTTGTTGAATCAGTCAACGAATTTGCACAGATCATGAAGGATCTTTTAGTTCTCGTGATTGATCAGGTATATGAAACCCTGATTAATTGTCAATGATTGGTGTTAGATAACTAGTTGGGACCAGACTCTTGATTTATTACTTCAAACAGGGAACCATCATTGATCGGATAGACTACAACATACAGAACGTTGCAGCTTCAGTTGAGGAGGGTTACAAACAACTACAGAAGGTTTCATCCTTGAACCATATTTACCCTCACTAGTAGTAATGTTTCCACTATATACATTTCTGTAGAATGGACCTTTAGTAATGATGAACGAAACCTTTGTGCTGCTGGTAGGGCTTTAAGCTGTATGGTGCTTGATTGCTTTTTTGATAGCATGATTAGGTGTGTAGACATTCAGTCTTCTGTTATATGCCTTCAGGGTACCCATAAATTTTTTTCATTGGTGGAAATCATGCGATTCAAATATTTCACCTGTTTAGCTGGTATATTTTATCTCTAAATATCTTGATTGTCATTAAAACATACGTAGTACCACCCTGCGTTTATTTCCCTGTCTGTAAAAGATGACTTTCCGCGACTGGGACAGTAAATTTTTAACCAACCCTTCAGTTTACTGCTTACCGCAGGCACTGTCTTGTGCCTTTATGATCTTTCTCTCACTCTCTGTTCCTCTCCCCATTCATATTCATATTACTGCTAGCTGTATGCATTATAGTAGGGTGTGTTTAGTTCCCAAAATATTTTGGTTTCGGGTACTGTAGCCTTTTTTGTTTTATTTGGCAATTACTGTTCAATCATAGACTAATTATGTTCAAAAGATTCGTCTTGCGATTTCACGGTTAACTGTGCAATTAGTTTTTTTTGTTTCGTCTACATTTAATGCTTCATGCATGTGCCGCAAGATTGGATGTGATGTTTTGGGGTGAAATATTTCGGGAACTAAACACACCTACGTAGTACCCAATAGTGTTTCTTGAAATAAAGAAAATTTGTTGGCTGCATCAGTACCTGAACCTTGCAGTCTAATATGTTTGTCCGTCTGTTCTGCAGGCTGAGAGGACGCAGAAGAAAGGGGGCGTGGTGATGTGTGCCACTGTCCTTGTCATTCTGATCTTCATCATGATAGTCCTTCTGATTTTGAAGATCATTTTCTGACATGCATACCTATCTCGTTTTAATGGTTGATGAATGGCCGCCGAGCACACACCACGCTTATCTAGGCCTTGTTTAGATGCCAAATTTGGCCGGCCCCAATTTGGGCCAACTAAACAAGGCCCTACTCATATGTGAGTGAGGATTACACCGTGCCTGCATAGTTCGTTTGAATAGGGCGCGATATCACTGATCTGAGGATGGTTCTCCTGCCCATATTCATAATGGCTGGGCCAGCAACTGTCTTCAGTCTAGGCCACAACTTTTTTTTGTTTGCAGAGCTGCAGATTTAGAGATGTCCTATTCTGCTATTCCTAGATGCCTCTTTTCTTTTAACACATTTCACCTTCCTGTTTGCCTTGGAGCAACCAGGTTAGGCTGGCTGTGTATGCCTCTATCGAGTTAGCTGTATCATCCAGTTACCAGAAACCGGATAGTAGATTCAGCTCCTGTGTCATCTCCTTTCTGCTCTATGTTGCTGCCTTTCTACTTTGAGCTAGTTTTGAGGTGGCATTTCATCGTACCAGACATTCCTAACAATTAGTTCGACAACCAGCTTGTTCGGCTGGCTGGCTAAGCCAGCCGACAGTATTTTTTTCTCACATCAAATCAGCACCAGACATCAGCCACCTGCCAGTCAGCAGTATTTTTCTCTCACAACAAATCAGCACCAGCCATCAGTCACCTGCCAGTCAGCAGTATTTTTCTCACAACAAATCAGCACCAGCCAGCCGAACAAGCTGAACTTTTCGCTCTTGTGTGGTTGGAGATGCAATGGGATCTTGTCTTGGTGTGTGCGGGGCAACCAGCAGCGTCCTGGTGCTGCAAGTCAGGCCATCATCACACAAGTTTATCTGCTGATGCTCTGATTATTATTGCTGCAATCAGCCCGTGCTGCTGGGTGAGCCACAAGGGTTTGTTTGCAGCTGGAGGTCAATCTGTTGGGTTTGGGTCGTTCCTCTGGCCTCTCCCATGGCCAACTGGCCGGCCATGGCTGTTTGACCAGCTGGTCCCGACCCGAGCCATGGATGCATGCAGGGATGGTGTACGTGCTGGTGGTGGTGATGTAAGATCCCTGTGCTGCCCCCACACCCACATTGTGGTAATTTCAATCCAGCCTTGTCTTGTCCTTTTGCCCCCATTTATAGTGCCCCTGCTGCTGCTGCAACTTGGGCAGCACCTATCCATGTTTCTAGTTTTCTATCTCAGGGCTGGTTTAGATATTGCACAGTAAATAATGTGTAATACTGTAGCAATTTGTTTTTATTTGATAATAATTGTCCAAATATTGATTAATTAGGCTTAAAATGTTCGTCTCGCAAAGTACAACAAAACTGTGTAATTAGTTTTTTATTTCATCTATATTTAGTACTCCAAACATGTGCCGATATTTTGATGTGACGGAGAATCTTCTTTTTACATAGTAGAATTTAAGGGTAAAATCTGGTATCTTAACCAGGCTTAAGCATGGGCTGCTTTTATATAGGCACACCACCTATCTAGGTTTTCCATTGCCCTGCCATGGCCGGCCTAGGTGGCTTGGTATATACTAGAGGAGAGGCAACCCTATTTGCAGAATGCCGTATGCCCCTATATATCTACCGGAGAAACAGGTGATGTTCTATCCGTCGGAATAAAACAATGTTAATCTTGGTTTTTAATGAGGCGATCAATATAACCCAGTATAATAGAAAATGTTACTCTCTCCATTCCGGATTGAAAGATGTTATAGCTTTGTTTTAAATAATACATAGCTTTTGTCATGCATAATAAATATCACTAGATTAATCATGGAACATATTTTTCATAATAAATACATATAGAGATACAAAGTCTCATCAAACTTAACATCGGTTGACTTCTTAAAAAGTTGATCAGAGATAGCACACGCAGTTGTTTTGCATCGGTTGGACTTGGGTCCCGTTTGGATCCTTTCAGCTGACTACTAGCTGTGTTACTGGCTACTACTGTAACTCTTAGTTCGAGTTTGAGTGGCTAATTGTTAGCTCCAGCCTCCAGGGATGAAACCGGGCCCCCCCTGTAGCAACAGTCTACCGAGAGCCGTGGCACGACAGTGCTGGCAACGGCAGCAGCGCCGACGGCCGGTACGTATACAGGGATGCAGCATCATTTCCGGACCTTGAATGCGTCGTCTCACGTCCGTCGCTCTCCTTCTCCAGCCCTCACGCGCTCAAGCCCTCTCATGTTTCATCCTTCGTCCCTCCCTCGAGAGTCCTCCGGGGCAGGCAGGAACTGATGGCCAAACAGGGCGGTAAAACACTAGCAGCCTGCTGCCTTTTTCTGTGCCTGTTTAGTTTCCAAAAATTTTGTAATGAATCTTTGACATATATATATATGGAGTATTAAATATAAATAAAAAATAAAACTAATTACATAGTTTAGCTGTAAATTATGAGACGAATCTTTTAAGTCTAGTTTGTTTATGATCGAACATTAATTATCAAATAACAACGAAAATACTATAGTGACTTTTTTGCAAAATTTTCACGGCGGCCCCAGCCCGGCTCCCGTGGCGGAAGGATGAAAGATAAAACCGATCGAAGACGAAGGGTTATATGAGGACTCAGATCCGCTTGGCGTGCACTGACCGGACGCGGTGGTCGAATGACCGGACGCGCCCAAAGATTTACTGTAGCCATTTTCGTTGTTATTTGGTAATTAGTGTCCAATTATAGTCTAATTAGGCTTAAAAGATTCGTCTCGTCCATTTCGTCTAAACTATGTAATTAGTTTTATTTTTTTATCTATATTTAATGCTTCATACATGTGTCTAAAGATTCGATGTGACGGAGAATCTGAAAAATTTTGTAAAATTTATTGGAACTAAACAGCCCCAAAGCCGTTTTTCTGGTGCGGTGTGCACGCGCTCGCGCTCGTACGTGTCTGATCTGCACGGGTACATGCCACATGGACCTAGTACCAGGGCTTTAGATGACCAACTCGGGGTGTCCGATTCTGCACAGTGCTATCCCCGAGTACGGTAGCACTTTTGTTTTTTTAATAATTGTCTAAATTTTGATTAATTAGACTCAAAATGTTCGTCTCGCAAAATACAACAAAACTGTGCAATTAGTTTTTGATTTCATTTATATTTAGTACTTTATATATATACCAACATTTTAATGTAATGGAAAATCTTTTTTTTTTGCATAATAGAATTTAAGGGTGAATTCTGGAAGGCCTAGAACAAGGCGGAAATTTTTTTACCAGACAGATGCCTAGGCTGTACTATTTCCTAGCATGCATCAATGTTTAGATCCATGGCGGTAGCTGTAGTCGTGGAGACTGGGGCCTTGTTCAGATCGGAAGTTATAATTTTTCTAACCTAACCGCAGCACTTTTGTTTGTATTAGACAAATATTATTTAATAATAGGCTAACTAGGTTTAAAAGATTTGTCTCGTGATTTACAACTAATTTATGCAATTAGTTATTTATTTTATTAATATTTAATGTTTCATGCATGTGTCCAAAAATTAACGTGAGAGAGAGAGTGAAAAAACTTAGAATTTGAAACGGAAGAGAACATGGCCTGGGAAGTGAGCGGCAGCCTGGCTATGATGGTCGGTACTGGGTATTCACATTTGGTCCGTCTGGTAGAGGTCAAATTTCTCCTAAAAGAACGGCTTTGTTTCCTAAAAGACCTTCGGCTCAGGCTCCTCATGTGTAACTTCTCTTGAGGAGCTAGAGTTATTTTGAAAAATGTTTGACAAAAGCGGCTTCACTGAAAGTTTTATAATAAATTGTATTAGGTTGCTAGGAGAAGCCACTTTTTTCGATTCCAGCTCATCTATGCAAACACGCCTTTGGCTCTATCGAGCCCCTTGCAAGGAGCCATTTTTAGATGTTTGTTTAGCAGAGCTCCTTACGAGGAGCCAGAGTCCTACTAAACTGTACTCTGCGTCTAGTCACGTGCTCACGCGACTCCACGTTGTTGCCACCAGCGGCCCATCATACCTCCACCAAAGTTATGGTTTACTTCCTCCCTCCGTCCACCAGAGTTAGGGTTTACTTCCTCCCTTGGCCCATCGTCACGAGAATAATAAACTACCACTCGATAGGCGGTGCAACGAGGCAACGGTGGGATGGGAGTGGCACAACTAGCTGCGCTATAAGCTTCACCCATGGTTCTTCATTCATAGCCTGCCATAGCTATGCCCTTTCAATTTTCCCTTCTTTAAACCAACATAAACAACACCCTTACACCATGTTTGGATACAAAGTACATATAGAGTATTGGAGAAATACTATAGTTTTTGAAAATACTTTGGTTTTCAAAAGTTATTTGGTGTTTGGGTGCAATAAACTTTATAGTTTCTAAAACCATGTTTATGTTGAAACTGTAGTTTTTTTAGTTCTAAAACTCCACTCATGATCTCTTTTTCTGAACAATTGTTACAAAACTACGATCTTATGATACTATAGTTTATGAAAACTACGTCACCCAAACATGCCATTATTATATTATTACAGTGTTTGTTCATTCATTCAAAAAAGAAAAGGTGAACTCTTCTCGTCCGGTCAGGCGCCGGAGATGGAGGTGGACCGGGGAATCGGCGTGCGGATGTATATAGGTTAGTTAGGTACCTATCTAGACCTAGGTTGTGCTCGCCATCGGCTATCGTCGGTGGAGTTAGGGTTTGCGGGGGGATGCTAATCCTTGGCGGCTTGCTTTTCCTGGTGTTGTTGGCGAGGCGGAGGCGGCAACGGCGCAGGGGAATAATGCTCCAACTCCTCCTCGCTCCGATGGTTCTTCTCTCCAGTTCCATCGGCGAGTTCGGGAGCTTTTGTACAGGAGTCCGGGCCGGAGCTTCGTCGTCTTTCAGGTGATGTTGTTCTTGGCCTTTGTCTTCAAGGATGCGGGGTTTGCTGCGGGTCTTGTGGATGGTGACCGGCTGGATCTGGCTCGTTCTTCCCTCGACGGCTGTGGCTGCCGATGGAGAGCTCAGATCCAGAAGCTGGAGGGGTTGGGGTGTGGCCCTAGTCGATGGGTGACCGCTGATGGCTTCATCCTGTCTCTCGGGATGGGTGTCTACTTCGACTCCTTTCAAAGCCAGCGTGCGATGGGGCTCTTCCAGCTCGCGGTGATGCTCGAGGTCTTCCTCGACGGCGGCGGTCGGCGACGAGGATTTCGGGCGGCTTCGGATTTCAGAGGTCCTAGGGGTTTGGTTGTAATTTTTATGTTCTCCAGGGTCCTGTGTGAAGTTTGGCTGGGACAGCTATCTCTATATCCTTGCCGTATGTTTCTGTATTTGTACGTGTATCTGTACGTTCTCCATATATAGAAACGTATTATAAAAAAAAAGAAAAGGTGAAGCGAGTTGGAAAAAGAAAGAAAGAAAGAAAGAAAGAAAGAAAGGGAAAAAAAAAGAGGAGTGGAAATCCCCAGGCTGCCCTTGGAAGGGTAGCGGGGGGGCAGCCCAGCCACCGGCCCCCGGGCCAGTACAAAATGACAGACAGCAGAGCAGCAGCGTGTGACGCTGAGACGAAGACAGCCGAGCGAAGACAGGCGAGCATCCAAATCCAAATCCAAAGCAAGCGGCGGGCGGCAGTAGAGAAGAGAGCAAGCGACTCGCTTCCTACCTGCAGATCCCCACCGACTCCCCTCCTCCCTGCCATTAATGGCCGCCACCAAGAACCCTCCAACCCCCACCTGACCTTCCTTCCCTCCCTCCCTTCCCCCCCGCCCGTCCGTTCCCCGCGCCTCCGCCTGTACGTTCTCAGCCGGCAGGTCCAAAGGGAGGAGGAGGAGGAGCGCGGCAGTGGGGTGGGGGCCCACCGATGCTGAGCTCGGCGTCCTCGGCCGGGGCGGCCATGGGGATGGGCGGCGGGTACCCGCACCAGCCCCCGCCGCTGCCGCTGCCGCAGCGCGGGGCGGCGGCCGCGGTCTTCACCGCCGCGCAGTGGGCGGAGCTGGAGCAGCAGGCGCTCATCTACAAGTACCTCATGGCCGGCGTCCCCGTCCCGCCCGATCTCCTCCTCCCCGTCCGCCCCAGCCCCCACTCCGCCGCCTTCTCCTTCGCCAGCCCCGCCGCGTCGCCCTTCTACCACCACCACCACCACCACCCGTCCCGTGAGCTGTCCCCTCCCCTTTTGCTCTCTCCTTCATTCGTTTGTGTGTGTGTGTATATATATATACATCTCAGCAATCTCTGCTCAAATGGATGCGTGCTTGCTTGCTTGCTGGTATTATCATATCATAGGGGAAGGAAACTAATGGATGCCTTTTTCAGGAGAGAAGAACACGTAGCATAGATCTTTTGCCTGCCCTGCTGCTTATGTTACTGGGATTGGATTGGTTGGTTGGTTGGGTATTGCCGCGATTTATCTCATCGAATGATTCATTAAGCATGCGGCGCCTAGCATCTGGCATCTGTGCCTATGTGGGATGGGGTGGATCTTTGTCACCTCCTTTCCTGCTTGCTCACGCAACGGGATGGGGATTCTTTATTATTCAAACTTTTAAACAAAGCATGAGAAAGCATCTTTGCATTGGGTTGGTCAAATGTTTATGCGCTTTTGATCTACCCCAGTACCAAGTACATCATTTCGTTAGAATATCTACACACTAGCTATCTAGGGCTGTGTGAGCGGCGATGTTGGATTCGATTTTTCGATGTGCTCTCAGTCTCACCCTATGGTTTGGTTTCCTCCTGCAGTGAGTTACTACGCCTACTACGGGAAGAAGCTGGACCCGGAGCCGTGGCGGTGCCGCCGCACCGACGGCAAGAAGTGGCGGTGCTCCAAGGAGGCGCACCCCGACTCCAAGTACTGTGAGCGCCACATGCACCGTGGCCGCAACCGTTCAAGAAAGCCTGTGGAATCCAAGACCGCCTCGCCTGCGCACTCGTCGCAGCCCCAGCTGTCCACCGTCACCACCACCACCCGGGAGGCCGCCGCGCCTCTTGAGTCCCTTGCTACGGCGGGGGGTAAGACTCACGGCCTGTCCCTCGGCGGCGGGGCTGGCTCATCGCACCTCAACGTTGACGCTTCGAATGCTCATTATCGCTATGGCAGCAAGTATGGTTACATCGGACATCCCCCTTTTTTTTGTTCTCGTTGTTGCTATCGAATGGCCATTGGATTGGATTTGCCTGGCCTGCTTGCTAATTATACTGGGATGCAAGCTGTGCTACAGTAGGTTTTGTTGCATGATTGGGTAGGGGCTGAATTACTGCCATGCTATTTGAGCTGGGACCATTATTGATGATGCTATGGTTTTCATTGGTTCTCTTTTTACACTATTATTGCTAAAGGAGAATCACACTTTGGTGTATTGACTCTTCAACGGCAAAAGCACATCTGCCACTTGCTTCTTGTAGTTTTAGCCCTATTATATATATTGTACGATATAGAAATCTTTTGCAGTTTTGTTGCAAATGAACTGCCGTGCCTACTAGGCTACTATGCCCTGGGCCCTGGCTGCTTCTAAGATGTCGATAAATTTATATATTTGGCTCGCAGCTGCCATGTCCATGCCCTATGCAACATAGGTCTGTACTAGTATTTCAGACAGATTTTCTTATTAGCCTCCTATTTTGTACAGAGTCTCTCTCAGACATTGTTTTTTTAGTTATGAGTTTGTAAAAGGATTTGCGCATCAGTGATTGCTATAGCTTGAGATTAATAACTCATTATGCTGCTTTTGACTGTTTTTGTTTTCCAAGACAAGTAGACACATTGACAAGTTTTCTGTGAGCTCATAATTATTTGTAGCAGCTTGTGATGGTCGCATATCCATAACCAATTCATTTTGCAGGTACCCTCTTGGAGCTAAATCCGATGCTGGCGAGCTGAGCTTCTTCTCAGGAGCATCAGGAAACTCGAGGGGCTTCACCATTGATTCTCCATCAGATAACTCGTGGCACTCCCTGCCATCCAATGTGCCCCCGTTTACATTATCGAAGGGCAGAGATTCTGGCCTCCTGCCTGGTGCCTACTCCTACTCCCACATTGAACCGCCGCAGGAGCTCGGCCAGGTCACCATCGCCTCGCTGTCCCAGGAGCAGGAGCGCCAGCCGTTCAGCAGCGGTGGTGGGCTGCTCGGGAACGTGAAGCAGGAGAACCAGCCGCTGAGGCCCTTCTTCGACGAGTGGCCTGGGACGCGGGACTCGTGGTCGGAGATGGACGACGCAAGGTCCAATAGGACCTCCTTCTCCACCACCCAGCTCTCCATCTCCATCCCGATGCCCAGATGTGAGTTTCCTACTGATCCAGTGTCCACCTTAAGTCATTAACCATCTCAGAAACTGGAATCCTTCTGTTCGCATGTTCTGATGAAAGCGACCGAAACTGTTTCTGCAGGTGATTGAGAACGAAGCTCGGGCGGCCACTAGGTGAGTGTTGTCGCATGACGCTCACCAGCATCGCGCTCCCTGCTAGCGAGCCGTCACCCGGAGATTGATGAGCCCGCAGCGCCTGCCCCCGCCCCCGCCCCCGACCATGCCGTAGCTATTTGTTTATCGCATTAAGAACAGAACTCTCTGTAAGAGCCGGATCCTACCCCATGTATCAATGGGGGGCACTGAACTCCTCCATCCTGTTCCTAAGGTTGTACTACCATGCTCTGTATTTGTTGTACCCAGACCGAGAATGAAGACCGCCTAGCCGTCAGTCGTTGCATTAGATGATGCAAGTGTTTTGTGTGCTCTCCAGATTTTTGTGTAAAATCTGATGGCGAATCTGATACTTGAGTGTAGGTGTAGCATAGCATCTGTGGCACCTTTTGCTATGATAAACTGATGCAAAATCTGATGCTGCTGGGCTGGTATTCGTGATAGACTGATAGGGCCCCTTTTTCTTTCCTAGTAGTATATTTTTTCTGTGAAATAAAAGAACAGAAAAGATGCCCCTCTTTGCTCGCACGAATTCAACAGGGATGTGACGGTTCTGATGCGCTCATTATCTTCCTTTTCTGAAATATAATATATATATATATATACACACTCTAATCTAGTAAAGGATAAAAGGAAATGGAAAAAAATAAAGAAAAGAAGCAGAGGTGAGAAGGGAAGTCTGGGTGGCACTGCACGTGAGGCTGGCTCGTGTCTCGTGCGCAGCTGCAGCTGACCTGAAAAGGGCGGAATGGCTCCGAAGTTGGCAGCAGCTTTTTGTGCTGAAACCGGAGGACGGAGGACGGGACGGGGACGGCGACTCGGCGCGGCTGCATCGTCGGGAGATGCCCGAAACGAAAAGGCTGCGCGCCTGCCGCTTGCTGCCTGCGGCTGCGGCTGCGAGCGACGGGCGTTGGTGCTCAAAGCCCAAAGGCGACGACGACGCCCTGAGCCCCAGCGGCCGACCGTGAAATGCCCGGACCGCCAGAGGCCGCCGCAGGCCACAGCCGCATTGATACAGTAAAAAACGACGTCACGTCGCACAGCGCAGCAGGGTCATGCATGCCTGAAGCCTGATGCCCCTTTTCCGTCGCCTGCAGGAGTGTTACTGTAGTATCCAGGGTGGGCAGGGCATGGATCATCTTTTCCTTCGCAGCGTAACGGCATGGCTGCTACTAGTGGCAATCAAGATGGCATCATATCAGTATCACATCCAGGTGATGCGAGATTACAACTGACATGAGCAAAGATTTGTTCGCGCTACTCCATCAGCCCACACTAAACGCACTCAGCTAGCTCATCTCGTCAGCTTGATAATTATACGAGCGAAAAAAAATCTAGAGTAACTCGGTATGCATGGTTTCTTTAGTGCGTTCATTTTATCCTCACGAGCATTTGAATCCGTGGTTTCCATTTGGTATTTAGATACTGTTTGGTTTGACTTCTACTTTTTTACTCCCTCTGTCCCGCTTGCTTCTATTATGTCGTAGCTTTTTATCATGTGCATGCAAGGTGCCGTAAACTTGGATAGCCTTGCGTCTTTATGCCTGCAACATGGTCTGAACTTGATAGCCAAAACACTGCTAGGACGACATTTAAAACCGACATGTCGTAAGTCGCAACTGTTCACAGCAGCGAGAACTAACTGCGCGTTGCATTATGTTTGGTTTGGCTCCGAGCTAAGGGAACCAACCAATGTGCACCTGCGGCTGCGAGCGACGGGCGTTGGTGCTCTGGCGACTCATCATCGGCATGGCCGGCAGGTGTCGCGCTCCAGGGGCCATGGCATGGCATGGTCAAAGCCCAAAGGCGACGACGACGCCCTGAGCCCCAGCGGCCGACCATGAAGTGCCCGGACCGACCGCCAGAGGCCGCTGCCGGCCGCATTGGTACTCAAATCAAATACAGTAAAAAACGACGTCACGTCGCACAACGCAGCATGCCTGATGCCACCTTTTCCGTCGCCAGCACTGCAGGAGTGTCACTGTAGTATCCAGGGTGAGTGAGGGGCAGGGCATGGGCATGGATCATCTTTTCCTTCGCAGAATCGCAGCATTGCTTGCTGCTGCTAGTGCTAGGCTGCCAATCAAGATGGCATCATATCATATCATATCAATATCACATTCCCAGGTGATGCGAGATTACTACAACTGACACGAGCAATGCAAAGATTTGTGTTGGCCGAGCATTGTCGCGCTACTCCATTAGCCCACACTAATGAACCCACTCAGCCAGCTCATCTCGCTGGGGCCTTGTTCAGTTCCCCAATTCTCTCCCCAAATTCCACTATGCAAAAAGAAGATTCCCCGTCACATCAAAATGTCGGCAAATGCATGGAATACTAAATGTTGATGAAATTAAAAACTAATTGCACAGTTTTGTTGCACTTTGCGAGATGAACATTTTAAGCCTAGTTAGTTAAAATTTGGATAATTTTTACCAAATACAAACGAAATGCTACAGGAATTCTGATACAGTGTTTTTCTCCCCAATTCTCTCATCTAAACAAGGCCTGGCTTGATAAGTATACGAGCGAAAAAAAACTAGTAACTCGGTATGGTTTCTGTAGTGCTTTCGTTTTATCCTCACGAGCATTTGAATCGGTGATTTCGTTTTGGCATTTAGATGCTGTTTGGCTTGACTTTTTTTTTAATGTCGTAACTGTTCACAGCGAGAACTAACCGTTAAATCATAAGACATGGCACTGAGAAATGATCACATTACCGTTACCATTCTTTTGACTGAACCAAATAACATCCTAGTTGGGTGGTGGCGGCGTTTGCATTTTCCCTCTATTTTTATGTTTTATTTAGATATATTCTACTTTTGCAGAAATATACCTATATCGCTAATTGAAATGGTGATATTTAAATTTCACCAAAACAATTGGTTGGATTTTCCTTATACCTGCCTGATTTAGCGGAAACTATCTTGCCTGTGTACGTAGTATTTCTTAAAAACCATAACTTTTTGTATGTGTTCAGATGGACATAAATTTAATAATATAGAGCTCGGCCATATGCACACCTTTGTAGGTCATAACCTTTACAATTGAAGCCATCTTAGTGTCAAAATAATGTATACATGATATGAAGTTGTATCCATTGCTGATTTATTTTTGCAACGATATGGTTTCATGAAAGTTTTGTGAATTACAAAGTCGTCATGTATCTTGTGGAGCTCTATAACTTTCATATTGACCCCCCTTAATTCAAGCTAATATGATTCGTTTAGATATACTATGCTAGTGAATGGATACAATCAAGGGCAATTTGTTTACCCCCAACGTAATATCGAAAAAACACAACTATTACACATGATCTAAATACAAAAATAAATTTATATGAGAATTGTAGCGCTGGATGAAATCTACATCTTTATATCTCACAAAGTTTTCATTTGAAGCCAATCTTTGTTAAAAATTATCGATGCAATGTTCAAATTTCCATTCGAGCTCATTTTGAAAAGTTTTGTCATTTCTAAGAAACACTATGCAAAAAAGGAAATACCACCGGTTCAAACAGCTGTAGGTGAAATTCCACCAATTAAATCGGCAAAATTTAAATATAACCATTTCAATATATCTCAGCACTTTTTTAGTTATTATCTCTGAAAAATGAATTGATAATAAATAAATAAATCCGCACAACAGGGGTATGGTCGTGTGGCCGTGTGGGGGGGGCGCAGTTTAGGCCTGGCCCAATTAGATCCCAGCCGAATGAACGCAGAGTTGCCTTCCTCGGCACCGTCAGGCGTCAGCACTCAGCGCTCAGCGGTAGTGTTTCCGAGAAGAAGAGATTGGCACCGAGCTCTAAAATCTCCATCAATCAATTACTGCAATTGTGGGGGTATTATTCTATACTCTCTCTGTCCCAAAATAGAAATCGTTCTCGTTTTTTGAGAAGTTAACTTTTTTTAAAACTTTGACCAAATTATATATAGAATAATATTAATATTTATAATACATAATTAGTATTATTAGATAGATCGTTGAATACATACTTTCATAGTAAACTTATTTAGATCTATAAATGTTGCATTCATTTTTTATAAATATAATTAAAATTGAGAAAGTTTGACCTGTACGTATCTTATAATAACTTTCTTATTGAGACGGAGGGAGTAACTTATAAGCCTCTGTACTCGTATTTGAACACACGTACACACCACACCCATGCTTACGGCTCACCAAGATCACCCAAAGTGAGAACGCTCGATAATATTAAATAAAATGGAGAATGAAATAGTTTTTTTTTGCTAGGCTTACCCCTACTGAGTGCTTAATGGCAACATTCACCAATTTCGAAGACAGGGAATACAATCACTAAGGCCCCGTTTGGATCCTTGAAATTTAATTCATTTTAAGAATCATAATGTAGACACATATTAATTAAGCTAATATAATTACATATGGATTATATTTGTATATTATTGTTGGCTATACAAGAGAGACACTTATGTGTTGCATTTCTACCGTACGGGAGTGAGTTGAAGGGCGCGTTATAGGTTGCAAAGTAGAAATATAATATGGTGATCTATAGAATCAATTTTCACTTTCCACCCTATGAATTTGAGATAGAGATAGACTTATATGTAAACTTTGCAAAGTGGTGGAATATCAAATTCTAAACCAAATAGCCTAGTTTACTAAGTAGATTTCAATTCCTTCAAATGAAAGGATCTAAATGGTCCCTAAGAGTAGACAGTGATAGAATCGCAGCGAGTTGCAACCATCAAAATAGTAGCTAGTTGTGTTCAATTTTCTTCATCAAAATGGCCAAGATGGCCGAGCACTAGTCCTCTAGGATCAGTTGGCTCATCACTTGTTTTTAGCTTCATATGCTTCTTCAGCCTCCTTCAAATAACGGGGCAACTGTCCTAGCCACTTATTCCTAATTCGGGTCCACACAATGTCTTCATAGACTACCTTGACGGCCTTTGGCTTTACTTTGTCTCTGTATTCTGGTGCATTCTGCAGTAGCTTCTTATGCTCATCTTCTGAAAAGATCTGGAAAAAAAACACATTGCCCCATTACCCAAATGACAAGTTTGTCAAATGCACACCAGATTAGAACATATTTGCAAAATACTATGATTTACCTGCTGAGGATGACCAGCTAAAAGATCTTCAGTGTAACATACCATCTTGAGAGCGGTGGCAAGTTTAAACAAACTCCAGCCCTCAGAATTAATGCCAGATATGTTCTTAAGGTGTTTGCCAGCCTCACGCAAGGATTCAGAATGTTTTTCCACACAATAATCATAGTTATACACGATACATGTCACTTCAATAATACGGTCATTAATCTGGATGCAAAGAGCATTTGTACGTCACTATCAGAAAAGAAACAGAAGCAAAATAAAAATATTTCATCAAAATACTTTGGCCAGTGAAATTCAAGGGCTAATATGCACATAAAGAGTAACAGTACATGACAGGGAGCAACATAAAAGCATTTCACATAAGACATATATGGGAAATGAGGTGATGAGCTCACAATCTCTGGTTTGTAGTCAAACTGATATTTATCCAAGACCCTTTTCATTCCTTCACTCATGAGGGGGCGATCATCCTTAGCCAGCTCGGCAGGCACTAAATGGTGCATGCAATTCTTCAGGCCTCACATAACCTCCATCACAGTACTATCATGCAGGCAGGATATTTTCTGAAAAAAAAATCCGCAGTGCTCAAAATTGTTCACAGACATAAACAAAACAAGGAACTAATATTGACCATGGTTTTTTCAATGATTTCCTTATATTCATGACTTCCTACAGCTAGTTTCTGGTCAGGCTTGATACAGCCTGTGATCATCTTCGCAAGTTGTTCGTTAACACCAGTTTTAGGGTTAATGTCACTGGCCTTATCCTCAAAAGCTTCAAATGCTTTCAGCCAACAAATCTGATAAAGAAATGAACAGAGACATGAATGTTAAGAGGACACATGCAATTAGTGAAATGGCATGCCATGTCTTAGCTATAGAGTGGGTAATTCAGTGAGTATAAAGATATAGCCTTGATTGGTTGAAAACTGACCATAGCGGCATTAGTTGGTAGTAGTATAATTTACCATTTCAGGCCTCAATCGTCCCTATCTAGCAGTTACAAGTCAGAAATTCGGGCATGCAAATATCGCCAAAGGTATGTATAAATTTGTACCAACCGATTCTTTAGATATCTCTTCGCACCTCTAGAGGCCTTTTAGCTAGTAAAATAGTTTTTGGGTGCACAAGAGTAATACCATCATGCTACATGCTTTCTAAACTGATTAGCAATTCTAACTGATTTATGGCGACAAATTTGCATTCAGAGTCTGTTAAATTAGTAAAGAGCTAATGACTTCACAATTCTTATCTGATGCAACGAATGAATAAACACAGCAAACATGAATGCTTGCTGCTAGATTGCTGCTCACAGTAAAAAATGGATACGTGTAACATAGAAAAGAAATAGCAATCAGATGGAAGGAAAGAGTTATAACTGTTTCTGCTCTATCACACCTCACGAAATCAGTCCATATGTGCTGCATGTCACAGAGAATAGAGAAAAAAAATGAGGTCAATGGCAAAGACAGAAAGAGCAAACTGCTGCAGATAAATACACAAAGGTAGCCGACGAATAAACAACGTGTGTTTAGTTGGTGAAAAGTGGGTGAAAAAGTTCCTGTAGCACTTTTCGTTGTTATTTGACAAATATTATCCAACCATGAAGTAAGTAGGCTCAAAAGATTCATCTCGATATTTACAGATAAACTGTGTAATTAATTATTTTTTTACCTACATTTAATACTCTATATATGCGTTTAAATATTTGATGTGATGGGTGAAAGAGGAAATATTTTGGGTTTGCATGGAAAGTGAACACACCCAAAGTTACCTCTATGGCACCTGGCAGAAGGAATTTGACCCCATCATAACTGAACAACGCAAAGCAGAGGGCGTTTCAAAAAGGACCAGGATGATCCCACAGTTTCCCAACTCGACAACTTAGGAAGAAACAAAATTTAAAATTTAAAATAATTTTAGGCAAGCAGAATTAGCAAAGAGAAACATAGTTCGTCCAGATATGAAGCGCGAAGTCAATCTCGTCCAGTTATGAATGAAGGGCGAATTAAGATAATTGTTTACAGGCTTTCCTCGTCCACGACAGATCGACCACCACAGATCATCGCAGATTGACCACCACCACAGACTCAACACGTCAGCCCCAATTCCCGAACCCTGAAACCTAAACCCTAACAACTGATTGAGAGAGAGAGATGAGGAGGAGGAGGAGGATGGCAGCGGCCGAGGCGGTTTGACTCACCTAGCCCGGGGAAGTAGTTCCAGTTCTCATATTCCTCCACGTCGTCTTCGTCCCCCTCTTCCAACTCCTCCTCCGACTCTTCCTCCTGGTCCACCGTTTCCTCCGCCTTTTTCTCCCCCTCTTCAGGCGAGGCCTTCGCCTTCACCACTTTCCCCTCCCCCCATGGTGTTGAGAGTGAGGCCTCTTCTGACGCCGCGTTGCTGCTATCATCTCTAGTGTTTGCATGCTCCACAGTCTCCACCATCTTCTTCTTCTATCTCGTGAGCCGTGACGACGGAAAAGGCGCCACTTTTGGGGCTGCGGTCAATTTATGTGATTGATCAGGGTCTATCCCCTACTAGGAAAAACAATGTCACGTCGCGCAGTCCTTCACCGCTCTCCTACCTCTTTCTCTGTTGTTGTAGAGCATTTAATTGAGGAACACGCACTCGAACTATCTCTAAGACTGGACGTAGGGCTCCGGCCTGGACCAGTATACTTCCTTACCATCATCTTCCTAGACCAACGATATACGTATAAATTCACTCATCGGGTGACAAAACACCAACAAGTAGGTTTATTTTATCCTCGAGCATTTAAATCGGTGGTTTCCTTTTGGTATTTAGTTGGGTGGTGGCTTCATAACAACATTTCTGCCCTATTTTTATGTTTACATGTATTCTTTTGCAATTGCAAAAAAAGAATGAAACTTTGTAGAAACATACTTGTATCACTAATTGAAATGACAAGATTTAAATTTCACCAAATCAATTGGTCGAATTTTCTTATAGCCACTTCAATGAGCGGAATTTTATCTTGCCCATGCAACATTTCTTAAAAAATCTAACTTTTTCATATGAGTTCAGATGGACATGATTTGAATAAGAAAAACATAGAGCTTGACCATATGCACACCTTCATAGTTCACAACCTTTTCATCCGAAGCCATCTTCATGCTAAAATAATTAATATAATGTATTTATATCAAGGTGTATCGATAAGGCTGGACGAAAAACTCGAAGCTCGTTAGCTCGCTCGGCTCGTGGCTAGATCGGCTGAGCTCGACTCGGCTCGTTATCATAACGAGCCGAGCCGAGCCAAGATTTTAGCTCGTTAGCTATAACGAGCAACTCGAGCCAGCTCGCAAGCCGCTTACGAGCCAAACGAGCCACAGTTTTAGGGAAAAGTTATCATAACTTATATTAGTTTTATATTACTTCATGTTTTGCACTTTATGAATGGTTGATATGTTAGCTTATATGAATATTTGTTCGATTTAAGGCTATTGGATATATTATTTTTGTATTATTACTATTTTCATGCTTTAGATAAATGCAACTATTATATTTTGTATATTTTTTATACCTGGCTCGCGAGCATAACGAGCCAGCTCGGGCTCATAACGAGCCGAGCCGAGCTGGCATTCTAGCTCGTTAAGATAACGAGCCGAGCCGAGCTAGCTTGTTATCCTAACGAGCCAGAACAAGGCGAGCCGAGCCGAGCCGAGTTGACTCGTTATCCAGCCTTGTGTATCGATTGTTGATTTATTTTTGCAACAACATGGTTTTGCATGAAAATTTTATGAATTGCAAAAGTTATGCATCCTGTTGAGCTCTACAACTTTCATATAGATCCACCTTCATTTGAGCTAATATTATTTTTTAGGTGTACCATGCTAGCGAACAGATAAAATCAAGGGCAATTTGTTTACCCCCAACATAGCATATCTAAAAAGATAATAAATTTTAGACATGATTAATATGAAAATAAATTTATATGAAAATTGTAGTGCTTGAGGAAGTCTACATCTTTGTATCTCACAAAATTATGGATGCAATGTTCAAATCTCCATTTGAGCTCATTTCAAAAAGTTTTGACATTTCTATGAAACGCTATGGAAAGGAAATACCACCGAGTCAAACAGCTGTAGGTGAAATCGCCGCGAATTGAATTGGAGAAATTTAAATATAACCATTTCAATACATTTCATCATTTTTTATTTCAGTAATTATTTTTTAAAAATGAATTGATATAAAATAAAAAATCCTCACAACAGGGGTGTGGCCTGTGGCCATGTGGGGCGAAGTTTAGGCCTGACCCAATTAGAGACCAACCGAATGAATGCAGAGTTGCCTTCCTCGGCACCGTCAGGCACTCAGGCGTCAGCAGAGCAGTGCTTCCCAGAGAAGAAGAGATTGGCAGTGAAGGACCTCCACCAGACCACCACCTCTCGCTGAATCGGACCCTGCGGGCCCGCCTCGATGCCGCGCTCCATTACCATGAGCCCCAATCCCTCGCGCCCGCCGCCGGCGACAGGCAATAGAAGGGGTTAGGTCGATATACCACTCTAGAGGATAATAATGAGATAATTGCTCAGCAGTCAGCAGTAAGCACCATGTCAATGCATAGGAAAGTTTTGAGCACAGAACAATCTCTACCATCGATAGTGTAACACATTAGACACCAAGAAATCATTTTATTTTCCTTGTTTGCTAGAAATTATGTACTGCAAACAGTTACCATATATGCGAGTTGGGACTAGAGTAGTAGGCTTAGAGCAACTCCAACAGATGTGCTAAAATAAATAGCCAAATTTCATAGTTTAGCTCTTTTGTAAAATATAGAACTCCTCAAAAAAGAAGAGTTTTCCAACAGACTTGCAATTTCTCATCTTGTATATTAAAAAATTGTCACGTCACCAACTACCACGGACCTATTCCTGGCGCTCGGAAAGACGCTGTACTACTATGAGAAAATCTCACACATTTTTCAGTTGAAAAGACACAAAGTTTTCTCAAAATTTTCAGATGTACTACTGCAGCTTTGAATTTGGACGCCAGAAGTTCACATTGATCTCTGCTACTGCCTACAGCTGCCATTGTGCATCATTCAACCAGCAATGGTACAGCGCTACTATTAGTAGTAGTCTGAACTTTCTTGGGATGGAAACCAAAGCTACAGAACAAATAGCAGCAAAACTTAGCTTAACACTTTGTGCATGGCATTGCTTCAGTACTGTAACATACAAGAGTTCGGACAGAATCACAGAACAAGTAGCAACAAATAATGGACATGGCCTAATTAGTTGTACATGTGGTCTGAAAGACTGGCCTAACATTTGTGTATGTGTTCAGATCGTATATCTTTGCCTGACTCTTCTGGAAGCAAGCAGCTTAATATATTGTGTAAAAAACAGTCCTAAGCAATTTTTTATTCCCATGCACTGCCAATTAGATGAGTGATCACAAAAATGCTGTACTACTATGTGAAAATTGCACACATTTTTCAGTTGAACAGACGCACTTTAACTCTGATAATTCCTTACTGATGACAGAACGATTTAGAACGTTCAGCTGATGAACTCATGATTTCAACAGACTGCAAACTTGACTCACCAGAGCACACATCGAGGAATGGATTCGATGCAGCAGCAGCACTGTTGGGTGGAAGGACTCGTCGTTGCTGGCTTGCTTGCGTCGCATTCTCCAACCAAGGCAACACCGGTGAGTCCTGCTCCTCCCATCCGCCTAACGCTGCAGCATTGGGGAGTGAATATAGGGCAGCACAGTTGGGATCTATCCGGCGCACGTACGGCAGAATCTCTCCATGAGGATGCTGCGACATCACGACAAAGAGGAAAAGGCCGATTCCGAAGGGAAGCAAACAACAGCTCCGTTAATGGGGGGGCGGCGGCGGCGGCAAGGGAGGGGAGGAGGCGATGGATGACTTGGGAAAGCAGGCCGGGCCTGTGATCCCCACGATGGGAAAGTGGCTGTGGGGGAGGGGAGGAGGCGATGGAGCTGGGGACTGAATCGAGCAGGAGCGCGGGAAGGATTGCGCGCGCGATGGGAGAGTTCAGCACGAGCGCGGGAAGGATTGCGAGCGCGCGGGCAGGCACCATGGCGAACGATTTCAGCAGATGGCTAGCGAGCGCGGAGTGCTATCTATGTCGAGCGAAATTCCAGGGATAGCACATTTGCTATTTTAGAAAACCATATAGCACAGCCGTTGGAGCTCAATATTTGTTGTAAAATTCCAAATATAGCATACACAACAAGGATACCATATCTGTTGGAGTTGCTCTTATAAAGAATAAATGAAATAGGGCAGTTACCACAGTTATTCTACTCTACATACACCATTGATCGTTCACCTCGCTCTGTGGACATGTTTGCACACCTACACTACATCAATCCACTGAAAAAAGGACTGTCTGATCTGTTGACAAAGGGGCGTTGATTTTGAGTAGATTGAACAATCCATGGAGACATTTTGAGTGAACACCAGTCCCAGACTCCCAGTGTTTTGTCTTTCATTTTTAAATCCTGAACATCTTCCTTATTTGCATAGAAGCAATTGTTTTTTGTGAATTCATATGAAGGGACTTCTTTTGTGCTTTGCTCACCTCGATCTCTTCCCTCACGATAACAAGTTGCAATGTTTTTTTCCCACTCATTTCTTAATTCTCCCCCCAAGGAAAACTTCTGATCCTTTTATAGTTTGAACTGTTGCACGATCTCTTTTTTTGTTCACTGTTATCATGAGAACTGTTTAAAATGATATGCTGCTACTCTGCGTGTAGTCAGTTATCAGGCTGAAGTTCGAGGTTTCCAGCATGACGGATCTCTGCACCTACAAGCAAGGAGTGAAAAGTATGGAAAGGTACATGCCACGTCAACTACTCTACAGTTTATCTTTAATGTGCAGTTAAAACCAGTTTACATGACATTGACTATGCTACTGTACCTTTGTACCGTTATCAAGCTGTTTCTTTTCAATGCCTCCAATTTAGCTCTGTGCCATCTGTAAAAGATAGAGGCCGCCTTTAATGTGAGTGCAAAAGTTGGTCCCTGTAGATCAGTCGATGCAATAATGCAATGCAGACTCATGGTGGGTGTTCATGTCTGGTTTAGTTAAACTCTTGTCTTACCAAAAATTGGTCATTGCTACCTGAGACAACATTTGGCTATCGCTGATACGTTTTGAGGGGAGTTTATTAATGATGCAGCTGGAGAGGGGTCAATTGCTGATGGTACCTGCATACTTGGTTAATTAAACCAAAGAAGCAGCATCCTCCTCGTCATCTTGAGCAGTAGAATGAAAAACGTGCCTCGGCATGGTCGGCGAAGAAAATCTTGAGCAGTACATCAATGTCGGTTTGAGTCTTGGTTGCAACGGATTCATCTGGGTTGGTGACCATGCTATGGCTGGTGTCTCGGTGACAAAACAAAAACGACAATGCAGACCAGGGAAGCAAGTGCATCATCAAATCAAATGTTTAGATAAATGACGCTTTCTAGACAGCAGAGAGAGAAGCATGGGGCCAAGGTAAGTAGGTAGCGCCTTGCTGATTCTGGCTGCCTGATCTGTTGACGATACCTTCGAGGCAAAGGGCCCGTTCGTTTATGCTGAAAAAACAGAGTTCGTTTATGCTGAAAAAACAAAGTGAAACACTGTTCTGGTTAATTTGTGTGAGAGAAAAATATTGTTCTGGCTGAAAAAAAATAAGTTGAAAAATACGGATTATAAGCCGGCTGAACGGGCCAAAATACGTGAGTTAAGCCCAGGGCCTGATTAGTCGGCTTCCAATTCTTACCCAGCCTAAGTTATGTGCTCCGGGGTCTTTGATTTGATACAGCTGAGTAAACAAGTCAGCACCTTTTCAGTTAATACTAATAACTAACAAATTATGATAAAGTGAACTTTTACAGTGCACTGCTTTGGACTTTCAGCCTGCTTACTTTCTTATCAGCCAGAATCAATCAGCTATTAAACAATATTTTTCTCTCATAATAAATCAGCATCAGACAGAACAAGGCCTTCGTAGATGGCATTTGGTTGTGGATCAGCTCAGTGGTAATTGATAAAGTTGTACTCCTGGAAAGAAACACATAAAATTTTTTGAAGCCACCGCCCCGAGCCGAGCAGAAAAAAAACTCGATTCAGCTCGGCTTGTTGGTATTGTTGTTAATTACATTACATAAATCGAGCCAGACTTTTTACTCATTACTAGTACATTTTCTTTTTCTCCTCCTCCAACTCAAGTTTAGTCAACAGCAAGCAACAGTTGACTAACTCTAGGACCTTAAGGTCTTGTTTGGATGGGCCAAAAAGTGTCAAAATTTTTTATACAGTAACTATCACATCGAATCTTTGGACGCATGTATGGAGCATTAAACGTAGTTAAAAAAATAACTAATTACACAGTTTGTCTGTAAATGTCGAGATGAATCTTTTGAGCCTAGTCAGTCTATGGTTAGATAAATTTTGCCAAATAACAACAAAAAGTGGTACAGGAATTTTTCCACAAAAATTTTCGCAACTGAATGGGGCCTAAGTACTTGGATCGCGATGGGGAAGCGTCAGTCAGCCGAGTGAAGCCAGCACGGAATCACGAGCCGAGCCGAAGCTCCCCGGGCCTCGTTTAGATTGAAAATAATTTCAATCCAATAAATAGTACCACTTTTGTTTTATTTGGCAAATATTGTCCAATCGTGGACCAACTGGGCTCAAAAGATTCATCTCGTGATTTCCAACTAAACTGTGTAATTAGTTATTTTTTTAGCTACATTTAGCACTTCATACATGAGTCTAAAGATTAATATGATGGAGAGAGTGAAAAAAATTTAACTTTTAGGGTGCATCTAAACAAGCCCTGATCGTCGTGCTGGCAGGTGGCATCCCAACTGATAAGACAGGCTACGAGAGCCTTTCTGTGTCCGCCGGTAGAGACGCCCAGCCGCCGCAGCCCTTCCGCGCCGCCTCCCTCCAGGCTCCAGCACCCCACACCGGCCGCTGCACCTCGCTGCCATCCGCGCCTCCACGGAAGGGCCGGAAGTCGATCATCAGGTCAGTAAAGTAAGAAATCCCACGCGGAGGCACCGCGCCTCTTCGAAGGAGACCCATCGTCGCCGCGCCGCCATCCCATCCCTGCCACTGCCAGGTCTCCACCGCACCACGGGAAATTTTCTCATCTCATCCGCCAAGTCGTCTTCCTCTCCTCCTCACTGCACCCACCTGCCTTCAACTGATTCCTTCGTCTTCGTCTGCGGCTGCTGGTAAGGAATTCAATTCCCGGATGGATTTCTCTACGACCGAGTGTTTCTAGTATGCTTATTAGTATACTTTGCTTGCTCTGAGGTCTCAAATCCAAATCCTGCCTACTGGGATGGATGGACTGCCATCCGGTTTGTTGCGGATTTGTTCCCTTTTGGGGTGGTGGGATTTTTTCGGTTTCAACTTTCAGCTGAGCACCAATTCTCCTCCTCGCTGCTGCTCTGCTGCTGGCGCTGGGTCTGGGCTGGGCTTTCTAGATCTGATTTCCAGGAAGGAACCACACGCTGTTTCCGTTCGATCACGGGGATGGAGGAGATTGCGTCGTAATCCTCGCCTGGCGCACGCGCACTAGATAAACCAGCGTTAGTTTCGTCAGTTATTATTATGTGAATTATTGACCCATGATGACGACTGACCAATTTGGAAGTTACTAACTGTGCCGAGGTGCTGTAGGGGCCACGGCGTGTCTTTTTTCCTCCGCCAGATTTCAGCGTGGAAGTGAAAGTGAAAAATGATGATGCCATGATGGGGTTGTAAAATCCCTGCGGTGCCCTGCCACGTGTTTTTTTAACGTAATGGCAGGAGCTCTCTCTTTTAATTAAGAGAGGAAAAATAGAAGTTTATGAGAGGTGGAGCTCTGCCACATGCTTTTCTGTCGTCCGTTTTTTTCCTCCATGATATGGAGAGAGAGAGAGGGAGTCATCTTTTGCCCTGGTCCAGACCAGCTTCTTTAAAGCCTGCAGCAGCATTGGGACCTTTATGGAATGAATTTTCATAAAGGACGCAGCCATTGTTGATTGATTTCTTGTCCTGGTCAGTTTGGCCAGTTCAACTGTGCCGAGTGAAACTGTAGTGACTTTATGGAATGAAGTGAGGAAAGTCACACCAATTCACATTTTGTGCCTTATTCATGTTGTATTTTGCCTGGATTCATGTATTAAACTTATTTAGGTACGATGATGGACTTATCCTGCTGTAAAAAAAAAGACAAACATTTTTTCTTTTAAAAGATATATTTCTGAAAGAAAAAAAACTGATCTAGTTTTTGATGAATTTTCTATTGGCAGTGCTACTGTGAAGACGATTCTTATCTTTTTGGTTTGCGTTATTTGAATTCAGGTTATCAAGATGCCTCGAGGGCAAGGCTCTTCTGTGTCAACCAGTGAGAAGCCCAAAGTTGATCAGGCAATTGATTCAAATGATGACAGGCGCAAGCATAGGAGGGGTGCTTACTTGTTACTGGGATTGTTGATAATATTCCTTCATGGATCATGGTCTGTTTATCAGATCCAGTTTGGAAGCCTTCCTTTGCCCCTTGATGCTGAGCAGGCTGGCAAGAGGGGGTTCTCTGAAGCTTCGGCGCTTAAGCATGTTAAATATTTGACAGGCTTGGGTCCTCACCCAGTTGGTTCAGATTCCCTCGATCGTGCTATCCAGGTTGTTCATTCATGCAGACTACTTTCACAGTTTGAACACTTGGGGTCTTCTAGTTTCTACAACATAGAATTAGTTTCATTAAACCCACCATGAAATGATGACCTTGTAATTTGGCGTAAGCGTTTTAAACTTGATCAGGATGTAACTAGCCTGAATAATTGGCGACGCTACCTCCTCTCTTGTAATACTTTTCTTGCCTCCACTTCGCTGGAGCTTTGAATGGAATTTGGTGGGGAAGCTCTCCCCCCCGTTTTGTTTAAAAAAAACACACCATGAAATGTCCTTTGTTTGGTTTTGTAGATGTTAATATATTTTTCTATAAACTTGGTCAAAATTAGAGTAACTAATGGCTGCTAAGCAGCTGTGAACTGGTAACAAGAAAATGCAAATTGAAGTTAGGATTCATCCATTTAATTCTTCCTGTCTCTTTGTTACATGTTCATTATTTGCCATTTTCTTTCTTACCCACACTAGTGTCGTCTATGCACCTTATAATAACATGATCAGTAACATTATTGAAGCTGAGCATTTTTTGTGGAACTTTGTATCCTATTTTGACATGCCCATGCAATAGTATGTATATGCAGTAGCAGAAAAAATAAAGAAGACAGCTCATTGGGAGGTTGATGTTCAATTGGAGTTGTTTCACACAGATATAGGCGCAAATCGTCTATCTGGTGGTCTTTTCAAGGGAAAAACTCTCTTGTATTCAGACTTAAAGCATGTGCTATTGAGAGTTACTCCCAAATATTTACCAGAAGCTGAGGAAAACTTGATTCTGGTTTCTTCGCATATTGACACTGTTTCGACAACGTAAGGCTCGATACCCTCTTCATTAATATGTAGGAAAGTATTTACAACAAATAACTTGACATTGACTATTCGGTTCAAGAGTATCTAATGAGAAGACATTTACAATATGTTTTTGAAGGAACCATACGAATAATGGTGTATGATTGACAGTGCCATATTTTTTTACCTGGTTGTCCATTGAGTGGATTTCACTAATAATTTAGATAGCTATCCATGTAGGCATTGTGGTAACAGTAAAACATCGTTACTTATTTTTCTTTGTACATTAATAGGTCTAATTGTAGTGACATCCACATGTTTTGTCCATTTTTTTCAGATATTAAATGTGTTTTTGAATTTTCAGGGAAGGTGCTGGAGATTGCAGTTCATGTGTGGGAGTCATGTTAGAGCTTGCACGGGGAGTGGCTCAGTGGGCACATGGGTTTAAGAGTGGTATCTTGTTTTTATTCAATACCGGAGAAGAAGAGGGTCTTGATGGCGCCCATAGTTTTATAACTCAGGTTAGTTTTTTTAAACTTCATACACATATTACACATATGTACCGTAAGATTGCCTTAGCTACCACCTGTTCAATCCAGGTCAATGTTTTCAAATCACCTAGTTGTATGGGCACCGATCTGCCGAATAATCATGATTAGTCAGTAGTCATCAATTAGGTCTGATTAATCAGTGGCTAGTCGAGTAGTATAGTCGTCCTGCCTGCTTGCGGCTTGCGCTACTACCCAGGATATATATAGTATTACTGTATAAGTATTAAGTAGTTAAGTACTGCCACTAGACTATAATAGCACCTGCCATTCTCTTGTAGCAATTGTTGCAATAGAGGACTCATTAAGTTGCGCTATGCGTGGGCGAAAACTGTTGAGTTCTGTTAACTACTGAACTGTTCCGTGTCTGGCAAACTCCTCACTCCTAAATTGTCCCACTGTGTCAATGAATATATTTCAGTAGGCATTGGTATTCGTGGATGCCTTGTTTTGGGGGTTGTGGGAATTTTGGCAGGGGTCTACATTGGTAGCTGCCTTGCTAAGGGTTATAATGCTAGTGTTTCCCATAATTCAGCACTTGCAGGAGTAGGAGCATATGGGATCGAAGAAGTATATACTACTCAAGATGTTACCTTGCCTCACGATCTGCATATCCTAATCCATTTCTCTTTCTTCTCCCCAACTTGTTCACTAAAGGAGTCCCTTTACCTTCTATTAGTGTCCTAAACAGTCCCCTCATGACACTTCTTAAAGTGTAATAAAATTGGCCAATTGTAATTCTGTTATTTTAAACAAGTCACTGAAAGCCATGTTTCACATTCACGCTGTCACCATGCATGCTATGTGTAATTTCCTGAATCCTAATGTTAACTTTTATGCAGCACCACTGGAGAAATTCAGTAAGTTTTGCGGTTGATCTCGAAGCTATGGGTATCAGTGGGAAATCCATACTCTTCCAGGTCTGTTTTAGTTCTGTAATGTTCCCCATTTGGATATTGAGATTATATTTGTACTTGCATCTGTACCAAAGGTTTAGACTCCTGGTGTTTAAAATTTTCTTTGTTGCTGACTGCCTGATCCTAATAAAAGGTTTTCCTGGAAAATTGGGCAAATGGGAGGTTTAGTTAGATTTGCACATGGAAGAAAATAAGAAAATATAAGCATGAAGGTGTATGTGGCTACTTTGGTTTATAACTATTTGTTGGTTTGAGTGCTGTGGATTACAATTCATTTTGGATCAACTTACAATCAAAAGGAGAAATACATACCTGTCAGTCCAAGCAAGGCAAAAGGGGAATTACATACTTAGCCTAAAGTTTTTAATGTTTGACAGGGTACAGACCATTGGGCGTTGGAAAGCTTTGCGGCTGTAGCCAAATACCCATCTGCTCAGATAGCTTCACAGGTTGCATCTCCCTCCCTCCCTCCAGCTTTCATGTGCTGACTTCTTTTTTCCCCTCTGGCCAGATTTTTGCTCAATTTTGGTTGCTTTTTTTTTGGTTCAATGCGCATGGTCATGCCTGAGTTAACTGAAATCTAACAGCCCAGAGCATTTGTTAATTTTCATTTGTCCTGTTTGATTATAGAAACAATCTATTAATAAATTAGGTATATACAATTGTTTGCCAGCCTCAAACCAACGGATTTGGTGCTAAAAAAGAGCTTGAAGAAAAAGGGAGTTTTTTGTTTCTTGGGTGAAAGAAGATAGTTCCAGATCTGTCAGTTTGGTGCTGCACGATAGATTAGTATTGGTTATTTTCCCAGGGGATTGATGTTTTGTAATTGCAGGATGTTTTTCGTTCTGGAGCAATAAAATCTGCTACCGATTTTCAAATATATGAGGAAGTTGGCCGTCTTCCTGGACTTGATTTTGCATATACTGATACAACATCTGTGTATCATACGAAGGTTGGTTCTCTTGGCTTATCATTATTAATGCCAAACTTATCTAAGTTTTTTATCTTTCCCACATGTTTATGACTTTATACAGATATAAGCTGTGGATAAAAGTTCTGACATATTGTCCATTGATAATTTGTGTATTTCTATTTTTTAAAAATTGGAAAGTATTTTTTTTTTATGAAACCTCACTCTGACTAAGCTTCTTTAACAATGTTGCTTGATTGAACATTAAGACTTTAAACTGAAATTTTGGTTCCAAATCAATAGTAACAGTTTTAACAAAAAGGAGCAATAGACTGCAGATCAAGTTGCTTTACAAGTATTAACTGAGCTGTTTAATTCTAGAAGATATATGTTGTGGCAGTGTTGAGCCGTTAAGGTTCGAGGGTAAGACACTTGCTCTCTTATCAGCTTCTGAGCTGCTAAGCTACTCTTGCATTGCATATATATATAGGCTATTGGAGGCATCGGAACCACTGCGTTTTCGATGGCTGCGTCCTTTTTTTTTGGAACTGGGAATACAGCATGGTAGCACCCCACTGTAATGGCTGCGTCCCTAACGTCTGAGCAGTGCTACAGGAGATTAGCGAGCAGGCAGTGTTGTGTGTTTTGTCCAGTGCTAAGACCCTTGGGGATCTATCTTTCAAGGGAACGAATATGTTAAAAAACTAACCCTTGCCGTGGAATTGGCTTGTAATCGGATTGTTTTTCTATCTTAATGCAATGATGCGCAGTTCTCTTGCCTGTTCGAGGAAAAAAGACTACTAGTTAAGCAGAAGATTAACAAAAGGATTACACTAGCAGTTGCCAAATGGCTCTGAGGCCTTGTTGGAGGCCAGGGAGGGAGGGAGGGAATGGGGGGCTTACACCTTTGGTATGATTACAATGCTAGTAGGTTTGTTCTCTTTTAAAGGAGCAGCTAACTAGATCAAACCAGATGAAGTAAGGACATCTTATATCTAATACATAATTGACTAAAAAACTACACGCTCAAAGGAATGCTGGGCTATGCAACTTGCATATTCTTTGTACTCTTTCTCCAAGAACTGTTTTCCCAATGGGGTTTTGGATCGAACTTTTACCAAAAACATGGACTCCTAGTAGCACACCTTCGCACCAGGGCTCTATATATGGGAGGAGAGGAGAGAGATTTCATTGTACAGATCATTATGTGAACAATAAAGAAAGAGAGCCTCTCCAATCTTGTGTATACTTGTGTTTGCATCTATTATGTGATGTGTTCTAGTGATAGATGGAGAGGCCTAGTCGTCGATAGTATTAGTCAATATGCTGCCAGCAGGCAGCAGATGTAAATGCCTACTTCTCTTGTTGCTGCAGCCTCACAAGGTGGCTAAGAATAATATGCAACAGTTTGGTTCTTAGTGATATCTAATTATTTTAATGCTGCGAGATTAGAGTTTTATGTGATGCTGTAGCACAAAAGTCATGTACCAATAGATATGGAATGGAACATGGCCTCGATTAATATGGTAAAATTATTACAGGGTCAAAAGAATTTTGATAATCCACTTTGTTGAATCCTAAACATGTTAACTTCTGGTTTGTGATTGTTTCTATTATCTACTTTGTAGAATGACAAGATGACGCTTTTGAAACCGGGGTCTCTTCAGCATATCGGAGATAACATGCTTGCTTTCCTACTCCATTCTGCAGCATCTTCAAAATTTTTGAAAGATGCACAACAGCGGAAGCAAGGAAACACAGAGCAGGATAAAGCAGTTTACTTCGATATCCTGGTATTGCAGTAAATTCTTTCCCCATCATGTGCTGCCAATTATCTTGATTGTGTGTGATGAAATCCGTCCTTGTTGGTTACTGGAAAATTCCACCAATATTAGATGAAACAGGACATTGTTAAAACTATTTAATTTCAGATTCTGTGAAGTTCATATTGCAGTGAACTTATTTTCCCCCCTCTTCTGTCTATGTGTTCAATCTTGCAGGGAAAGTACATGGTGGTCTATCCACAGCGACTTGCTACCATGTTTCACAACTCAATCATATTGCAGTCACTTCTAATATGGGGAACATCATTGCTTATGGGTGGACACCCTGCGCTGGTGTCCTTTGCAATATCATGTTTGAGCATCATTCTAATGTTGATATTTTCTATCTGCTTACCAGTTGTGGTAGCATTTGCTCTGCCCTACATATGTCCGTTTCCTGTTCCATATGTTGCAAACCCATGGTTAATTATTGGCTTATTTGGTTCACCTGCACTGCTTGGAGCATTTATTGGTCAGCATATTGGATTTATTCTCCTGAAGAGGCATCTTCGACGTGTGTATTCCAGAACAAAAACAGGCTTAACTCTTAGCATGATGGAAAATGTTATTGACCTGGAAGCTGAGAGGTGGATTTTTAAATCTGGTATTGTCCAATGGCTAATAGCTCTGATGCTAGGAACTTATTTCAAGGTTGGATCATCATATATAGCACTCATCTGGCTTGTTTCGCCTGCTTTTGCATGTAAGTTGCTGATACTGTCTATGTTAATAGCTTGATATCGCCTTGAGTGTTTATGGCTGTTGTTTATTTCTAGATGGTTTTTTGGAAGCTACTCTCTCCCCTGCTCGGCTACCTAAACAGCTTAAGGTTGTCACATTGGTTCTGGGTTTGGCTGCACCAGTTGTGTCCTCTGCTGGTTTGGCTGTTCGCATGGCTGATGTAATTGTTGGAAGTATTGTACGCATTGACAGGTAATATGTAGACACCTTGCAGTTTATCATCTTTGGTTAATGTTTGATGTTGTTTGAAACATAAAGTCTTCTATCTAAAGCAACTAAGCTTTTCTTAACCTCATTTTGCATTGATGCACAGGAATCCTGGCGGACTACCAGACTGGCTTGGAAATGTAATAGTTTCGGTTGCCATTGCTGTTGTCGTCTGTTCCACGTTTGTGTATCTTCTTTCATACATTCATATCTCAGGTAAATAATGACATGCTAGATATAGTTACATTTCCTTTAATGCTAAAGTTTGCATTTCATGTTTTGACTTTCCTCTTCCATTTAGAATGAAAGGGTGTGGTTTATCTGCTAGTCTTGCACTGTACAGTATTTTCAGTTTTGTCCTTCACTGCATAATCAGCAATTTAGTAATGTATAAGTATTTGCACTGCCAAGTTGCCAACAAACACCAACCTGTTGATTTATAGTGCAGTTATGTAACTAATGTCTGTTAAATAGCCATAGTGTTGCATTTCCTGGTAAATAACCATAGCGTCTGTCAAATAACCATATTTAATGTTCACCTATCAGAAAAGGGTTCCTGCCTTTTTTATTTAATGCTCACTGTACTGCTATCTGACCATGCTTGAAATACTTAAACTAATTCACATTTTGTAGCTTTATTTTTATGCATTTGCCTTTTCAGTTACCTTCCCAAAAGAAACTTTTGTATATGTTGTGCTTTTCTTAGGTGATAAAAGAATTCTGGGTTTACTATTATTCATATCCTTTGGCCTTTCACTTGCTTTGGCGTCAAGTGGCATTGTGCCAGCATTTACGGAGGATGTCGCTCGATCTGTAAATGTAAGCACTTCTTATGCTACTGTTATACTACAGTGCCTCCAGCTGGGTTTATCACAATATTTGTTTATGCATACCTGTGAAATTTCAATAACAAATTTCTTCCTTGTTACTCAAACCAAAACAAGAAGTACTCATCAGGGTATTTGGGAACAATGCTACTTGCACCATATATCCTCACTGCATCTCAAAACTAGTTATCACTGGCTTGGATGCCATCTCGTTCTTTTTATTTGTGTAAGGCACATGATGAATCCTTTTGAGGGACTAGTTGAAAGTAACCATATGTGGCCCCATGATTCATTTTGTTGAGGATAGTCACTACAACGTGATGGTTTGTTGCATATTTTAGTTCCTAAACGCTTGTTTGTATCTTTTATGGAATCCTACTTGCCTGGATTTATCAGAATATCCCACTATTTAGCATTAATCAAGATCATTTTAGTATTGATACCTAATCGATAGTAGTAGCTCCTTTTTGCGAATCAACAGAATATAGTAACTTGATGATCTGTCTCTTCTCAGGTTGTACATGTCATCGATAACACAGGAATAGATGAGGGAAATAGAGAACCAGTATCCTATATTTCTTTGTTTTCCAATACACCTGGAAAGTTGACAAATGAATTAGCGGACCTTGGAGATGAAGGATTTTCTTGCGGAAGGAATATGACTACTGACTTTGTTACGTTTACAATGAAGTATGGTTGTTTGAGTTACAAAGAGAGCAATACTGGATGGAGCAAGTCTGAAGTTCCTGTGCTCCTTGTAGAAAGTAATTCAGTTACAGGTGGTGCTCGACAGACAGTAGTATCAGTTGATACCAAGTCATCGACACGTTGGACACTTGGAATCAACAAAGAGGAAATTGATGACTTCACAGTTCAAGGTGAGTTGAACCATTAAATTAAATAGAGATATAACTCTAAAAAACAGGAAACTTTCCGACGAGATCATTGCTTTAGCTTGTCAGCTAGTACTGATACTGATAAATATCAGTACAAATGAGTACCAGTAAGGCTTTGAGCATGCTTGAAAGTATGACTAGCTGATTTTCGCTTTCCACATCATTTGACATTTCTTTATGTATTCTATTCAGTGGATTCGGAGAAAATAGTCCCACTCGGCGATAAGAGCGAGATAGATGGGTGGCATACGATCCAGTTTGCGGGCGGCAAAAACTCGCCGACAAAATTCCAGCTAACCCTATACTGGTCGAACACAGAAACATCGCAAAGAGAAGCTAAACAAGCGGTGGATGCTCCTTTGCTGATAAAACTAAGAACAGATGTGAATAGAGTCACACCACAGGTCGCAAGGGTTCTCGAGAAGCTGCCACGGTGGTGCACGCCCTTCGGCAAGTCCACTTCTCCTTACACGCTAGCTTTCCTGACGGCCCTTCGTGTCGATATTTAGTCAGCAACATTTGTTTGTTTCCCATACATAGGTGTCCCCAGCTTTCGTTTGAGTTTTTCATCCAAAGATAGCAAGTTATATAGGCCCCACAGAATGTACACAGAAGCACACAGGAGTTAGGGATAGGCATCAAATAAACGTACAATTACAGGGCAGCCTGGTGGAAACGTGCTTTGCGTTTGTATTAGTTTCTTATAAATGTGAAAGGTTTCAGATTATTTTGTGCTATTATTATGTACACAAAAAGCATATCTGTTCGTGCTCCCATTGTTCAAAGTTTTGGATTTCTTGGCCGGTTGACCCAAGCTCCATAAATTATTCAATATCACGAGGCAAATTACGTTTACTCTCTGGGTTCCCTGCCTGGCTGCCTGTGAAATGTTCGTGTGGGAGAGCCAAAACAGCTCGCCTGCCTGGGCAGATTGTGTGGGGAGCCAACCAAAACGGCTCATGGCTGACTTGGAACCAAACGTGCCCTAGGTTTCAATATTGAATCGTTTTGTCAAAACTCATGTTTCGCTTATTCTTAATTGTTCCTTACGTAATGAGCTAGCTTGCTAGGCTGGCAAACAAGAAAAGCAACAGATCCATCAATTGCTGAACAAGCAAGATTTATATTTAGAATTGTGTTTAGCCGAGCATGTCACACTCCATACAAACCCACTGAAGAAGCAAAAAATCCATGCAGTAACAAGTTAACAACTGAAACCAGTCACACATCGCAAAGCATAAAACACAATGTCACATGGAGACACATTCGGCCATGCTCGCAACCAACGCCCTTGGACCCAGGGACCAAGGGCAAGATCAGGTGCACAAACCGGGACGCCTCTTATTCTCGTCACGCACAAGCACAGTAATAGACAAAGCTGGGCGACATCCACTGCTGCAAAGGAGATTGGTGGTTTATTCTGAGGTAAGTAGCCGGGGAAGAGTAGCGGTGACACTCTGGGAGGGCAACCATTGAATCTGTTTCTTGGAGCTTCAGCTTCAGCTTACGAGCTTCCTTGGAAGGAGAGCCCTATCACCTGGCATCTCGTATGAGCGCCGGAAGGGGTCGGCTGGGCCATGCCACGCCCTGGATCCCACGGGCAAGGGGCGCTTGACAGTGTTGCCATGGGTTCGATACTTCAGGTCTGTAGCGAACCTCTCGGAACCCAAACCAGAAACCCTGTTGGGGCCCATTGACAGCTGAGACAGCTTCTCGGCAAGGTCAGGTGCACGGGGGTTCTGATCCTTGGCAAGGTAATTCCCTGCTCAGAGACCAGAGTTTGCAATGTTAGTTCAAAAGTAACTAGACCAAAGTTCTTACTTTTCTGATCCACAGAATGTTCAGGAACAGTACTCACCATTGCTCCTTACTGCTGCTGGTCTGGACCAAGACTGATTCATCACGTTCGCCTTTGTCACCTTATGGTTAGTCTCTGGGAGCTGCAAAAGATTAATGACAAATATTGAGTTGCTGAAAATGTAAAGCAACCAGCTATATGAACAGCTAAGACTAAGAGATTATATTCACCTGGTGATCCAACTCCAATTTCCTTTGCACACCAGCTGCAACGTTGGCAAGGCAGAAAAGTAAGAACCTCCAGAGGCAAAGCCACAAATCCTTTAATAAGAACTGAGTAGGCCGTGCCAGCCCAAACACATACCTGCTCTTGCTGGAGTGTTATTGCTCAAGTATGAGTAATTAACTGTTGGCCTCGCATTGGGTACAGTCCCCATGGAGTATCTCCTAATGTTCTTCTGATCCACAGCTCCTTTAGCCCCAGCTGCAGAAGTAGAGATCCATTATGTGAATGTGAACTTGTCCAACAAGGATGCAGTGATGTATTCATGAAAAAGAACATGAGTATGCATATCTCAAGGATACTGAGGTACCTGATGGTGGCGTTGCTGCATATCCGGTGGATTTGAAGCGAAGTGAAGGAGGGACATAGAAGCACGTCTGCAAAACACAATGATGGTAAGGTCGTGAAACAGGTTAATTCATCAACCAGTATGTAAACCTTGTCAGAAGAATGACCTGAAAGAAGGGATGCTGCAAAACCTCCACTGCTGTTGGCCTTCTTCGCGGGTCCCATGAGCAAAGCCACTGTTACAGATAGTAATTTGTTATCTATCAGTTATTGGGACGCGTTTACAAACAGAAGGGGGGGGGGGGGGGGGAGGAACACTTTAATTAAGCAGGAAAAAAAGGGAGTGTTGAACGTTGACACTTACCGAAATAAGGCTGATTGCATCTTCGCTTGCTAAGGGAACCACTTCCGAAAGATGTACGCTTTCACACTGAAATATGACATAGCACAGTTATGCCACTAACAGTCACTAATATGAAAATATCTTACAAGAGATAAATCTCTATACCTGAGGGAACTGAAAACCTATAGATGCTGCTAGCTGCAGTCCTTCAGGCCAAGTGCGCTGATTCGGAGTGCCAAGAATGCTACAGATTTTGTAGAGTTCATCTGGTTCACTGAGGAAGATAAAACATGGAGTTACATATAGCCTTTTCTAAACAAAATAACTTCTAAGAAAGGCAGTTGCTTCCTAGGATCACTTATTCAAAATCGCCTTTCTGTAAAGTAACTGGATTGCTATTTCTGATAGAAGCTAAGCTGACTGTTGTCAATTTTCCATTGTATAAAATTAAATATTGAAAAGGAAATACTATATCCTATCATAGTTTATTAAAATGGTCAACACTAAATTTTTTCACCTATGTAGCATGCTTTTCTTAGTATAAGCAGCCTCAGTTCAAATATGGAGTGAAACTATATATGTTCAAATGATTGACACACGCTAACCGAAACAGAGTTGCGATCAATTTGGTTTTAAGAACCATGTGTACCTTGAGCCAGGAAAAAGTGGTCGCAGCGAAAAAAGCTCAGCGATAATGGCACCCATTGCCCACATGTCTGAAAATATGATAGGAAATAAACACATTAATAAAATGGCACCAATTTACCCTCCGGCTTTCAGGTAAAGACACAAATATTTTTCACTTACCAACTGCTGCATTGTAAACAGTAGCCTGTAGAAGAACTTCAGGGGCACGATACCTAGTCAATAGTAAGCATTAGAATATTCTATTATTTTGTACACTTTAAGCAAATAACTTCAAACATAACCTACCAACGAGTGGACACATATTCCGTATACGGTGGCTCAGAAGAAATTTCACGAGCAAGCCCAAAATCCGCTATCTTGATGAGCTCCTTTGTAACAAGCAAATTTTCTGAAATTGCATAAGTTATAGCAAGATCGATTATGATTGTTGCCATTTGCTAACAACACTGAACACATTCCCAGATGGAACACAGTACATGTAATAAGTTAAATAAAGAACAGTACTGCAAGATTTCATTACTTCCATGCTCTTTTTTCCTCTTATATGATCTTATGTCCACAGCTACTATGAAAAGAACTAGAATCCATCACCCACTACTACTACAACAACAACAAAGCCTTTTAGTCCCAAGCAAGTTGGGGTAGGCTAGAGTTGAAACCCAACATGAGCCCCTAGTCACGGTTCAGGCACGTCGATAGCTGCTTTCCAAGCACTCCTATCTAAACAAAGATCTCTAGGTATATCCCAACCCATTAAATCTCTTTTTATTGCCTCCCCCCATGTCAGCTTCGGTCTTCCTCTACCTCTCTTCACATTGGTATCTTGACTTAGGATTCCACAAATACGCAGCAGCAAGGGTTCGAACCCAACACCAACCGCAGCAGCCCAAACTGCATTACCCACTACCATGTATATATTTTCTGGTTCTGAAAGTGAATCACTCAGTTCTGAAGTGAATCACTCAGCAACTACATCATACACAGGGAATGAACAGACATTTCACCTACAGCAATTTATAACTACAAAGGTTTCTTGAACTTTATGTAACCTCAGAAGACACAGTTCATATAGAAAATGCAAGGCAGCTGTTCCTGAGCTTATAAGTGATAGTCCCTCAGTCAGTCAAATATACATGGTGTTTTAGACATCAAGATTGAACTGCGTGTAGAACTATTTTGTTGTCCAAAATGTCATGTGAAAATGACTGGAGCTAGTAACAGATGCAAAATCACATACCAGGCTTAAGGTCACGGTGAAATATCCACGCTGATGCATGTGACTCAGAGCTTGAAATATTTGAAAGCACCAGTTTCGGATTTCAGTCTCTGAGAAGGGCTTCCCTCTGCTCTTCATCAGTTGATAAAGACTACATTCCTAAAACAACGAAGAACATAAACTTTAGTAACCTTACAGAGTACAAGCGCAGAAACGACACATGAATAAGGGCTATGATATGTCCATACCATGTACTCAAAAACAAAGAACAACGTATCATTCTCTCTTATGACTTCTTTGAGCTTCACAATGTTTGGATGGTTCATCCTTCGCAGGGACTGATTAAAAAAAAATAAGTAACTCAAAAGAATGCCACAGAGCATTATAAAAATTAGACAGGTTTAAAGCAACAATCACCTTCACTTCGCGGAGGTTTATGCACTCTTCCCAAGAATAATATTTTTTCTTCATCTTCTTGATCGCAACCTATCAGCCCAGGTATCTTAATGAGGTGAAAAGGCTAACAATGGGCAACTAAACTGTGTAGCCGCTGAAAAAAGTTGAGGTGTAACAGAAGCAACAAATGGGCAAGCCTAATGACATACCACTCCACCACTTTCCTTATTGGTTGCACGCCAAACACTCCCAAATGTTCCATCACCAACTTCCTTGATGATCGTATACCTGGAACACAATGCCAAAACGAGGTAAGCAGACATCCAAAACAGCTTAGAGAAGATGCTAAGTTCTTATAATCATCTGGTTATAGAGGATCTTCACCTCTCCATTTTATTAGCTGGTGGTGCGCAGAACTGCCCTTATTTCAGAACAGTTGTATAGTAACAAACAAGACTCATATATGTATCACAGGAGCGTCTTTGGATGTTACAACACCAAAGTCACTGGAGACTCCTCTCAAAGCTATGTATGCTATTCCCATGCTTTGCGCAACAAAATCTTGAACACCTCTGCTCTGAAATTAGCACATAATGGATTTGGTATTAGTTAAGTAAAACTACATTTTCTAATGCTACATAATGATGAATCGTGAATGGACCATGTCTACATTAGAGAGTGCACATGTACCTGATGTCATGCCATCCAAAGTGAAGGCTGGTGAAAGGTAGCGTAACCAATACACACCGAACTTTGGACTGACCAGAATGAAAACTTACAGTGGTAGGGTAGAAGAAAGCTAGCAGAGAACAAAAACCAGAACCTGTCGGGGGGGAATATGAGTGAGAACTGGAATAGGCAGGATACAGAACATGTAATGCTAGTAGCTCAGCTATTGGTGAAAGGATACCTAGAGCTTATATGTGACGGCAAAGCTCTAAGCGTTAGATTCAAGTGTCCAGAGATGTCTTGATGGTAACTTTTGCCGGCCAATTAGCACCAAGACAAAGATTACCGAAATGTTGCCAGAAAAACAGATCCACCATGCTCAAATAAGTGTGCTACAGCTGCACTGTAATCACTAGGCAACTCTAATGTCTGACAGCATGGGACCAGGCAAGGCAGTTGCTAAGCGCGGGGTGATCCTCAGGTGCAGTTGACAAAAGAGATGACCAAGAAGTCTCCGTAAAGACAAAATCTCCAGCCAAGAACTTCCTCGAGCAGCGAGATGTGGGATACAGAGGAACTTGCTGCGTAGGGGGTGTACTCCATATCCTTGCTGAAAATGCTATAACTCCAGCAGAGCACGGTGATGAAACCTGCATAATAAGTACAGAAAGTGGTAATTAGGCAGCAAATAAAAGAGCACAAGGCACAACGCATAGGTGCATCGGAATCAGAATCAAATAAAAGAGCACAAGCATGCATCGATGCGTTGAAAATCCCAATGGATTCTTCTACAGTGAAGAATATTGCATATATCAGTTGGATCTAAGCTCAAAGGTCCCAACAATTCGAATCAATTGGTGTTTTCCTATCTCTCCCAAATTAGCACAAAGTTTGGATACAGCAAAAGCACAAGAGCTGGATTTACAGAATTACACCCACACCGCTATACACGAGTACAGCACAGACACATCTATTACAATTTACAAACCATGCAGCCCCTAAAAACAAACCAATTAAACATCTAGAGTTCACAGCAGCAGCATACATAATTTGAGCATAGAACAGAATGATAACTCACCGCTGCCTAATTGAGCATGAACCAGCACAATAACGCCCCGGAACCATGGCGACACCCTAATCAAACCTAAGCGACGCAAACACACAGCTACCCCCAGCCTAATTTGACAAATCAAGCACCCACGCGACCGCCAGGCACACGAATTACCCACCGCGGACCAACCACCACCCCCAATTTGAATGAAAACAGACGGGATCCGACCACGCGAAACACGCCCGCTCGTCCCCTACCCGGATCTCACCGGCCGATCGGCGACCCGCAGCACGATCCCCTTACCCCCGACCATCCGCGCCGAATTCCGACCCTGCTACAGCCCCAAGCCGATCCCTCGACGTTCCCGCCACCAATTCTCCATCCGCAAAATCAGAAGAGCTCGGGCTGGGACGAACGACGCACCTGGGAGCCTCTCGGCATAACCGCGCGCCGCCGCCGCCGCCGAAGGGTCCGGGGGACTTTCGCACCGCCGCCTCCAGCGCTGATGGGGTGGGGGAGGAACGGGTGGGTGGGTCAACACCGCCGCGCGCGCGGTGTGGAAGAGGAGGACGACGACGACGACGAGGTGGGGGAACACGGATTGGAGAGGTGGGTTGCTTCGAGGATTTTTCTGCCGCCCTCGCCTTAATTTATCTGCCCCTGTCCGTCCGTGGCGCCTGTTTTGCGCCCAGGTCCCTGTACGACTCCGGTATCACAAAACCGGGCTCCCCGTCCCAGCGGTTTCAACGCTCCAATTGTAATCGTACTCGCGAGTTTTTCATAGGAAGATAGATATTTTTGTATCGAGACAAACTTTCTTCAATTTGGCTACGTAATTTCCTAAAAAATATTAATATTTATATATCTAGTATATTTACTCTAGAAAATATATGTTTTAATAATCTCATTATTCTTGTTCTATATTAAATTCTGTATATTTGACTAAGTACTCTATTGATGTTGCAGCACGGTTTTTTATTTATTTCTTAGTGGCATGTTTCATTTTGGAAGGAATATCATGGATTTGCTTATCCTTTTTGTTTCTTGTTTGGCAAAATTGCACGAATTACATATGATTGCACTAACTCTATTTAAAATTATCGAGGCAAAGGAATTAGTAGAGCACAAGAGCACGAATTAGTAGATTGTATTTTCTTTGTGGCAAAGGAATTTAATCTTCTCTAGGAGACGACAAGCGAAAAAAAACAACTCTTATTTGAGTAGTGATCCTTGAAAATGAAGTGCCTCCACGAGGCACTACAGTTATTAATCACATTTCGCATGGTGGTTTACGAGTTGCTCGGTCAATAATCTAACTATAAAGGGCTGAATATGCAAATAATTAATACAGTGGTAGTTTATATGTAATTTATAGATTACAAACTGCTAATTACAGCGCCTTTGGTGGTGCTCAGCCTCTGTTAGCTTTTTAATAATTTCATTACAGCGCTGTAGTCGATGAATGCGAGGTGATGGGCTGTGGATTGCAACATTATTAATGACAGTGTGGATACGAATGATTTGTTTAGGTGCCATGATTACCTTCATATATACTTTACAGTCAGCAATGTGTCATCTTTTTTGCATTATTTTATCATAATATTTATCCTTAGCACGTTCCGCCTTTGAATCAATGCAACGGGCATGTTTGAATTGACAAGCATTTTTTTGATGAGTTCGCATGCTTTTTTTTTTTTTGGACAATGCTATGCCTCCACCAGTCTACTTGGGAGTTTCGAATCTGACAGAAAATGGGGTTACGATCAATCTCCATGGACGAATCCATAAATTTGCACTTTCATCACAAAAAAATTGAAACAACAGCTATTTTTTTCCAAAAAAATTTGATGTGCACGAAAAGGATTCCTTAAAATATTCAGGCCGGCTAGGCTGCTTCCTTTCTTTTTTCCCCTTCAGGACCCCACGGATGGGCCGTATCTTTACCGATGGCCGTACTTGACGGATGGCCACTGGACCCTGTATCTTTTGCTAAAAAAACAAGCTGGACCCTGTATTCTACTGGGCTGCATGGCATCTCAGCCGATCTCTAACTATTGAGGAAAGGAAAGGAAAAGGTCGAATTTACCTTTTTCATCAATCTTAGTCATCCCATTTTTGTCCATGAGCTACAAAATCACTTTTTTTTTACCATCTCAACTTTTAAACAGTTTTTTACACCTTAGGTAGTTATATGATGATGGTTTTGTTGAGGAGTTAAATCGGACTAAGTTGAAAGTTCATGGAGGTAATCAGACTAAAAATATTTTTAAAAATATCCAAAATTTCATAAAAACAAATTTTCAAAATTTTTTCTAAACATTTTTATATGAAAAATAATGTAATTTAAAAACCTAACTAGTTTCATCTTAGAAAATTTGTTTTTCCTCATAAAGTAACCACCAAAATGAGTCCATTAAAATTCAAAAATTTCAAGCTAGGCACCACAAATAGAGAGTGATTTTAGAAGATTTTTGAAACTAGTTTCACAAAAAAATTGTATGGATTTTATAAGATTATTAGACCAGATTTTAGGATTTTGAATTCATTATTTTTCCATGTAAAAATATTTGGATAAATTTTTGAAATACATTTTTATGATTTTTTGGAGATTTTTAACAAATATTTCTAGTCCAATTTATCTCCAGAAATTTCAACTTAGTTGGATTTACCCCACTGACGTGGCGCCACATCAACAAAATCACCACCAGAACCATTTCAAGGTGCAAAAACAAATAGTTTTAAAAGTTAAGGAGGTTAAAAAACATTGATTTTGTAGTTTATGGAGGAAAATCAGACAATCGCGATAGTTGAGGACGTCTGCCTCGCTTCAACTCACACGTGCACCTCACCCTCGTCGTTGCGCCCTTGCTCCTTGCGTTCGGATGGACAGCCGTGCAGCCCTCGCCTCGCACGCGCACCTTGCCCCCGCTGCACCCCGCTCCTTCCCCTTGACCCCCTCTTCTCTCTCTGCATGGACAGGACCCGGGAGCATACTCCTAGCTCGCTGCACCACCGTCTGTCGATCCCCAGCTCTATCGTGCCCCAACCACCAGCACTTGCAACATGTGACATCCAGATAAAACACATGGAACATGTGTGTGAAACATAAACAACATCCAGATAAAACACTTGTTGCAAGCCTGCAACATACGTAAGAAACAGATGAAACATATTTTCAAAACGCTTGCAACATATCACTGAAAACACTTGCAAAAATATGCAATATGTGCAACATCCCAATCCACTTTTGTAACAAACATCTGAAATATCTGAAACACTTGAAACATACATTTGCAATATAGGAGAGGTGAAGGCCAGGGCCGGTCGATTCTAGTCGTTGGGGTGGGATCCGGCAGCGACCGGTGGCGCGCGAGCACCACCAACACCGGTTTATGCTCGTGGGTGCCCTTGGCTCGGGTGGGGAAGACCTGTGGCGCCATGGCACGTGTGCCCCAGCGGCCATGGCAGGGTCAGCGGTGTAACAGAACCGACCAAATTATAAGAGCACAAGTACGAAAACAAGCACCGAAGCGCTCAAATTTTCCAACTTGAGCCCATATAATCCCGGTAGTCAATCAAAACCACGAAGGATTTCAAACCAAACTGTTTACAACCAGCATCATTCAACATACATATCATACGTTACATTTCACAAGTAGTTCCGAAATAAGTTTACACCACGGAGTTGCAAATATTACCAACCAAGTTTGGAAAGTAGCGGAAGCATAACACACACACACCAGATGATTAACTATTGCCAGTCTTGCTGATCGACAACCCGCAAAAGCATGAGAAAAGTACATAAAGACGATCACGCCCTAGTGATCTAGTCATCATCACCCGCAGGGTGGAGACACGTCTTGCAGAAGCCTTGATAGAGCATATCATCTGCAACAGGGGGAAATAAACCCTGAGTACGGGAATGTACTCAGCTAGACTTACCCGTCATAAACCAGAAATAATATGACACCAAGGATTATGCAAGGCTTACACAAGAGGCTAGCTGACACCACATTTGCATAAAGGCATAAGTAGTTGAAACTCTTATAACCTGTACTAGCAGTTATTTTTAGCATTTACCTGTCATCTATCTTAGCACCTGTACTAAACATGCACTTGGGTATCATCAAACAATTATTAACATTATTTCCATAGCAGGTATAAATTGTGGCAACATTGTATCATTCACTTAACCATCTGTTCAATTAATGAGATCTACGTTGCCGCTGCTCAAGTCAAGTGCTCACTAACCGGGAGCGACGGCGATTCGAATCGAATTCCTATCCAGCTGGAGGGGTATTTCTAACACTCACCGAGTCACGCCTGGCGAGGGCTGCTCAGGTCATCTTTCGTATAGTTCAGGAATCGCGGGTCCGAATGATGTCACGTCCCCAAGGGCGACACTCTGCCAGGTGATAGGGACTCTAACCCCCCCTTGGTCTCACGCCAATGTCCCCAAGCACATCCTTTCTCTCCTCCAAGATGCAACCTACCATTCGATTCCCGGCCTGAACCATACTACTCGACTTCGCGGTCGGAACGACTTATCCGGCCAACTAAGTGTTAGACTGCGTTCAACATGACTCAAGGACGTACAGCGAATCGGTCCTTAAACGACTCAGACGGGCATGGCTCCACACCCAAGACGTGAAGTGTCTTGCAGTTGTACCATCGAACTCCCGCCCGGTCTCAATTTCATTTTAAAGCATGGTTCCATCACGATAGCCATAAGCCACTCGCGACCCCATCCTATTTCTCGCGGATGACCGGAAATCACCCGACTTCTACCGTACTAAGCAGGGCTAAGCATTGACACGTGCCTAAACCTAACATAGGATTAAGTACGATATCTGGACAAGGACAGGTAAAATGCAGCAAGTGTTTTCATATAACTCCTAGAACTTAATGCAATAAACAATTAAAAGTACTCAAGATATATTTATAAAATGATGGGTTCAGCATGCACCGGGGCTTGCCTTTAAGAAACGTTGAAGGCCGGTGGTCCGGGCACTCCGGCAAGTCTTCAGCGGCGTCTCCTTCTCCGACTGGTTCTGTTGGCTCCTCCGGTTGGTTCTGCACCTCCTCCGGTATTACTTGTTCGAATTCGAGGAGTGTTACCCCCTCCGGAACACCTATTGCATGAGTGCATAATAAATCTCATGGATGCATAGTGAGGGATGCATTATGCTCGGAATGAAATGCATTACAACACTTTTAAAGCTCTATTCAAATCACTTCAAAAGAGTAGGTGCAAATTTTCTCTCCGGTAGAGAAGTACTCACCTAATCTACTCAACCTAAGATAAAGCTGCTCTTCTTCAGTTAAGGCCCTAACACCTAACAATTACAAGAATAGCATTTCTTAGGAGACCACACCACATCTAATTAGCAAAATACCACAGTAAAACATTCTGGACAGCAGCTATTTGTTTTTAACATAGCTGGAGATTCCCAACTCCAAAAGATATGATCTAAGACAATCTGGAAAGCCTAAGAAATGCACTACAATTTATTTTCAGACCTCAACCCCAAACTCCTAAGTTTTCCATGTCAAATTTCATAAGTTCCAGAATCTGTTCCCTCTCTAAACAGAGAGTAGCAGATTCTGGACTGCCACTTTAAACAGCAATAACTCTCAAACTACTAAGCCAAATGCTTCCAAATTTTGACACAAACTAGTTTATCAAGTTTACTACAACTTTGGTATTTACAAGTTTTCCAACAACCATATTTATCAAAGGTTAAACTTAGAAATACTACCAGCTGTCCAGAAAACCTAGAATTGAAGGGATTAAATATTTATTTATGTGGCAAACATTCCTTAAAACCAAAATAATGCTACCACAAGTTCACATAGGTCACAAAAATACCAGAAAGTAGGGTGTGACCACCTAGAACATTTATTTATACTCATTTCTTAATTTACTTAGTTAATTAGGTGGAATTTTAAACATATATGTAAACTGCTCCTAAAATTCTACAAAAATTACAGGGGACTCTCTGACCCAAAAAGAGGCTACTGTAAAAATTTGAACTAATTTCATTCACAGGAACTCTCTAAACAAAATTCACAAGTCCAAAAGGCTGATTTTTGTATAATTAATACATCATATTGAAAAGTATCAAACAACAGATTTCATCTTTTTCTTAGACACTCTAGGGTACCAAGACATTCTCCAAAAAGTTCCAAGAACATTGCGCATGTAGAAAAATTACTAAAATTCATTCAATTATTTCCTAGAATAACAAGATAGCCTTATAACTTTAAAATTACTTAAGCACTAATGCCTAAATTTTTACCAGAGCTAGGGCAAGTATAAAGTAACCTACCCATCAAATTTCATGATTTTTGGGATACTACAACTCAAGTTATATATTTAACAAATTTACATGCATTTCAAAACACATTTAAAAGATCTATTAAATTCTCACAGAATTTAAACATTACATACCAGATTTATATTTTTATAAAATACTACACCTCATGTAGATCATACCAAAATTTATCTCATGATTTTTGAGCAAGTACAACCCTAGATCTACATTTTTCAAACTACCACAAAAATCTGTGATAAATTAATTAAATGAAATAATTTTCAATTCGAAACTGGGCCGGCCCGGGAACGGCGCGGCCCATGACGCGCGCACGCGGCCCGCACGGATTCCCGCCCGCGCGCGGCACTGACATGTGGGCCCCCGTGGTCAGTGACAGAAGGCAGGGGGCGGCGAACCGCGAGCTCCGGCGAGCTCTAGCTCGTCGGAGGGGAGCTCGCTCGGGAAATCAAATGCACCCATGCGTTCCCCATCACACGGTGCTTCGATTCGCGCAAGCAGGAGGGGTTGGTTTGGAGTGGAAGGGGCTCGTCACCGCGAGCGGCGGCCGGTGAGGGTCGGGTGGCGGTGTACCGCCGTCGGTGAGGCCGCACGGTCCCATCTAAGCTCGATACGAGCTCTACTGCGGCTAGGCGGAGCGATTGAGGTAGAAAGGAAAGACGGAGAGAGGCCCGAGCTACCCCGGCCACGGTGAGTCTCCATGGCGGAACTCCGATGACCTCTCGGGAACGGGCGGAGGTAACAATGTGGCTCACCTCGGGCTCAATCAAAGCCGCCGGTGGGTCGAGGAGGTGTAGGGCGGTGAGGCGGAGGAACTGGCGTGATTTGGTGGCCGGTGGTGCGGTGGAAAACGCGCGCGAGCTCGCCGGAGGTGGAGCGGCAATGGCGGCTCGGTTCTGTCGTTTTGAAACCGTAAGAGGGAGGGGGAAGGAATGGAGGCAGCCTCGACACGTCGTGGCGGTCTTGAAGGCGCCGTGGTCTGACCGGTGGGGCCAGGGCCGGCGTACGGCCGCCACCCCGTGTCCACGCGTCGGCGAGGCCCTGTGGCCGGTCGGCCACCTCTCCCTCTGACGAAACTGAATCGCGGTGCAATGGTGCCATCGAGATCGACTGACAGAGCGACTTTGGAGGTGATTAACTCCTAAACCAGCTCGTTTCAATGGAACCCCCAATTAACAAAGTTGTAGACCTATGTAAGCACTACAAGTTTGTAAAAGGCATCACGAGCTGGTTCGGTTTAGTTGGTGAGATACAGTGACATCAAGTGGTGCTCGGTGAAACTGAAATGTGATTTCAGTGGTTAAAACCGACTGAAACCCCAACTTCATGACATTATAACTCATAAACTATTGAGAACCAGGCTTGGGTGATGTTGGCAATGTTGTAGAGCTACATGAGGACTACAAGTTTGTCAATATGAGTGGAAGCTGGTTTGGCCTGGTTTGCAAACTACAAGCTCCTAAAGTAGGCCTCAATAAAACTGGAGGGTCAAATTACAGACTTAGAAAAATTCTAAGTATTGAGGCCACCCCTCTAGCTGACTTGTGGGCCACTTTTGAGCATGTTCTGGTCAATTTCATGAGATGGTCATATTGAGACTTTTGTTCCCCATAAAATTCCCTACAACTTTGCTTAAGGGTGCTCCTCCATGCAAGGTCTCTAAGATAGACTTTTTAATTGGTCAAACTAGATCATCCTAGGGCCAAATGGGGGTCAACAATCTCTTGGAGGGCATTTTTGCAATTTTTATCAACATGAACCTTGCTCCAAGAGTTACCCTAAGTATAACTAATGTGTTGTAGGACATAATTGGCTACTCTACCTTTTTGCTACACTAATTACCAAGTATCACATGATGTGAGCCAAACAACTTCTAGAACAATCACATGTTTTGCATCACATAAAATAACAAACATGAATGATGCATGCTTATGCTTATGCAAATGCAATGCAATTATGGAGCTAAACACTTGAGGTGTTACAGCCCTCCCCCCTTATAAAAATCTCGTCCCGAGATTTGGAAAGCGTACCATTTTTCATAGAATTCCTTATAACCATCTCGCAAATAATCTTCCCGTTCCCACGTAGCATCACTTTCACTACCCTGATTACTCCACATCACTTTGTACCACTTAACCACTTTGCTTCTAGTTACTCGTTCCTGGGTATCGATCACCCGGACTGGCTTTTCTTTGTAGGTTAGGTCGGATTCAAGCCTGATATCTCCTAAAGGAACTTGTTCCTCGGGGACTCGAAGACACTTTTTAAGCTGAGATACATGGAACACGTTGAATATGGCGCTCATTTCAGGAGGTAACTGGATTTTGTATGCAATAGCTCCACTCTTTCCTATAATTTGGAAAGGACCCACGTATCTTGGTGCAAGTTTCCGGTTAACACCAAAACGTTGGACACTCTTCATTGGAGAAACTTTCAGATAAACGAAGTCTCCAACTTCAAACTCGAGTGGCTTTCTACGACGATCAGCATAGCTTTTCTGTCTAGCTTGGGCTGCAGCCATGTGTTTCTGGATAGTACGGACTTGTTCCTCGGCTTCCTGGATAAAATCAATGTCATAATACCTTCTTTCACCAGCTTCTACCCAGTTTAGGGGAGTTCGACACTTACGACCGTACAAAGCTTCAAATGGGGCCATCTTAATACTCTCTTGGTAACTGTTATTGTACGAGAATTCGGCCAAAGGTAACCATTTTTCCCAAGAACCCTTGGATGAAATGACGCATGCCCGCAACAGATCTTCCAAGATTTGGTTAACTCTTTCCGTCTGACCAGACGTCTGGGGGTGATAAGCAAAGCTTCTCACTAACTTGGTTCCCAGAAGGTGATGCAAGTGCTCCCAAAAGCGAGCAGTGAACTGGGGACCACGGTCAGAAACGATGGTACGAGGTACCCCATGAAGCCGGACTATCTGATTGAAGTACAACTCAGCATAGTCAGTGGGACGATAGTCCACTCTCACTGGTATGAAGTGAGCTGATTTGATCAAACGGTCCACAATTACCCAGATGGAGTTATGATTTTTGACAGTAGGAGGAAGTCTGACAATGAAATCCATGCTTATCTCTTCCCATTTCTAGCCTGGGATAGAAAGTGGCTGGAGTAACCCAGCTTTCATGTGCATAGCTTTAACTCTACAACAGGTGTCACACCTAGCAACATATGCAGCTATCTCTTTCCGCATCTTGGTCCACCAATAAAGTGGATTCAAATCATAGTACATCTTATTACTACCAGGATGAATGGACAACTTGGACGAATGTGCTTCGGACAAGATCTGATCTCTAAGCTCTTGGTCCTTAGGTACCACTAATCTATCCTTAAACCACAGCACACCCTCGTCATCTAACCTGAAATGCTTAGTTTCTTCCTCTTTCATCTTACGTTTTATGTGAAATATACCCGGATCAGTCTTTTAGAGCTCAATAATTCTGTTTCTGAGAGTACCACTCACAGTGATGTGGTACAAGACTGCTGGATGTAACAGGCGGGATCGATGAAAATCAGTTTCAACTAAGGAATGACAATGAGACTTACGGCTTAAAGCGTCCGCAACCACATTTGCCTTGCCCGGATGATAGTGTACTTGAAGATTATAATCCTTAATCAACTCAAGCCATCTTCTCTGTCGCATATTTAACTCGGGTTGGGTGAAGATGTATTTGAGGCTTTTGTGGTCTGTATAGATATTGCAGACATTGCCCAGCAGATAATGCCGCCATACTTTCAAAGCATGAACAACTGCAGCCAGTTCTAAGTCATGCGTTGGATAATTTACCTCATGCTTCCGAAGTTGCCGCGAGGTATATGCAATTACTCGGCCTTCCTGCATCAAAACGCCTCCCAAACCTATGCCTGAGGCATCACAGTAAACATCAAATGGTTTCTTGATGTCCGGTTGTGCCAAAACCGGAGCTGAGGTTAGGAGGGTTCGCAGTTGGTGAAAAGCCGCATCACACTCAGGAGTCCAGACAAACCTGATGTCTTTTTGCAGCAACCGAGTCATGGATTTGGCTATTTTTGAGAAATCCGGGATGAAGCGATGATAATAGCCAGCCAATCCAAGAAAACTCCGGACCTCATGAACCGAAGTAGGAGCCTTCCAATTCAATACTTCTTGTACCTTAGTGGGATCCACCATAATTCCTCCATCAGACAACACATGCCCAAGGAAAGGTACTTCACGAAGCCAGAATTCACACTTACTGAACTTCGCATACAGTTGATGTTCACGCAGTCTGCTGAGGACAATACGCAAATGTTCAGCGTGTTCTTCCTCATTTTCAGAATATACCAAGATGTCATCAATAAACACCACCATAAACTTGTCTAATTCGGGCATAAACACCGAATTCATCAAGCACATGAAGTGTGCTGGGGCATTTGTCAGGCCGAAAGACATAACAAGATACTCATAAAGGCCGTATCTTGTCGAGAAGGCTGTTTTTGGAATATCTTCAGGACGGATTTTAATCTGATGGTACCCAGACCTTAGATCAATCTTGGAAAAGACTTTAGCTTTGGACAACTGATCGAACAAGATATCGATACGCGGTAGAGGATACTTATTCTTAACAGTGACTGCATTAAGAGGTATATAGTCCACGCACATCCGTAAGGTCTGATCCTTCTTCTTTACAAAGATAGCAGGGCATCCCCATGGAGACGAGCTAGGACGAATTAACCCCTTTTTCAAAAGTTCATTCAGTTGGACCTTAAGTTCAGCTAACTCATTCGGAGGCATCCTATAAGGTCTCCTAGAGATGGGTGCCGTGCTAGGCAACAACTCGATTTTAAATTTCACATCCCGATCCGGAGGGAGTCCCGGCAAATCATCGAAAAAAACGTCCGGAAACTCACTTACTACGGGAATTTCAGCCAACGCCTTTGCTTGCACAGCATGAACTTCCCCCGACAATTCAACTTTTCTGGGAAGTTGTACTAGAAAACCCTTTTGATCTGTAGGATCTCTGAGCATAACTACCTGAGCGGATGTATCGATGAGTACCCCATTCTGACTCATCCAATTCATGCCCAAGATAACATCTATGTCTAATCCTGGTAAAACCAATAAAGCAAGCGAATAATTTCGCCCTTCTATCTCAAACTTAAGGTTCCCCACTACTTTATTCGTGGAAATATTCCCACTTGCAGCACTAATGCAATAATCCACACCTTCAACAGTATGCAACTTGTGTGCGAATTTTGATGCAAATTTAGGACTGATAAAGGAATGCGAAGCACCTGAATCAAAAAGTACCACTGCGGGGTGTTGGTCAACTAGGAACTTACCAGCAGTGACCACCTCACCAGATGGAATTTCCTCAATACTGTTATAATGAGCGTGTCCCTGACGGCTACCTTGGTTGACATTCTTCTTAGGGTAAGGACAGTTCCGGGCCCAATGGCCTGGCTTGTTGCAGTTCCAGCAAGGCATGTTGCTGGGAGGAACACTAGAGCTGCTCTGTCCAGAATTTCCCTTCGACAGAGCGACTGTATAAGCCTTACGAAATCCAGTTTTGGCAGCAGGCTTTTTCTGTGGCGGATGGAACTTTGTATTCTGAGCAGGTGGGCGTGGGGAAGACCTTGGTGTAGCTGAGGCCCGCGACTGAGAAGCACTCGCCTCAAGGGCCCTCTTACGGCTCTTAGAGGCAGAATAAATAGCATTATTGTTCTCCTGGGTCAAAGCATCACTGATAAATTCATTGAAAGTAGTACACTTGCTAGTGCCCATAGTCTTCATCAGCTTTGGGCCGAGGCCCCTTTTGAAGCTAGTAATTTTCTTGGCATCGGTATCCACAAACTCTGTGGCATACCTGGCCAGGTTATTAAAAGACTGCAAGTATTCAGTCAAGCTTTTGTTTCCCTGCGACAGCCTCATGAATTCTGTGTCCTTGATTGCCATAAGATCTGGAGGAATATAGTTCCCCCGGAATGCTACCTTGAACTGGTCCCAAGAAATCAGGACATTGGCAGACAGCGTGGAACGATAGTGGCTCCACCAAATACCCGCTGGACCCTGCAGCTGATGAAAAGCATACTCAGTTTTTAGCTCATCGGTCAGGCGAAGCAGACAAAACTTTTGTTCAATAGTATTCAACCACTCGTCGGCTTGCAGTGATTCTTCCGCTTCCTTAAAGAGCGGGGGCTTTGTATCAAGAAAGTCCTTGAAATCACTGTACTGATTTGGTTCTGGGCCCTGGCGGCCATGACGAGCCTCTCGATTGGCCAGTTGGCGCATAGCGTCAGCCAACATGCGCTGCCCTTCAACCACGGATTGCATCAGCTCAGCCGGAGTAGGTGGTGGCGGAGGGGGTGGCTGTTCCTCCTCCTCATTGCCACGACCCCGACGGAGATTGTACGACATCTGCAAAATACATAGCCAATGAGCACTGACGATGTGGGAAATTTGTAGATGAATTATTGCAATTATGTCAAACTGACTTTATGAAATGGACTTCTCAAAATAATCAAGGCACAATAATTCATCACAACCGCACAATCCATTCAAGCGCATCAATTGACGAAATCACACGAGGGAATCCAACAAGATTTTCTTTGACAACGGCTCACACGCAGGGAGCACACAGTTACAGAGCCGTTTACGTCACTATCTATGTGATTTTTGACCTTTCGCACGGTTCTTAGATTCGATCTGAAAATTTTTAGTTGACTGTGAAAAGCTACTTCAAACTGACCACAAAGAGACTTCTCAATGGAGAGTTCCATGGTGGATCATGACTAGCCACCTCGATACCAGCGCGTGCCAAGCAACACAGCCTTATGTCGCGCGCCATAGGAGGCCCTCGGTTTCGTCGCGGCACCGAAGGGTGCTAATCGTGACACCATCATCGAACGCAACACAATAAGACATCCCATTGTGATCGAAATTAACAGGTTCAAACTAACATTCAGGAAGCATATGGTTCAACCTTACATCCCAAAGTCAAGTTATTACAAGGCCTCACTCCTACACAGGGAGGGCACAAAGACGATTCTACACCATAGCTACTCGCTGACTACTCTAAGCATCGTCCTCAGAGTCGGTGTCAAGGATCTCCCCGCCGTCCTCATCACTAACAGGCTCTAACTCCTCGTCTTCTTCTTCTTCTGGCTCTTCCTCTGGTGCTTCTGCAGGTGGGGCATCCTGTGGTCCATTGACCTCCACTTCATCATCATCCTCAGCCATGAAGATTCCCGAACCCATGTCCTCATCTACGTTGTTGTTTCTAGGTAGCAGAGGGTTAAGCTGGTTGTTCAGGCGGTGCACTTCTTCATGAAGGTTGTCATTGTATTCTTCAGCATTCTCTAACTGTTGCTCGAGCTCAAACTGATGAGCCCTCAGAACGTTCTCCTCGTGCTAGGCTTCATCCCTCTGGTTCATAACACGGACCAACATGCGTTGATAGTTGCGATTTGCCACTGTCAACCTCTGGACTGCAAGCGTTTCCTGATCCCGGTCACGGATCACTTGCTCCAGCTGCTGCCGCGCTGCATCCCTAGCAGCAGTCACCTCGGCCAACTCAGCCTGCAACCTTTCCACCTCAGTGGGCTCAGGACGAGGCTCACGTGGAGCTAGCTGGTGGCGAGGGACCCTTCCTCCGGTCGACTTACGGGCTGTCATCCTAGTACGTGCCATCTGTATCAACAAGATACGACTTAAAGTGAGGATCATTTAGGGGATACGAAATGTAGTTTAGTCGGGACTATTGAAAATTTTAAGGAGGGAGTAAATGACATGTATGATATAAATAAACATGATGCATGCACGTTTCGTACGCCCTCTCCCTTAGTAGAAAACTAAAGTTCTAACGCTAAGCGGTGGCATACATACGTTCTCTCATATAAGCGAAACTATCGGTCTATTCGTTACACTGTTAGTGTACCTGCAGAAAATCTCATTGCAGCCCAACAATTCCCCAAAATAACATACAAGAAAGCAGTAAACTAAATACTTTCCATATACACATCCCCGGATGTATATATTTCAGTATCAAAGCTACCCGATTTATAGACGCCCACAATTAAGTGCTTTACATAATTACATGGTTTGAACATGTAAGTATGCAAGTCACCAAAACTACTCTCCCCTAGACCACCGGTTGGACGATCATGCTCTCACAACTCACACTTACCAGAGCGTCGAGGTAAAGGATCCATACATTACCACCCAAGTGGATGGCATCCATATAATATCACGCCGTATGGACGACGAAATAAAAACAAACATGGCCCCCAAGTTAGTCTTTATAATAAGCCACCTAAGAGTCCTTATTTGGGCTAAGGGATGTGATCACTGGCATACCTATAAAAATAATTTTTATAGTTTAACCCTTTTCACAAACAAATACTTTTGTTTTTAATTACTCATAAGATGTGTTTAATGTTGAATTATGCTCCGGTACCAGCTGTAACAGAACCGACCAAATTATAAGAGCACAAGTACGAAAACAAGCACTGAAGCGCTCAAATTTTCCAACTTGAGCCCATATAATCCCGGTAGTCAATCGAAACCACGAAGGATTTCAAACCAAACTGTTTACAACCAGGATCGCATCATTCAACATACACATCATACGTTACATTTCACAAGTAGTTCCGAAATAAGTTTACACCACGGAGTTGCAAATATTACCAACCAAGTTTGGAAAGTAGCGGAAGCATAACACACACACCAGATGATTAACTATTGCCAGTCTTGCTGATCGACAACCCGCAAAAGCATGAGGAAAGTACATAAAGACGATCACGCCCTAGTGATCTAGTCATCATCACCCGCAGGGTGGAGACACGTCTTGCAGAAGCCTTGATAGAGCATATCATCTGCAACAGGGGGAAATAAACCCTGAGTACGGGAATGTACTCAGCTAGACTTACCCGTCATAAACCAGAAATAATATGACACCAAGGATTATGCAAGGCTTACACAAGAGGCTAGCTGACACCACATTTGCATAAAGGCATAAGTAGTTGAAACTCTTATAACCTGTACTAGCAGTTATTTTTAGCATTTACCTGTCATCTATCTTAGCACCTGTACTAAACATGCACTTGGGTATCATCAAACAATTATTAACATTATTTCCATAGCAGGTATAAATTGTGGCAACATTGTATCATTCACTTAACCATCTGTTCAATTAATGAGATCTACGTTGCCGCTGCTCAAGTCAAGTGCTCACTAACCGGGAGCGACGGCGATTCGAATCGAATTCCTATCCAGCTGGAGGGGTATTTCTAACACTCACCGAGTCACGCCTGGCGAGGGCTGCTCAGGTCATCTTTCGTATAGTTCAGGAATCGCGGGTCCGAATGATGTCACGTCCCCAAGGGCGACACTCTGCCAGGTGATAGGGACTCTAACCCCCCCTTGGTCTCACGCCAATGTCCCCAAGCACATCCTTTCTCTCCTCCAAGATGCAACCTACCATTCGATTCCCGGCCTGAACCATACTACTCGACTTCGCGGTCGGAACGACTTATCCGGCCAACTAAGTGTTAGACTGCGTTCAACATGACTCAAGGACGTACAGCGAATCGGTCCTTAAACGACTCAGACGGGCATGGCTCCACACCCAAGACGTGAAGTGTCTTGCAGTTGTACCATCGAACTCCCGCCCGGTCTCAATTTCATTTTAAAGCATGGTTCCATCACGATAGCCATAAGCCACTCGCGACCCCATCCTATTTCTCGCGGATGACCGGAAATCACCCGACTTCTACCGTACTAAGCAGGGCTAAGCATTGACACGTGCCTAAACCTAACATAGGATTAAGTACGATATCTGGACAAGGACAGGTAAAATGCAGCAAGTGTTTTCATATAACTCCTAGAACTTAATGCAATAAACAATTAAAAGTACTCAAGATATATTTATAAAATGATGGGTTCAGCATGCACCGGGGCTTGCCTTTAAGAAACGTTGAAGGCCGGTGGTCCGGGCACTCCGGCAAGTCTTCAGCGGCGTCTCCTTCTCCGACTGGTTCTGTTGGCTCCTCCGGTTGGTTCTGCACCTCCTCCGGTATTACTTGTTCGAATTCGAGGAGTGTTACCCCCTCCGGAACACCTATTGCATGAGTGCATAATAAATCTCATGGATGCATAGTGAGGGATGCATTATGCTCGGAATGAAATGCATTACAACACTTTTAAAGCTCTATTCAAATCACTTCAAAAGAGTAGGTGCAAATTTTCTCTCCGGTAGAGAAGTACTCACCTAATCTACTCAACCTAAGATAAAGCTGCTCTTCTTCAGTTAAGGCCCTAACACCTAACAATTACAAGAATAGCATTTCTTAGGAGACCACACCACATCTAATTAGCAAAATACCACAGTAAAACATTCTGGACAGCAGCTATTTGTTTTTAACATAGCTGGAGATTCCCAACTCCAAAAGATATGATCTAAGACAATCTGGAAAGCCTAAGAAATGCACTACAATTTATTTTCAGACCTCAACCCCAAACTCCTAAGTTTTCCATGTCAAATTTCATAAGTTCCAGAATCTGTTCCCTCTCTAAACAGAGAGTAGCAGATTCTGGACTGCCACTTTAAACAGCAATAACTCTCAAACTACTAAGCCAAATGCTTCCAAATTTTGACACAAACTAGTTTATCAAGTTTACTACAACTTTGGTATTTACAAGTTTTCCAACAACCATATTTATCAAAGGTTAAACTTAGAAATACTACCAGCTGTCCAGAAAACCTAGAATTGAAGGGATTAAATATTTATTTATGTGGCAAACATTCCTTAAAACCAAAATAATGCTACCACAAGTTCACATAGGTCACAAAAATACCAGAAAGTAGGGTGTGACCACCTAGAACATTTATTTATACTCATTTCTTAATTTACTTAGTTAATTAGGTGGAATTTTAAACATATATGTAAACTGCTCCTAAAATTCTACAAAAATTACAGGGGACTCTCTGACCCAAAAAGAGGCTACTGTAAAAATTTGAACTAATTTCATTCACAGGAACTCTCTAAACAAAATTCACAAGTCCAAAAGGCTGATTTTTGTATAATTAATACATCATATTGAAAAGTATCAAACAACAGATTTCATCTTTTTCTTAGACACTCTAGGGTACCAAGACATTCTCCAAAAAGTTCCAAGAACATTGCGCATGTAGAAAAATTACTAAAATTTATTCAATTATTTCCTAGAATAACAAGATAGCCTTATAACTTGAAAATTACTTAAGCACTAATGCCCAAATTTTTACCAGAGCTAGGGCAAGTATAAAGTAACCTACCCATCAAATTTCATGATTTTTGGGATACTACAGCTCAAGTTATATATTTAACAAATTTACATGCATTTCAAAACACATTTAAAAGATCTATTAAATTCTCACAGAATTTAAACATTACATACCAGATTTATATTTTTATAAAATACTACACCTCATGTAGATCATACCAAAATTTATCTCATGATTTTTGAGCAAGTACAACCCTAGATCTACATTTTTCAAACTACCACAAAAATCTGTGATAAATTAATTAAATGAAATAATTTTCAATTCGAAACTGGGCCGGCCCGGGAACGGCGCGGCCCATGACGCGCGCGCGCGGTCCGCACGGATTCCCGCCCGCGCGCGGCACTGACATGTGGGCCCCCGTGGTCAGTGACAGAAGGCAGGGGGCGGCGAACCGCGAGCTCCGGCGAGCTCTAGCTCGTCGGAGGGGAGCTCGCTCGGGAAATCAAATGCACCCACGCGTTCCCCATCACACGGTGCTTCGATTCGCGCAAGCAGGAGGGGTTGGTTTGGAGTGGAAGGGGCTCGTCACCGCGAGCGGCGGCCGGTGAGGGTCGGGTGGCGGTGTACCGCCGCCGGTGAGGCCGCACGGTCCCATCTAAGCTCGGTACGAGCTCTACTGCGGCTAGGCGGAGCGATTGAGGTAGAAAGGAAAGACGGAGAGAGGCCCGAGCTACCCCGGCCACGGTGAGTCTCCATGGCGGAACTCCGGTGACCTCTCGGGAACGGGCGGAGGTAACAATGTGGCTCACCTCGGGCTCAATCAAAGCCGCCGGTGGGTCGAGGAGGTGTAGGGCGGTGAGGCGGAGGAACTGGCGTGATTTGGTGGCCGGTGGTGCGGTGGAAAACGCGCGCGAGCTCGCCGGAGGTGGAGCGGCAATGGCGGCTCGGTTCTGTCGTTTTGAAACCGTAAGAGGGAGGGGGAAGGAATGGAGGCAGCCTCGACGCGTCGTGGCGGTCTTGAAGGCGCCGTGGTCTGACCGGTGGGGCCAGGGCCGGCGTACGGCCGCCACCCCGTGTCCACGCGTCGACGAGGCCCTGTGGCCGGTCGGCCACCTCTCCCTCTGACGAAACTGAATCGCGGTGCAATGGTGCCATCGAGATCGACTGACAAAGCGACTTTGGAGGTGATTAACTCCTAAACCAGCTCGTTTCAGTGGAACCCCCAATTAACAAAGTTGTAGACCTATGTAATATGTAAGCACTACAAGTTTGTAAAAGGCATCATGAGCTGGTTCGGATTAGTTGGTGAGATACAGTGACATCAAGTGGTGCTCGGTGAAACTGAAATGTGATTTCAGTGGTTAAAACCGATTGAAACCCCAACTTCATGACATTATAACTCATAAACTATTGAGAACCAGGCTTGGGTGATGTTGGCAATGTTGTAGAGCTACATGAGGAATACAAGTTTGTCAATATAAGTGGAAGCTGGTTTGTCCTGGTTTACAAACTACAAGCTCCTAAAGTAGGCCTTAGTAAAACTGGAGGGTCAAATTACAGACTTAGAAAAATTCTAAGTATTGAGGCCACCCCTCTAGCTGACTTGTGGGCCACTTTTGAGCATGTTCTGGTCAATTTCATGAGATGGTCATATTGAGACTTTTGTTCCCCATAAAATTCCCTACAACTTTGCTTAAGGGTGCTCCTCCATGCAAGGTCTCTAAGATAGACTTTTTAATTGGTCAAACTAGATCATCCTAGGGCCAAATGGGGGTCAACAATCTCTTGGAGGGCATTTTTGCAATTTTTATCAACATGAACCTTGCTCCAAGACTTACCCTAAGTATAACTAATGTGTTGTAGGACATAATTGGCTACTCTACCTTTTTGCTACACTAATTACCAAGTATCACATGATGTGAGCCAAACAACTTCTAGAACAATCACATGTTTTGCATCACATAAAATAACAAACATGAATGATGCATGCTTATGCTTATGCAAATGCAATGCAATTATGGAGCTAAACACTTGAGGTGTTACAAGCGGCGTGCCCGACAGCGACGGGCGATGGACAAACGACGAGGGAGTGAGCGACGTAGGTGACTGAGACGCGGGTGAGCGGTGCAGGGAGCGAGGACGTGCGACGCGGCTGATGATGGGGGGAAGGGCACGGCGCGGTAGCTCGACGAGCGCATGGTGAGGGGAAGAGGTCTTACGAATGAGCGGCCACGTTGCTTTGGGTCCGAGCGAATAAGCATACGAGGCAGTGGAGATTTGTGTTTTCGTTTCTGAGAGAGATGAGGTGCGCTCCTATGGAGCCACGTTCGGACAGGAGTTATGGACGGACGCCCGTGTTGAATCATTTTTGTACAGTAATTTGTGGGAGATGGTTTTCTAAACTTCCATTCAATATCATACTAAAACTCTCGCTCCACAAAACATACAAAAAAAATTTAAACTCGAACCTCCAAATTCTTATCACCTTCGTGCAATTACCCTAACCAACATGGTGGGAGATGGTCGAACAGGTACTTGGGTCCGACTGTGGTCGGATACAGTGATTAGATTTTTTTTGAGCAAAGGACACAGCGATTAGTTGTTTCAAAACACCATTTCCCCCAAGAATGAACACGAAAAAGAATCAAACAAAATATTAAGGCTGGCCCAGGCGCCCAGCCTCTCTCAGCCCTTGAGGAGGCCACAGATGGGCCATATCTTAGTCAGCCAACCCGGTCGGATCAGCCCGACAAGCGAGTCCACTAGGCCGGTCCAGTAAAACAGCCACGTCAACTCTAAGTCTCCATTCTTCAACTGGGCCGTGTGTTCGTGTGAACCGAAGTGCAGTGGGCCGGTGGGGCCCCTGGTGTCAGCTCCGCGCGGGAAGCAGTGGGCTACCGCCATTTCCCTCCGATTCACACGACGCGGCGGCGGCTTTTCCCTCCCGCGCCGCCATTTCGATCCACCCGAGTCTTTTACCGCCATTTTCTTGGCGCCAAACTCGCCTATCCTTCCCGCCACGCTTCCCCTACTCCTATAAACTCCCCCACGATCCCTCTATCCTCCGCACACCCCGCCACGCTTGCAGTTACCGAGATCCAGAGAGTGACAGATCTACCGAGAGCGACAGACCCACAACCGAGAGGAAGGAGATCGACATGGTGGTGGCGCTGGGACCCGGCCGGTTCTACGGCAGCGGCCTGCCGAGGCCGCGCTTCTTCCCTGGCGACCGCGTCGACCCGCCGGCGTCCGTCACCGACCCGCTCCTCGAGTGGGCGCGCGAGGCGCACTGGTCCATGGGCGGCTTCGGCGTGAAGCGCCTCCGCCTACAGGGTCGCATCGAGGGCTCCATCGACAAGCTCCGCCGCAGAGCGCGCCGCGACGCCAGGGCCAAGGCCAAGGCCAAGGCCCGCTCCGCCGGCCACATGCCCGCCTCGCTCGCCGCGCTCGGCTCCGACGACGACGCCTCCGATGAGGATTCCGAGGACGAGGAGGAGGTGGCGGCGCGGGAGCGGGCCATGAAGCGGGAACTCGTCGATGACGACGAGGACTCCGACGGGTCCGACGAGTCGGAGGAGGAGGAGGACGAGCCACTCGCGGCCATCGTCACCGCTGCCAAGAAGAGGCGCGCGAGGAAGCTTAGCGACGAGTTCGACCGCATCGCCGTGGAGCAGCAGCTGGAGAAGGAGAAGGCGGGTGCCGCGACGCCGGCCAGGGCGTCACCAAAGAGGAAGGCTGCCGCACCGGCCGCGACGACGAGGGCATCGCCGAAGAGGAAGGCTTCTGCATCTGCTGCTGGGGCGCCGGCGAGGGCGTCGCCAAAGAGGAAGGCTGCTGCAACGGCCGCGGCGCCCTCATCGACGACTGGGGCAAGGAGGACCTCGCCGAGGAACAAGCACTGAGTGGAGGTCGCTGTATGTGCTGCTCTAGTTCTCGATCTGTTTCTTGGCGATCATGGGGTGTTAGTCTTGAAAATGTATGGTGTGATTTTGTCGCAACTGCTGGATTGGAACGGTGATGAAATGGAATAGAATTGATGGTTGTCTCTATTAATCCTTTGAATGTTGATGAAATGGAATTGAATTGTTGGTTGTCTCTGTATCAATCCTTTGAATATTATGAACATGTCGCTTTTTTGGGCCTGTCTTATTTCTCATGTTTGAATCATTAACACTGAAATTCTCATGCTTGGGAAATTGGAAATCATTTAGCATCTTTTGGTTTGTCGAAGCTTGAAACGAAACTACATTTATGAGCATATGTTCAGATGCTCGCATGTCGAAGTGCTAGTTTGCTACAGTGACACAACTATGGCATTTAGGCACATACTACATACCATACAATACTGGGATCATGATGAAATGTGGTGGTTTTATCTCCGAAATATCCCTGAAATGAAAGTTGCTGCTCTTTGTTATATGTGGTGCTTTGTATACTCAAATCTGAACCAACCTTGAAATAATGTAGTTCCTGTTCTGATACCCAAGAGGCCAAGATGCTGCCACCCTTTTTTGGGCTCCATTTCATGCTGCAATCAGTTTAAGTCGTAGGAAGTAAACTGTTATCTCTGACCCCTTTGCTTGTTGGTATTCATATACGTTAAACTTGTGATAACAAGGAAAGAATGGTACATTTAGGCCAGCACTTAACTCTTGCTGCCCTGCTGGATTGTGTATGTATTTGTATCTAGGACCATTTCAAGTCTAATTCTATTAGTATATAGAAAAGGGTCAAAAATGATTGGGTGCTCATGTGTTGGGGTCGGAGACTATTCTTTCGATCTCTTCCAGCAGCCGCTCCTTCTCTTCGGTTAAGTCCTCGTTTTGCTTCTGAAGCTCCTCGATCTGCTTGGTCTGCTCTGAATCTTTCCTGTAATCGTGCTTATAAACATTTAATTAAATAGGTTTACAAAGGTTACAAAGGTGGCTTATGATTAGTTGACAAGAATTTTCCTTAGAAATTTGTGTCCTTGCAGCAGTGTACCCACCTGTTCATGAAAGACAGGTTAAGTTTTAGTGATCGGACCTCCTTCTCTAGGGTTTCGCAGCGTTTAAGTACGGCTTGCATGTCAGATGGTATTACTGGTGTGGAACTTCTTTCCTTTGCTTCTGCCATTCTGAACCATAAGAATGTAATGGAACATCACATACTGTATGATAATTATAACTCATTGTTCAAGACCATTTTGTTGAAAGAAGAGAAAACCATCACATACTTGCGTGAGCGCTCAACTCTGCGCTTCTTTGTAGGATCTCCATTATCAGCTGCAGAGTTAACTAATTAGATTGTTTGGTGATTAAGAAGAAACTGCACAGTAGTAGATGATATTTTAAGCGACTATGCTCATTTGACACAAGTACATATGTACATGACAATTTCATATATTTCAAGTTCCCCGAAATATCTTATGAACATGTGTTTAGGGTGAGTGATTATTTCGAGAAATGACCATATAGCAATTATTTGGTGCCTAAAAATAAGTTATCTGTTGGATATACCTGCTTGTTCCGATGAAATGGATCCCATTCGAGTTAGGGCTGCTTTCTGCAAATGAGAAAAAATGACCCATATTGAAATAATTCAACAGAACGAACTTTTGATGCTCAGAAGTATGAGTTGAACTTACCTTTCTCTCATCTTTCAAAGTATCCTTTTGTACCCTCTCTCTGTATTCTGTACATTTTGAACAAATATAAACACAATTTTATTCTCCCATGGCATGATAACAATGACATCGTTATAGGAGAAAAGATCAAGCATTCTCACATCCATGTTGTGACTCATAAGTATTTGTGTCAGGCCAAGTAAAGTTTTGCTAAACTCAAGGCTATCTGTATTGATAGAAGTATACCTTTGCCTTTTGATTTGCAGTCGGTTGTTCCACTTGTAGCATTTTTTCTAGTGCTCTCACAAACAGACATCGCTTGCCCTGTGGGAGGTAGCTCTTCACACATTTCAAATCCAGCTGAGTGCGTGGTCATAGCAGTAGAGGATCCACTGTGCGAAGGCTCTCGAGACGCTGCACCGAACCAAACCTGGTTTGCCGGAGCAACGAAGTTACCATTGTTTGGTTCCATGGGCCTCTCAACCTTGGGAAGCATCAGGGAATCCTGAACTTGGGCAGTTGTCACTATGGGAAAGAAATCTGTTCCTCCAAGAATGTTCTGTTGAAACTGCTGAGTGTCATAGAATCCAAAAGAATTGCCTACTGAGGTGTCTTTGTTAGCATGGCTACCAAGCTTCTTGCGCTCAAGCGTGTCCTTGAGCATGCTCACCACTGAGGTAACAGTATCTTGTGCTGCCATATGTGGATTATCCAGAGGGGATGTTGACGAACTTGAAGGAGATACAAACTTTGGTGTATGAACAGGTGTGTTGCTCATTGGTGTGCTGTTTGTTGTGTTTGTAAAATCTTGTTTTAATTGGTTAGTTGCTTCAATGTTTCCTATAGTTATTGGTGCCAAATTATTTTGCATTGCAGCATACCTCCTCCTGTAAATATGACCAAGAAAATTGAGGCAAGAACCAATTTTTTTTTCATGCGGGAAGGTAATAGTGCACATGGAATAGAAGGTCCTGCCTTAACTCTGACGAACGACTTCTAGTCATTGGTTGAGTGCTGTGGAACCAGGCCTAGAAATGGACAAAATAAGAAAAATTACTGCATTTTTTTACTCATATACAAATTTGTGAATATGGTAGCAATTGGACTGTGAAGATGACTAACTTTTGCTAGAAGCAGGTCACTGGCTTGCATTCCCTTCTCTGCTGCATTTCTGTTATGGCAGAAAAGCAAGATCAATATAACTTATAATACATAGATCATAAAGTAGAATGTGATTTTATTTGTAAGAAACTGTGGAAGGTGATGTTGGCGTATAAATACAGTACTTGAGTGATTGCTGGTTGTCTTTATTTGGATATTCGACTGAAGGAATTGCTAAATTCTGTGGAACCAAGTTGTCAGTGATAAAACTTTGTTGAATGTCATGCTGTTGATTCGGAAGGCCTGCAGCTTCTGATGACAACCTGCATAGTTTCGGACAACACCTTGTGAGTTAGGAGTTACAGTTAACTAAATCATAGGAGTTGATCATAATAGGAGTAGACCTTTCATGCTTTTCCAACCTTTAATTGGGTAATATGCGTACCTTTATATGCTTTCTTAAAGTCCGAGGTTTTAGAAGAAAATTGGTAACACGATCTATTTAGTATCTGAGGCATATGAGTTCAGATAGCCTTTTTTAGATTAGTTCCAATTAAATTACTGATCTTTGTTTTGAGGTGCTCTCTCCACCTAAGTACATAATTTCTTTCATTGGTGTATATTTACAGACCTAGCAAATCTAGTTAACTCTGCATCATTTACCAATATCTTACCTAGATGGCTGTCGAGGGCGATTGTTCACTGCACCAAATCCTGGGATCTGCAAATAAGCAGCCATACATTTAGGTGATAGATTCCAAGTAAGAGATTAGCCAACATAGTAAGTGGCACTTTAGTATTCATGTTCATATAGCTTACAAAACATCCGCTATGTACTTTCTGAAATGATAGAAGAAGTGAGTGATCCGCAGCAAAAGGGACCATATCTTCTGAACCATGAACGATTTCATCTTCATGTTCAGAGAGAGAAGAAACGACAGGAAAATTTCAGAATTCTTGCCTCTCCATTCATAAGCCAGCTGTTGAACAACTCCTCGCTATCTTCTCTGAGACCTTGCGACATGTTCTTGAACCCCAGCATCTCCATGCTTGGCGCTGCTGCCACTCCCATTGAGTTCTCCATCACTGCCTTGAGGAAGATCTCCTCGCTGGTGTTCCTGAACAAATCAGACAGGCCCCTCCCCTCCATCTCCATGAACCCCTCTCAACTCAACCTCCCCTCTCCTGGTGCAACAACTGACCAGATTGATAACAGGAGTCGCGAAAAGCTGTCTTTAGTAGTATTGCAGTAGTAGGGTCACTAAGGGCAATCACTTGAAATTCAACCAACAGAAGCAACGAAACAAATTAGATAATATAAAATAGAATCCCACCTAAAACACCAATTAATCTTATAAAATGGTGCTTGGCAGAAGAGTTCAAGCACAGAAGACATGTACTAGTTGAGTGTGGCACTAGTTGGGACTAAACAAAGTGATGGCAGGTATCTTCCCCTTCATTGGAGGCAAAGATTCCGTTCTCCTCATTTTGTCTCATCAGTGGAAAAATCGGCCTATGAAGAATTTGGCCACTTTCGCGCCAATGAACGAACACGCACACGCGGTCTATATTACGTATATGTAAGAACAGAAAAGCAGTACATTACTGGAATTACACATCTCCTTATGCTGACATCTTCTGTAGATGGTCTGAAAAAAATGCAACACAAAGATTGGACAAATGTTCTGGCTGCTGCTCTAGATTTCTCTTTGCTATGTTCTATGTTTACACAGAAACATCAAATGTTTGAACTGTTTGCATCGGTTTTGTTTTATATGCTTCAGAATTCCTAGTTCAAGGATTAATCTGTAGCAACTTGGTCCTAGCCGCCTAGGTGTTGAAACTGACAGCATCTATGATATGGTTATTAAGATAATATAATGCAGCAATTGGAGGAAGTGGATGGCCAGTCTAAGTGCCCATAGGCTTACTCGGCATTACAGCGACGTGTTTGAATCATATATATAATACATACTGATGCAAGCAGGCTCAAAAGCGCCGGTTTGGAGCCTCCCTGCCATGAAGTTGTCACCAGATCATTTCTTCTATTACTGGTAATAAGGTAAACTGGCTCCTCTCGTCATGTTTAATTGTTGACATAGTTTTTGCAGCAAAAAAGCTTTGCTTTGGAAGCTTCTGCTGATTCTGACAACTGCTCCTGTTTGAGTTTCTTCTGTAACTGAAACACAGAGCTGCAAATCTCCAAATGCAAATTTTAATTTAAAAACACATGTAGCTTTTTTTAAAAAAAATCCTTGACATGCTCCTCTATCTGCAGCAAACAGTCAAAGACAGATTCACAGATTTACTGGTTTAGGAAAGAAAGCAAAAACTGTACTTTTCTACCTTTCCTGAATCAACTGAAGGGGCCGGTCTATTGATGAATGAATTCACAGATGATTTCACTGACACTGACCTTTGTCTTTCCTATCCAACTTCCATTTACAGAAACAAAGACGCCGTGAGGTTTGACCAGGACAATCAACCAATGCAAGATTTCCCTCCCTCGAGTGTCCGTCCAGATACATCCCTGGCTGCTTGTGTACAACAATAAACACCACGGATTAGGTGGTCTGTCACTGTCAGCATCAGCTACGATCACACCGCAAGTATTCTACACCAAACTGTACTGATCTTGCAGAGACGGAGCAGCATAGCTGTTGTCCATTGCGGCAAGCCGCACCTGGCGGCACAGGCGCAAGGACGGATTCTGCCGCCGGCACGCACGCGGACGCGCCATCGCCCCCCGGCGATGGCGACGGCGACTGCGACCGCACCCGTCGTCTGACCTCAGATCAGAGACCCGCATTTCTTTAATCCCAAACTGCAACTTGCTTTCAGATCTTTGACAAGTGTCCCTGACCGGCTCACACTGAGGTGTCGATGCGAGGAGGAGGAGGGCCAGTTCAGGGGTGGTCGTCACCGCTCACCACAGCGCGTGCCTGCCTGCCTGCCTGCTTTATCCCGGACAAATAAAAAAGATCTCTAGTACGTTTTTCTAACAAACGCGGTTCATGATTGGGTCTTGATAGCATATGAATATTCGAAGGAAGGATCCGGAGATGCTTCTTACAAATTTACAATATACTATGCGCAGGGCAGTGCTGGTTTTTGCTGTCTTCACGCATGCTTCAAGAGTCGTTCAGGTTCAGCCTTTCAGTTTGTGGAGAGGTAGCGGTAACTTCGCCTTCATGCGACGGTTGCAATTCTGGGTCTTGCAGCCGGCCCACGTAGAAACATACTGCCGTACAGCACTCAAATGGCCTGGGTGAAATATGGGTCCTTAATGGGCTGACAAACTAAAGTGAGCCCCAAAGCCCGGGTCCGTTTGAGCCCACAAGGCAATCCCAGCGCGGCCGCGCTTATCCCCTCCGTCCGCCACATCTCGTCACTCGTCTTGCCTCGCTCGCAACCCAAGTCGGGAAGGTTTCCCCGTCCGTCCCCAAGCGGAGCGCGTCCATGGCGTCCACCGCGCTGGTGGCAGTGGGGGGCGGCCTCTCTCTCGGTCTCGTTGCCTCCTCCAGCGTCACATCCTGCTCCCTGCGCACCACTGGCGACTCCCGGCGGCTTGGCCGCCGCCTCGTCCTCCTGCGGAGAGGAGGCGCCGAGGTGAGAGTTTTCCCCCGTCCCTTTTCCCCTTGCAATTCATTAGCTGGTAGCTGGAATTGGGAGGTAGTCCTGTGCTTGGTTATCTGTGGGCTATTATGACCCGAAGTAGTTCTTGTGTGTAACATTTACTTGTTTTTTTTTCATTTATTGTTATTTTGTTGTGCTATAACAGGTCATGTTTTGACCTCTTATTGAGTTCGTCTCCAATAACAAGCAATAGGGTTATCTACACCATTTTTTCTCCTTATCTTAGAAGACTACTGCCATCTTTCACTGTAGGAACAAGTGCCTGAAGCACTTCATGTCAATTGTACGTATCGTTTTTGGGTTAGGGAGGTCTCCCGGACCTGATTACATGGTTGATTTAATTCGATAGAGTGAATGCTTTTGATCAGGGAGAGAGGACGAGGACACGGAATTGCCCAATATTTCGTTGTGCCAATGAGGTGGATGTGGTGACTGAGGATGACAGTGTGGATGATAATGCTACTGACGACGAAGCAGACCTTGAGGCTGCAGCTGATGACGCCATTGATGCTGACGTTGATACCGAAGATGAACTGGAGTCTTCGCTGCCTGAGGATGTTGAGTGGATAAAGCAGCAGCCACTTCCTTATCCTTTGGTATGTACTCAGCGCTGATTTCCTAAGATTAGTAGTGAATGGAATGACAGATAGCCGGGATGGTAATGTAGGATGCTCTGGAGCCCTACATAAGCAAGGAGACGGTGCAGCAGCACTGGGGAGTTCATCAGCAGATTCACGTGGACCGGCTCAATGGCATGATCGGTGGTAGCGAGTGGGAAGGCATGTCGCTGGGGCAGATGATGCTCGCCTCCTTCAATGAGGGCAGGGAGGAGCCCCATCCTCCCTTCTTCCATGCTGCACAGGTATGGTTGGCCATTGCATGCGGTGCGTCTGAGCTTACTTGTGTGATTGTGTCGAATGCTTCAAGTGGCTAATTCTTGGCCATATTTTTAGGTATGGAACCATGATTTCTATTGGCGATCCATGAAACCTGGCGGTGGGGGCAAGCCACCGGGACGGCTTTTGAAGTTTATTAATAGAGACTTTGGCTCCTATGAGGGTATGATCCAACAGTTCATGGATGCTGCATTAACTCAGTTTGGTTCTGGATGGGTTTGGCTTTCCTGTAAGTGATGCTGACGACCATGCCTCTTGCCTTCACTGTTCTAATATGTACAACTTGCACATGTTGGTCAGATGAACATGAATCTTTTCTGTAACTGCTTGTAGACAAAGGAAGCGGTTTGCCTTATGTGAAATCAAGAAGCCCAATCCCATCGGACAATTATGGTAGGCTGGTCATCTCAAAGACTCCAAATGCCATCAACCCTCTTGTCTGGGGCCATTCTGTGAGTATCAACCGTACAACTTCCCCACCCTTATATCATCGTGAGTTCATTTATCCAGAGGAGTCTCATGAATCTATTTCTTTGGCAGCCACTCCTTGCGATTGATGTTTGGGAGGTACAGTTTTCACATTGTATTTTTCCTTTCCTTCCCTTTTTACTAAAATACGTCTTCAATAACAATTCTCTTCACTTCTGGGAACAGCATGCATACTACCTGGATTACGAGGTTAGATGGAAAATGTTGCTTGAAGTTTGCCAGCAATTAAATAGCACATTTTCTCTGACGTGTTTAGCTTCCATTTCATTCTTACAGGATCGAAGGGCTGATTATGTTTCTGCGATTCTAGAGAAGCTGGTGTCGTGGGATGTAGTCGAGTCGAGGCTCACAAAAGCCGTTGTGCGGGCAGTAGAAAGAGATGAGAGTCTACGCAGAAGAATTCTAAGGAAGCAGCATTTAGCTCAGGCGAATGGGCAGAGTAGAGCTAGGCCTCGCACTCGGCAAGGTAGACCGACAGGGAGGCAAGGAGACCAAGAGGTCGCCAGAAGCAGTCCTGTGGAGGCATGACAACGTGGCCGGTGAATGAGGTGCATCAGGTCCCTTGTGTAGCTGAATGGTGCCACGAAGATGGGGATGGACCTGCAACGCAAATACCAGGGAAAAAGGTGACGAACCTTTTCCTGATGACAGTCTTGATAGCTTGCATGGGCATATTGGTCTGTTGAGGCTGCATTGCATACACCCTCAGTACTGTGAAGGGGTTGGGATAGGTTTTGGTAAGTAGGATTAGGGTAGAGGTAGAAATGTAGAATAGACAGAAACTCGGCAGACTTCCAGAATTCGTTTTGCTCTCTATTCCTTGTGGGATTGAGTGACAATGGAAGACATGCTTATGTGTTCTGACTTCTGAATCATTCGTTGACGAACCAAGGCTGCAGGGTGCAAGAATTCTATATATGTCGTCACTCATCAGTCTTGTTCGTTTTGGATAGGCCCTTTCCAGTGATGATCAGTGACCTGTGAGTAGGGAGAATGTACCCATTTGTTAAGGGACCTGTGAGTAGGGAGAATGTACCCATTTGTTAAGGAATCTACCCAGTTTTGTTTTATTTTCACTTCGTTTTTATGTATGGCCTATGTTGTGCTGTGGGAGTCTCACTCTGTGCTTGCTACTCTTGTCCAGTGATAATACACACATAAATAGAATCACTCTGCTCATTTACTGAGTGGAAATAAAACAAGTTTCTCGTTAAGCCACGGTGTCATGAACAAAATATGAGGCCATGGAGAGACAAAATGTGAGGCCATAGAATCACTATGGCTACAAAAACAACGCTCGCCTCAAATTTGCCGCCATCGAGAGAGAGCCGACGCTGCCGCAACTCTCGCCTCCGCCGCCGCCATCGCCCCTTCTAGGGCCCCTCTTCTTCCTCTTCGGTGTGTCTACCGGCGACAAGAAGGGGAGGTGACCTGTCCTTTTTCCTACAATTTTTCTATCTAGTTGCTTAGGGTTTAGTCCAATAAATCCTCCGACAAAATCAGATGATTTTCGGTCAAAATTGTGTTTCCTGCAATGACTTCGTTGATTGCCACGGCGAGATCGCTGTTGTAGGCATCAACTTCATCGGTATTGACCAATTTGTGGCCTTTATCTGCAAGGGGAGCCCCCTACGTGGACAATGACTCCGGGTCATTGATCTCATCGTCGATGGTCACAGAGAGGATTTGAAGGTCTCGAGGTGATGAATTTGCAGCATATGTCGTACCCTATGAAGCAAGTGCCGATATTTTTTTTCAGTGATTTAGATACGTTTTGGATGGGTTCCGAAGCATTGGATCTTGCGGCATGTCCAATGTTTTGGGTTGGTCCGTTCGAGTCGGTATATGGAGTGCACTTTAGCTCCGGCGTTCAGGAAGCCATTAGGAAGAAGACGATGGAAGAATCTGGATAGAATATTATATATTTTTTTATTTTAGATTTTTTTATGTGTAATTTGGGTATGTACTGTGCCCCTTCCCTTAAAAAAAAAGCAGCAGCGCTCACTAATTGATCTTCGAAATGGGCCCTTATTGCTTCATTTGGGTCGTAAATTAACGAGATAAAAAATGATAATTTTGATAAAAAAACCTTATCTTCGTATAAAAAGATAAAAATGTGGATTTTGATAGAGTGCTCAGGTTAATTGCTGATTATGATTTCTTCGTAAAAATATGAAAATGCGGATTTTGATAGAGAGGAACGCGGACCCTAATAACTTGGTTAACCTGGGCCTAATAGAAGGAAGCCCGCATCTTACCTGGTGGGCCTTTAAGGCCCAAAAGGTTAGGCCCACGAATCAAACAGCCCGCGAATTTTTCTATTTGCTTACTCGCAAGGCAAAAGTGGAAGCACCGGTAACTACGAAGTCTCTGGTTTGGACTCGTACGTGCTTGGAATATCCGGTCAAAAACTTGGGAACTAACGAATAAATGTATGTACGTTCGACCAAAAAGACTTTTAAACTAATGCTCTTTTTTTAATGCGAAACACAATAGAAGCTTTACGTACATGCACATGCACTCATTTCTATACGTAATTACGTACACCTTCTACCCACCTCCGGAAGATTAGAATAGAGCGGCTACGACATTGGCCCCATTCGGCTGTGCTGATAAGCCGGCTGAAAAACACTGTTGGCTGATTTGTTACGAGAGAAAAACACTATTCCGACTGAAAAAACAAGCTGAAAAGTACGGATTATAAGTCGGATGAACAGAGCCATCGTTCGGGACGGCCTCTCCAATCCAATGCCTGGTTTCGGTGGAACATCTTCACGTGAATTCAAGTTTTCGTCTTACTTACGTAGGTACTTTTGGAGATATGGTCGTACGATGTGTTTAGGAGCATGTATGCATTTGTGTAAGCGTCTGTATTGAAAAAGGTAGCACCTTGTTCGTTTGAGTATATCAGCAAAATCAGCAGTCATCTAACAGTATTTTTCTTTTACAATAAACTAACAAATAGTACTTTTAGTCACAACAATCCAGCGGAACGAACAGGCTGTAGAAAGCCTTACCACTGGAGCGCAAGCTCATCAGCCTCGTGATAAAATCCAAGGAGAACCAAAGCGCAAAAAGACGGAAAGGAGTTGTCGCCACACACGATGACACGACACGAACGACCGAGCACGAGGCCCGCGCGTGTGCTTGTGCCGTCTACCGGTCCACGAGTCCCCAGCCGCACCCGGATCGCGACCACCGACGGCCCAGATAGTGCCACGTACGGACACGGTCCTGGCACCACTTTTGTAAATAAGTCCAAGCGAGAGGCCCTGTGCAGGGTAACGTATCTAATGCAAACCAACCTCTCTGTGTAATCGTGTAAACTTTTGATCCGGATCACGTGACGTTGATCTAAGAGGCGCATGGGGATTGGATAATTTTGCACTTAACCGTCCGCTCCTAATTACACTTTTGCAAATCTTCCCTCCTATTTCCCCTACGCCTTTTTGATCAACATCATATGGCACATATTAGAAGTTTGTAGGGTTGCACACTGAAGTTGGTTTGCAACAAATACGTCGTCGTTCAGAAAACCCCGCTTCCTTCCTCTTCCTCCCTTCCCTGGCCATCATCGCCAGTAGATATAAACAAGAGGCGCGTCGAGCTTGGACCTCCCCGCCCCGTCCCCTCGACGCAATCGACCGCCAAGAACAAGCCGAGGCAGCCCCAAGAGCAGCGTCTCGTCGTCATGGGTCTGCAGGTACGGATTGTCTGTCTAGACTCGCGCCGCTCTTGTATCTGTATTACTTTGCAATCTTCCAAGAAGAGAGAGATGTGCTTGGCTTGTGTGGAGCAAAACACCTGCAGTGTTCAGAGGTCGATTTGGGACCGCCGGCTTCGCGGCTGAAGTAGTTGTATGTATGCTTGTGCTGTCAGCTGTGTCCCGCATGGTTGCCTTGCCTGTGTGGTTGTGATCTTACCGGTTGTTGCCTGGTGGTAGCAGGTTCAGAGTCTGGATTAGGTGAACCGCTAGTGTCGTCGCTGATGGATCTTTTTGTGCTTCAGGTTTCAGAGTCAATGAGACAGCAGTGCCTTGCTGTCCTCGTTAACTAGTTATTACACGGACCTCACCTAACCTATTTTATTTTACTTACAAATAAAGTGTGTTTTGAGCTTGTGACTATCGTCTGCTTATTATGGCGTGCAAGTTAGCAACACTCAGTACCTCTGAAATTGTTGCACACCCCATCGTGATCGTGCCGAAGCACGTAGCACAATATTGTTACCACTTGCAAAATCGGTTTGTCCCCAGCTTATGCAAGCTAGCACAGTGCCGGCACTACTGGCAAAGCCATCCTTGGTGATTGAAATAGATTCCTTGGTCGGTTAACCTTCTCTTTGATTTTGTCAGGAGGAGTTTGAGGAGCACGCCGAGAAGGCCAAGACCTTGCCTGACACGACGACGAACGAGAACAAGCTTATCCTCTACGGGCTCTACAAGCAGGCAACCGTCGGCGATGTCAACACTGGTACCTATGCATTTTTACCTTGTCGATCGAATCTTGTACTGCTCGGATGTTTACAAGCTTTAATTTCACCTGCTCGCAAGATTGTCCTGCCTAAGCTGGCAATAGGTGTTCATGGTTTTCCGTGGCGAATCAAGACAGAAGAATACTGAATTACTGATTCTAATGACAGCAGGCTTGTTTGCCTTGGTTGTGATGTGCTTGACTTTGCCATGGATTTCATGCTTGGTGTGTGTGCACTGCAAACTCATACTTTTGGATTCTGGGGGCCAAACAGAATTTCAGATTTCCACTTATATTGCAGAAACTCAGTTGTCAATTCGAAATTGCAGGAAAACATTCTGATTTTCTTGAATACAGGAGTAACTAGCATCCCAAGTAACCTTTTGATTAAACGTTAATGTGCAATGCTTCGATTCCTTTCCTTATATTATATACAGAGCGAGTATATTTACAATTGCCAAATGTATGGGGATGGGGACTTAGTTTGCAAGCTGTTGTGCATCTCTCTTTCCCTACAAGCTTCTTCAGATTACCTTTTTTTCGAAAAGATCAGGTGGTCTGATTCGGGTTAGCCTTTTTTTCCCCGAGGGAAAAAAGGGTATTTGCTACTTCTATGAGTGTTATGAACGTCAAAGCATGCATCTGTGTTCCAAGACTTTCTGAAGCAAGCTGAATTTGCTTTTTGGCTAGTAACGATTCGTCATACTGAACCTTCCTGTTTTGTCTGTTAGGGCGTCCTGGCATTTTCAGCCTGAAAGAGAGAGCCAAATGGGATGCTTGGAAGGCTGTTGAAGGTTTGTTCAGACCTGTTCCCAATGTGCAATCTCTCACTGACCAAACTGACTGACCATTATGCATCCTTGCAATTGTTGTCTGAACAGGGAAATCCAAGGATGAAGCAATGACCGACTACATCACCAAAGTGAAGCAGCTGCTGGAGGAGGCCGCAGCATCCACTTCCTAGGCTCTGAAAACACCATGATCCATAGTTGCGTATATAGTCATGCTATATGTCGTCAATGAATCTTGTCACTGTTATGTTTTGGACGGCTTCTGTTGCCATACATGTAACTGTTCCATCTCCATGGATACTCATCATCGTTTAAGTCTGTAAACTCTTGTGAAAACAAATTGGATATCTCTGTCAAATTACCATCTCCTGAAAAGTTTGTTGCGCACATGTTCCTGAATCCTGGCCATGACTTGCGCAGCTTGTGCTATATCTTCCAAGAAGGCGGCGTTTAGTTTGGGACATCTGCAGTGTTCAATTTCAGATGCTTGTGCTCATGTGCTGGGTGCTTCTTATCTACCAGTTGTTGCTTGGTGACAAGTTCACAGTCTAGACTAGCTCAACAGGTGTTGTACGGCACTGAATTACTTACCAATCGTGTGGTTCAGGTTTCAGAGCCATTTGCAGCCAGAAATTTTGATAATTTGACCTGGAGGCTATGCTTAAATGTAAAATTATCTGGCCTCCTTAGCGCGTCTTACGGCACGTGGTGTAAAACAATCTCCTACTTAATACAAAAATGCGCAAATCTTTTGTGTATTCGAGAATTTTAGAATTCGCATGCAGGATTAATTTCTAAATACGTGCGAATTGAGGGTTAAATGTTGAGGGGCTGTTTGGATCAAAGGATTTTTGTAGGAATCTCAAAGGAAATGAAAACGCTGGAAAGGGAAACGAGTAGCGCATTTGGAACAAAGGAAAACAATCTTTCCTTTCCTCCGGAACACTGTGCCTCCTTCACGATTTCACAGGAAAGCAAAACTCTATTCCGATCTCTGGTTTCTGCTTCCTTTGCGAAGTCCCAGGTGAGCACACCATTAAACACACGGATGGGGTGCATTACCATCAGAAAAGAGCCAGTAGACTAGTACTACTTTGTAGTTTGATTCTTTGTTTGTGCTAAGTACTGCTCCTCAGCTGCTTTTTCCTGCATTCAAAACACTCTTTCACATCATATTTCTATGTTTTTCCTTTCCTCTGTTTTGCTAGGATGCCTATATCACTTTCCTTTATTTTTTCCCATTCCTCTGTAAGCCCTGAGAGACGCACGTATTCGAGGTCAAATATCAAAATTTATGATTGCAGCAGAATTGGAACATCCTCGCTGTCTAAATCAGTTATTATATGCTTAACCCAGTAATACAGTACGGTATGCTTATAGCATGCAAGTTAGCTGGGCTTTGGGCATAGGTGGCGGGAATGGATATCCATCTTTTTTTGCACAGCCTCTTCGATGGCTCTACTCAATGGACAGCGCGGCCCAACTTTTTGGCATGGCAGAGAGGGTCCGTCAAGGTGACCCGCTCTCCCCCATGCTTTTCATCCTTGCCATGGACCCCTTGCAGCGTCTGCTCGGTCTTGCCACCGAGCACGGGATGCTTTCCCCACTTCCACCTTCGGCTGCTAGATGGAGAATCTCCATGTACGCGGATGACGCAGCCATATTCACAAATCCATCAAAGGACGACCTTGAAGCTCTTAAGGAGATTCTCCAAATATTTGAGAGTTCCTCAGGACTACATGTAAATCTACAGAAAAGCTCCATACACCCTATTCAATGCGACGAAGTTGACCTGGAGCAAGTACTTTCTTCTTTCTCCAGGGTCAGAAGCACCTTCCCCTGTTGATACCTAGGCCTGCAGCTCCACACAAGGACACTCTAGATGGTCCATGTACAACCGCTCATCGAGCGCATCAGCCAAAGGCTCCCCGGCTGGAAAGGAAAATGGCTAAACAGAGCAGGTCGTTTGACGCTAGTCTCCTCAGTGCTCTCATCCATGCCGACTAACCAGTGTTCCCGTTGGCTACATGGTCTAGGAAAAAAAATTAAGAATCAGGAGATCTTTCCTCTGGAAAAGAGAAGAAAATGCAAATGGCGGCCATTGTCTAGTGAATTGGCCAACAGTGACTAGGCCAAAAGACTTAGGTGGGCTAGGGATCCCCGACCTGGAGAAATTTGGAAGAGCTCTACGTCTTCGGTGGCTTTGGCAGGACTGGACTGATGATTCCAAACCATGGGTAGGGTCCGAACTCCCCTGCAATAAGGACGACTGCCTCCTCTTTAGAGCCTCAACCATGATCACGATTGGTGACGGAGCTAAGGCTCGATTCTGGCATGATAACTGGCTTGATGGGGAGGCCCCCAAAAATCTTGCCCTGCTCTTGTTCGAGTTGGTTAAAAGGAAGAACAGATCAGTGCAACAAGAGCTCCACAATGGAAGATGGATGCACTACCTAAGAAATCGTGTGAGCACCACTGAGCACATTGAGGAATTTGTCTCCCTTTGGATCAAAATCCAAGCCGTCCACCTGCAGCCGGGCGTGTGGGACTCCATCATTTGGTGATGGACTGCAAATGGTTCCTATTCCACTCGCTCTGCGTATAGGATTCGGTTCAAAGGATCATATGGCATCTTCAAAAGCGACCTCATTTGGAAGGCTCAGGCGGAAAACAAATGCAAAGTATTCATATGGATTCTTGTGCAGGAAAAAATACTAATGGCAGAGAACCTGCAAAAAAGGGGATGGCCTCACCAAGATCATTGTGTGCTGTGCAATGGCCCTTTAGAAATATGCTTACATCTATCCCTATTGTGCCCGTTCGTCAAGGTGGTATGGAACCAAATCCTATCCTAGGAGCACTTTGACCCCAACTGACACAGTTCGTCGACTAGGACCCCGCTTGCTTCGATACATGGTGAGAGGAGACCGTGCCCAAGGTCACAAAAGAAGAAAGAAAGCGCTTCAATGGTTTGGTGATTTACACATGCTGGTATCTTTGGAAGGAGAGAAATCAGAGAATATTCAATAACACCTAGGCATTGCACAGAGAAAAAGGGCTTTAGAAATGAGTGGTTAGCAATCAGAAGTTTGTGCAGTACCCGTGTTCTTCCTTGCCTCTCTTTTTTCCTCCTCTGTTTTCCCTTTCCGTTGATCTATGATTTGTACATAAAACTCTTTTACTCCTTCCTTAATTGAGAGGCAGAGCTCCTGCCATTCGTTCAAAAAAAAAGCGTGCAAGTTAGCAATACTCCTTACCTGAAAGTTGTTGCATCTACTTGACGTGCTGAGAAAATCTCCATGATTTTCGTTAAAAAAAGGAGAGAAAATCTTCATGGATTTTTTTAACCCATTTTGTCAAAACAGTTACCAATTTGGAAAGCAAACCATGTGATGAAAGGTTGGGTGAACTATTTCTACACTTAGGCCATGTTTTCTTTGACAGTTCAAATCGTCCACTTTCCCGGTATTTTGTTTTGGATAGCAGTGTTCTGGTCCAGTTCCAGCATCTATTATGTATTATACTTCAGTTAACTTCAAGCGTGGAACAACATTCATTGCATGCAACTCCTGAAATAGAAAATCAAACAAGTGAACTGTTACGGACGTCGTTGGGATTGGGAGGAGAGAGTCGAGGGAAGCGGCGGCCGAGCTACAGTACCCGCGTGCTACAGTGCCGTGGGTACTGTTCACGTCGACGAGAGGCAGAGGACCGGCGGCTAGGGCTGTGAGGGGCGCTGGGAACGCCGGCCGCGGGGCTTCGCCCCACAGCCGGCAAGAGAGAAGGTTTTTCCTTCTAATCTCTTGCTTTTAGATTGATACATCTCCTCTCCTTATATAGAGAAGAGGTCTTACTTAATCCCTAAGCAAGCGACTAATTAACCCTAACGGGCTAAGGCCCAATAGGCCCTTGACTCTTCTAACACTACACCCCACCTGGACATGCAGCTCGTCCTCGAGCTGCAACTTAACGATGACTTTGCTAGACACAAACTTAACACCTAAAAATAAGCCTTTTACATCTCGGCTTATTTTATTGACCTGAAATAGAGTGCGACTCTTTATTTTTGATTTTTGGAGATACGGCGGACACCCTCCTCGTAATGGACATGCACGTGTATAGCCACCTGGATCCCATGGAGCCCATTGGAACGAGAGGGGTGCACGGGTATAGCCACCAGGAATTAGTGCGATAGCGACCAGCGGAGACATCCTCACGGCGGCCGGTGCCGGAGCACGGCAGCGCTAATTAAGGTCCGCCTATGGGTGGCCACACACCCGCGTCCCCAAAAGCCGGCGCTGTAGACACCGAGTTCGCCACCCGAGGTGGCGATGTCACGCCCGATATCCATGACGCAGCGGACGAGATCGGGGCCCTCCATGTGGAGAAGCGTAGCCTGGTGGCGAAGCAAAGAAGCACGGGGCACAGACACCAGCTGCAACCCACGCATCTCCCGCGCCTGCCGTCGCGCCAGGAGTCCGCGTGCTGCAGCCTGTAACTGCACCGCCGCTAGGACCGCCTCCCGCATCTTTTGGCGCATCTCCTGCAGCCGCTGCCGTGCTCGGAGACCGCGCGCAGTAGCCTGCAGCTGCACCACAGCCGACACTTGGTGAATAAGCATCGGCTGCGCTGCGATGTCCTTTCGCTGCTTGATCTGCTGTGCGGTGTCTGCCTTCGCGCGGCGAAGCACCGCTTGGAGGAACTGCGACGGGGTGCGGGGCTGAATTAGCTGCAGATCGCACAGCCGCCGCACTCGCCGGCGCGCCAGGAGGCCACGCGCCGCCGCCTGCAGCCGCACCGCCTGACGGCTCTCCATGGCGGCCAACCATGCGTTGATGTCGGCCAGCGCCTTGGCGAGCTGATCCCACAGCGGCTCATCGAAACCTGGCATCTGTAGTGTTAGAAGAGTCAAGGGCCTATTGGGCCTTAGCCCGTTAGGGTTAATTAGTCGCTTGCTTAGGGATTAAGTAAGACATCTTCTCTATATAAGGAGAGGAGATGTATCAATCTAAAAGCAAGAGATTAGAAGGAAAAACCTTCTCTCTTGCCGGCCGTGGGCGAAGCCCCGCGGCCGGCGTTCCCAGCGCCCCTCACAGTCCTAGCCACCGGCCCTCTGCCTCTCGCCGATGTGAATAGTACCCGCGGCACGGTAGCGCGCGGGTACTGTAGCTCCACCGCCGCTTCCCTCGACTCTCTCCTCCCAATCCCAACGACGTCCATAACATGAACATAATGAAATCAAATGCATGGTAACTTGGTTTATGGACAACTATAATGTTACACAGGAACCCTACATGTACTAGCAGAATTAGTTAAGGTAATGCTGACAAAATGCCTCATAGTATGACTTTTGCTTCCCCCTACCAAGAAATGAGATTTATCGTTTAGGGAATGGGACCGATACCAGGATAGTTCATTTGGGTTAAGTGGATTGTGCAATTTTCTGCAGGCAGATTTATAAAAAGAAATAGGCGGGGTGATAAAGAGCTCCAGCATCTCTATTAACAAAAATGCAATAGCTCCAACATGTATTTGTCTAAAAAAACTGCAAAAAAAAACCTATGCATGCAATCACTCCAATTCCAAACATATCACTTTAGACTTGTGAATAAGGCTTAAAAATGGTAGATTAAATGACATCACTGCACTTCATTTGTGACTAGTAGCATAATATCAAGGTGGCAATGAAGTAAAGGGTCAAAAAAAAGTTCTAGGATGGTTTCATTTGGATAGAAGGCTAAAACAACCTACATCTTGGGAACTAAACAGAGTAGTCCGTATAAGAGAAATTAATCTTAACAAAAATTCAAACACAAATGCTCCTAAATTTTGTGGCAGTTAAGAAGTCTTAGAAAAACAATTACATTGCAGGGCAAAAATAAATCAGAGGTTCTATGATTAAAGCACCAATACATTACGCTCTTATGCAGTACCTGGAACAAAAGCTTGCAAGCATATGGCAGCCTCATCTTGGCCATATTTTTCCCATTTTTGCACATTGAACAGTATGATGTTTTCAGTTTATGATTGTAGTAGCCTAACAAGCCACATTTTCTGCAAACCTGAAAAATATTCACATTCATACACGTGGTGAGGCCACAGCAATACCCATTGGGGAAAAAAAAGAGTGCTTCATGATACTGGTTAAAATAAGTAATGACATAAATAACAGAAATTGGCAACTGGCCATTAGGCTAAGTTAGCTCCATTATTACAGTACTAGATTATGAATTAGATAACACCTGATACAACAGTTTGTCTCTAACACCCACCCGTAGATTTTGCTAGGTGCTGAAGAAAACAAACATTTTGGAGATCGGTTAAAAGGACCATTATGCCTTTCTCATTTTTCTTTCCTTTTTCACCCAAAGCCGGCACTTATCATCTCAAAACCTACCACCAGACTCAGGTTTGTCTCTCATAGCCTAAGTTATTACTAGTTTCACATTTTTTTCTCAAAAACAAAATCAAATATGATATTGACAGAAACAAATACAGAAACAGTATTATGGAATGTAAACAAAAACAAAAATCGATTGTCTTCACTTTAGTTTTTTTAATTTCTGTGTTCACTTTATTCGGTTACCATTTTTATTTTCACTTTATCCCAATATACAAGAAGAGTTCAGAAACAAGCCCAAGTAGACGAGATTTTTGTTGTAATGTAAATGGAACAGAGTATGACAGGTGGACCAAAAGGAGAAGGCCAAAATGTCCTTTTTATAACTCAACTGTATTATATGATAGTCCTAGGGATAAACTACAAAACCACAATGTGCCTCAAACAAAATCAACTAGTGGGATGTCCTAGGGAGTAGGGATCAAACAACATTATGTGTCCTGAAAAAAGTTCCACTTTCAAGACAAGAGGCCCAATGGTCAAGAGGCAAATTTATTCTTTGGCAAAATATATATGATAGAGTGACATGCACTAGTCATAAATTTTCTCCTCCTCCTCACATCAAAGTGATGATCGATTCATCATACTTTTTAAGTGGGTTAACAAGAGGTGACATTTCTCTTAGAGTGAACCACTTCAAAGGTTGAAGGACTTAGATCCTTGCTTTTCAAGTTTATGCACAAAGTGACAGTCTAGGAAATGCTCAAGGATCTAGTACATTTCACTCTATAATACAATTAGCATTTAGGACACCCTGCATCATTCCAACATCTAAAAAACATAAGTCACAAACTACTTCTGATATTACCTGGACTTGATAAGGATCACTTGATAACAGTAGACGTTCAAATATTAGCATGCTAGCACCATATGCAATTAAACAATCACGTTCCATTTCACCAAGGCGCAAGCCTGTAAACAATATTATAGAATGAGAATAAGATAATCAACAAGTACTAGTAAATATAGCCGTATGACCACAGCACAAGAAGATATTGCCAACCTCCATCACGGCTTCGCCCCTCAGTTGGCTGCCTGGTCAGTAACACCCGTGGTCCACTAGCTCGAGCATGCATCTTATCAAGAACCTAGAGAATCCATGCTTTAAGAAAATTAGAATGGCACCAAAAAGAAATAATCCATTTTTAGACATCCCCAAATCTTGCCAAAGTCTGACACTGGTGTAGCAAAGATTGCTGTGCTGCTTGGCTGGGCGTTGTCGGGCGGATTAGTTTTCCATGAGCGTAGCAAACACATCATTGTGCGCTACCACTTCATTAGGGAGTGCTTGTGATAGGGGCAGAGAATTGGGCACTTAATTGATGAACTAGAGGGGAATTACAGTGGCTAATCCTAGCAATGGCAGCAGCAGAAGAGCTGGTTCGCCCTCCCTAGGAGGCTCTAAACAAGACGACTCTTCTTCTCTGCTTGATCCTAATCCCCAGCCGCACCTGTGGTTATAACACCCACATAAGCGGCTGTGGTTTTCCTATTATTCCTTCATGTTCTATTATTAGCTAGCTTGGACTAATTCTAGCCACTAGAGATAGCTGACACCTTCTTCTTCTTCCTAGTATAGTGCTTTCCAATGAAAGCGTCCACAACACTTCCACCCTCCTTTCGAAACAGCTCGTCCTCGAGCTGGAACTTGGGGTAGGTGGCCTTGAAGTCATTGAGCAGCTCCCTGGTGGAATCAGCGGAACTTTGGCCGAGCTAGTGCACCAGAACCTCCCACACACCATGGTTTAGGAGTGTGCGAACAATGTGTCCGGGCTTCGGGACGGCGTGGCCGTGGACAACCGTGGGCAGTGGAACAATGTCCATCGGTGCAGTGCCGTGGTACTTCTTCAGGAACACCACATGGAAAACACTATGGATGCACGCCTTGTTTGGAAGTTGGAGGCGATAAGCAACCGAGCCAATGCGCTCGATCACCTTGAAGGGGCCGTAGTAGCGGAGTGCAAGCTTGGCATTCTGGCTGCTTTTGATGGCCGTCGCAGCGCACTGGTGTAGACGGAGCCACACCCGATCATCTACACTAAAGGAGACATCTCAGCGAGCGGCGTCATGGCTTTGCGTCATGATGCTCTGAGCTTGAAGGAGCCATTCCCGGACAGCAGCCAGGAATTCATCCCTGTTTGTCAGCTGCTTGTCCAAGGCAGCCACCCTGGAGAGGTCGGGCTGGTATAAAGCCAAGGTCGGTGGAGGTCAGCCATAAACCACCTCAAATGGCTCGCTGGCACGAACCGAAGGCAGCGATGACGGCGTATCGAAGATATCGCTGAACTCAGCTAGGAGCAGTTGAAGGAGGTCCAGACATTTGATGGCGTGGAGAGCAGGGGCCCTGGTGGTCATGACGCCAATCCTACGAACATGGTGATTCTGGGGCCAGAACGCCATGGTCTGGCGGTCGAGGTCCCAGACGATGGGGCCCAGGGACTGGAGCCAGTGGCATCCCAGCACGAGCTCGTAGTCGGGGAGGGGTAGGATGAAGAGAGGTCGATGAGGAACTCCTCGGTGCCGATGGTGACGGGGACGTCGGTGTAGACCCCGGCGAACGGGACGTGCTCCCCGTTGGCGACACCCACGGTGAGGTCGGGACACGGAGCGGGCTGGAGGCCGAGGCGGCGTGCGGTTTCCGCAGCGATGAAGGAGTGGGTGGACCCAGAGTCCACAAGAGCCTGGATAGACATGCTTGCGACGGAGGCAACCAGGTGCATGGTGTCGGTCGTCTTGATGCCCATGAGGGCATGGATGGAGATCGCGACGTTGGCGTCAGAGGCGGGCTCATCTGCCACAGTGTCGTCGAGCGACGCGTCGTCGTCCAGCTCCATCAGGTAGAGGCCCTTCTTCATGTAGTTGTGGTCTTGCGTGAACTTCTCGGGGCAGTTGAAGCAGAGGCTGTCTGCACGGCGTTGTGCCATCTCCTGCGCTGTCAGCCGCTTGAAGCGCGCGCCCGTAGGGGAGCGGCCTTGGTTGTGGTGGATGGGGTCGGAAGCGCAATCTTGGTGGCTAGGGGCGGTGTGTGGGGCACGGACGCCGCTGGCGGTGGCTGCAACTGGATTAGCTGGCTGGTGCGGGACGCAGAAAGGTCCACGTCGTCACCCAGGTCCAAGCGGCGCTCGAAGGCCCGCGCAAGGCCCATGGCGTCGTCGAGGGTAGCAGGGTGTTGGAGCTCAACATCTGTCTGCAGCGGATTGCAGAGGCCGGCGGTGAAGATGTTGATCTGGTCATGCTCCTGGAGTGGCCGGCAGTGCGCAAGCATGGGTAGGAACTGCGCCTTGTACTCCTTGACCGTCCCAATGCGGCGGAGCTTCATGAGGGCGCTGAGCGGTTTGCTGCGCGCCGGCATCCCGAACACCCGCTGCACCTTGTCGACGAATTCTGGCCACATTGGAGCGCCATGGTTCTGCTTCAGGCGGTAGTACCAGTCCTGGGTAGCGCCTTCCATGTAGAAGGAGGCGAGCCACACACGCTCATCATCCACCGTGTGATCGGTGCGGAAGAACTGCTCCGCCTTGTGAAGCCAGTTGACCGGATCGGCGCTGCCATCGTGACGCGGGAACCGGAGCTTGTGTTTTTGCTGTGCTTGCGTGGAGGCGGAGGTGGAGGGGCACCGTGGTCAGCGTCCTTGCCACTGTGGGAGCCACCGGAGGAGAGGTGGTCCGACTACAGCCGGTTGACGGCGACGTTGAGGCGGCTCTGGTCGCCCTTGATCGTCGTCACCTCATTCTTGATGGAGGAGAGATCGGCTTGGATGGCCTTCAAAGTGGAGTTAAGGTCGTCACCCATGACAGGCGAGAGGATCGAGAGGCTAGCTGATACCAGATGATATGAACAGAGAATTGGGAACTTAATTGATGAACTGGAGGGGAATTACAGTGGCTAATCCTAGCAATGGCAGCAGCAGAAGTGCTGGTTCGTCGTCCCTGGGAGGCTCTGAACAAGACGACTCTTCTTCTCATGAGCGCCTGTGGTTTTCCTATTATTCCTGCATGTTCTATTATTAGCTAGCTTGGACTAATTCTAGCCACTAGAGGCAGCTGACGCCTTCTTCTTCTTCCTAGTATAGTGCTTTCCAATGAAAGCGTTGACAACAGCATGGATGATAGAAGGATTTAGGTAAGAACAGTGGCCCCACATGTTAATGAATTTGATCTACCCCTCACCTTATCCTTTCTTTTACCTGCTTGCCTCTCGTTCAGTTTTTTTGGTAAGTTGTGTAATTTTATTAACACTATCCATTATGTAGCCTCCTAATTTTAGCAAATTAGTTGGTGGACCAGATCATTAATGTGAGGCTTATCGAATCTGTCCTTGATCACAATGTTTTCCAGATCGTGGATTATATATTCTCCTAGAGTTTTGGACTGAGGTCTTGCTATATGTGGATTCAGATTACTTAACATGCCATCTCCTATCACACTGAAGTTGCTCATTGAACACTTTATACTCATTCAACACAATTTCTTCTTAATGAAAAACGTGCTCAGCATGTTAAAAAAACACTTTGGAGATTTGATTGGTAAATTTTTGCTGCATCAATGAATATAGTCAATTCAAGTGAAAAACACTATTCTACCATAATTTGGCCTTGTACCAATTGTTGTTAGAGATAAGCTTGTTCATGATACACAACTGACACCAATTTATATGTAATGAATGCATTTAGAAACCTTGTGATGTGATGTTATTGTTTGAGGAATGATTTTCCATTACTTAGGCTAACCCTAGAAGGGTAGCTATATAGGTACCATACATGTGCCACATGGGCCTTAGCCTCATGGGCCTAATACATACTCCAACACCCCCCCGCAGTCTGAACTACCGGTGCAGCGGAGTTCCAGGCTGAACAAGAAAGAACACACGCGACCCCCACAGACGCAACTAGCCACTGGTGATGTTGAGGCTGGAGCGAAACTCGGCAAAGGTCGAGGACGGGAGGCCTTTGGTGAAGATGTCCGCGAACTGGGAGGTAGTCGAAACATGAAGGACCCGCACCTCGCCCATGGCCACCCGATCACGGACAAAGTGGAGGTCGATCTCCACATGCTTCGTCCGCTGGTGCTGGAGGGGGTTGGTGGAGAGGTAGACCGCACTGATATTGTCACAGTAGATCAGTGCGCTCTGAGAGGGCGAAGTGTGCAGCTCAGCAAGAAGCTGCCTAAGCCAGGAGGCCTCCGCCACGCCGTTAGCGACAGCGCGGTACTCCGCCTCGGCACTGGACCGGGAGACCACCGGCTGGCGCTTGGACGACCAGGACACCAGGTTGCCGCCCAGGAAGACGGCGTAGCCGGAGGTGGAGCGGCGAGTGTCCGAGCACCCCGCCCAGTCAGTGTCGGTGTAGACGACGAGGTTGGTGGAGGAGGCCCGGTGGAGGAGAAGGCCGTAGTCGAGCGTGCCCCGGAGGTAGCGGAGGAGGCGCTTGAGAGCCGTGAGGTGAGGCTCCCGGGGATCATGCATATGAAGATAGACCTGCTGAACTGCATAGGTGATGTCCGGCCGGGTGAAGGTGAGGTACTGAAGGGCCCCGACGAGACTCCTGTATGCAGTGGGGTCAGCCAACGGGGGTCCCGCAACCTCGAACAGCTTGCCCTGAGTATCGACTGGAGTGGAGCAAGGATTGCAGTCAGTCATCCCAGCACGCTCCAGGATATCCCGAGTATACTGCCGTTGGTGAAGAAGTAACCCGGCAGGACGGTGCTCAACAGTGAGCCCGAGGAAATGGTGGAGCTCACCCAGATCCTTCATAGCAAACTCCTGCTGGAGAGCAGCAATGATCCGACGGAGAAGTGGCTCACTGGAGGCTGTGAGGACAATGTCATCAACATAGAGCAGCAAGTATGCAGTGTTAGCCCCATGGTGGTAGACAAACAGTGATGTATCAGACTTGGCCTCCACGAACCCCAGGGTCAGCAAGAAAGCAGCAAACCAGTGGTTCCACGCCCGAGGTGCCTGCTTGAGGCCGTAGAGAGACCTGTTGAGCCGGCAGACCATGTCAGGATGGGTGGAATCAACGAACCCCGCCGGCTGACTGCAGTACACTGTCTCGGTGAGAAGGCCGTGCAGGAAGGCATTCTTGACGTCCAGCTGATGGATCGGCCAAGACCGAGCAAGCGCCAGCGAGAGCACGGTACGGACGGTGGCCGGCTTGACCACCGGGCTGAAGGTCTCATCATAGTCGACTCCCAAGGGCTGAGTGAAACCCCGGAGGACCCATCGAGCCTTGTAGCGCTCGAGAGTGCCATCAGCCCGATGCTTGTGGGTCTAGATCCACTTGCTGGTGACGACGTTGGAGCCTGGCGGCCGGGGCACCAGCTCCCACGTCTGGTTGGCGAGTAGCGTGGCGTACTCCTCTTCCATCGCGCGGCGCCAGTGAGGGTCCAACAGGGCGTCGCGGACGGAAGAGGGTACCGGGGAGACCACTGTGTCGTCGGTCAAAGCCGCAAGGGCACGAGGCGGCAGTGTGCCAGCTGCGTGCCGTGTCACCATCGGGTGAACGTGCCGCGGGTGTCGGTGAAGAAGCGGCGGGTGATAGACCAGCGGTGCACCACGAGTCAGCGAGGACTGCGGCGGTGGTGTCGGTGTCCTTGGCGGAGAAGGGACCGCGAGTGGCGGCGGCCGCGGCCGGCGCTGGTACACCCGTACCGACGCGGCGAATCTCGACAGAGGTGCCGGGGCAGGATCCGGCGACGGCGACCGGCACGGCCCCCCTGGGCAAACGGGGGACGAAGGCCCCGGTTCTGCCCCAAATGGAGAGGGTAGGGCCGCGGCCGAGGACGACGGGCCTGGACCCACCGGGGAGCCGGGACCGGAGGCCGGCAAGGAGCTCGGTGAAGCGGTACCTGCAGGAGACCACGGAAAAGGTGGCTGGACCACCGTGTCAGCGGGAAAAAGGGAGGGTGAGTCAGTGACCGGAGGGGTAGCGGTGCGGGAGAAGGGAAAAACGGACTCATCGAACACCACATGGCGAGAGATGAGGACCCGTCTGGAGGTAAGGTCAAAGCACCGGTACCCCTTGTGATCCGGGGAGTATCCGAGGAAGACACAAAGAGTGGAACGGGAGTCCAGCTTATGGGAAGACGTGGCAGTGGTGTTGGGGTAACACGCACACCCAAACACGCGGAGGTGATCGTACGGAGGAGGGGTACCGAAGAGGGCGTGGTGTGGCGTGGGAGCGGGACAGGCAGCGGAAGGAAGACGGTTGAGGAGGTAGGTGGAGGTGTGCAAGCCCTCAGCCCAGAAGTGAGCAAGAAGAGAGGACTGAAACAGAAGGGTGCGCACGGTGTCGTTGGTGGTGCGAATCATCCGCTCGGCCTTGCCATTCTGGGAAGAGGTATAAGGGTAAGACATGCGCAACTGAACACCATGAGAGAGAAAGAAGGCTCGGGAGGTGGAGTTATCAAACTCATGACCATTATCACACTGGACGACCTTGATGGTGAGGCCGAACTGTGTAGACACCCAAGTGAAGAAGTGAAGGAGCGTGGTAAATGTATCAGACTTCGCACGGAGAGGAAAAGTCCACGAATAATGCGAAAAATCATCAACCACCACAAGATAGTACTTATAACCGGAAATACTTAGAACAGGAGATGTCCATAGGTCGCAATGTACAAGATAAAAAATGCGGGCCACATGGGAAGAAGAACTATGAAAAGGAAGATGAACATGTCGGCCCAATTGGCACGCATGACACAATCGCTTATCATGAGCCCGAGTACATGGAAGACCAGAGCTACGACTGAGCTGTATCAGGGCATCATGTCCAGGATGGCCGAGGCGCTGGTGCCAAGTAGTAGAGGAAGTAGAAGCGGCGAAGGCAGTTGACAAAACGGACGGCGAAGAAGACGAAGGAGCCGCCGGGAAGCGAATGGTGTAAAGGGGCCCGGTGCTGTCACATCGGAGCAGAGGACATCGGGAAGCTAAATCCTTTACAGTAAGACCAGAAGAGTCAAATTCCACAGAACAAGAATTGTCAGCTGTAAAACGACGAATGGAAAGAAGGTTGTGAACCATAGAAGGAGCAACAAGAACATCGGGAAGACGGAAGGAGCCATGAGCACCAGCGGTACCCACATATGTGGCTGGAAGACATGAACCATTTGCGACCATAATGGATAAAGGAAGAGAGGAAGAAGGAGAGTGGAGCGACAAAAGTATACCGGGGTCAGGAGTGGTGTGGTAGGTGGCTCCCGAATCAGCGATCCACTCGGGTCCGACTGGAGGTGTCAGACCCATGGTGCTGAACGAGCGAGCCAGGGCCGTCTAGTCCCAGCCGGCGACCCCTGGTGGAGTCCCGGAGGGTGGAGTCCACGACGTAGCAGGGAAGGCACCGGGTGGAGGACCAGCAGGAGGAGCTTCGGTGAGCATGGCCACCGGTGGATGAGAGTCGGCCTCGGAGGCGTGGTAGGGCCACATAGAGATGCGCCCAGACCACGGGTTCTGGAAGGAAGGCCATGGTGCCCCCCCGGCGGCCCACCCAGTGCCGGAGCCTGGGTGAGGCCACCCCGGCCACCCACGCGACCCCCTCCGCGGCGACGACGACCGCCACAACCCCCCCACCTCCGCTCGGCCCGAAGGGAGGGGGACCCAGGAGAGACTGTGGTGGTGGAGCGAACGACCGTGGTGGAGCAGAAGGACGCGGCGGAGTAGCAGCTAGAGCCGTCGAGGAAGACGAGGACCCCGGAGAAGCGATGGATCCCGGCTAGAGGCCCTGCGTGAGCTCCTCCATGACCAGATCGTCACGGACCTCCAGGAAGGTGGGGAAGGACCTCTGACGGGTGATCCACGTCCTAAGGTGGGCATAGCGGTCGCTGATCCCCCGGAGGACGTTGAGGACCAAGATGCGATCCTCCACGGGCCACCCGAGGTCCCCTAGGGAGTCAGCCATGCCCTTCATCCGACGGCAGAACTCGCCGATGGAGAGGTCACCCTGGACGAAGGTGCGGAAGCTCGCGTCGAGGCACAGAGCCCAGGCCTCGGTGTTGCCCAAGAACTGTCCCTCAAGGGCAAGCCACGCCCGACGCGCGTCCGGGGAGGTGCGGACGAGGTCATGGAGGTCCAGAGAGATTGTCCCCAGGATCCAGGAGAGGACGATGCTGTCGAGACGAATCCACGACGGGGTCTGGACGGCGACCGAGGCATCAACGAGGACGTGGTCATCGTGGGTGTAGCGGCGAAGAGTGAGAAGCATCAGGTCCCGCCAGCGGGCGTAGGAGGGCGACTCCGGCTCGAGGACGACCGGAACGAGGAGGCGAATGTTCTGGACCCCCCGACCTGGTAGTGCAGCTGAGCCACGAGCGGGTCGGCCGGGTCGTGCCAGAGGACGGCAGTGTGCGACACGCGGCGTCCTGGCGAGGCAAAGGAGGTGGCTCCGGCGTTCGGGCCTGCGGGAGAGGCGAGGAGCTGCTCGGCCTCGGCGATCTGGCGGGCCAGGGAGTCGGCCGTGTCGCGCTCGCGTTCCCACACGAGGGCAGCAGCGCGCACACGAGCCTGGCCCTCCGTAGCGGCCGCGCGGGCAGCGACAAGAGCTGCGGCGAGGGTGGGGTTCGGTCCAGGCAGGCCGAGAGGGAGACCCCTAGGAAGGCCCGACTGTAGACCGGCAGTGGCAGCATCAGCCAGCAGAGGCTGGGTACCCTCGGGCAGCGGTTGGAGTGGCTGGAGGGGCTGCTGGAGCGGCTGCGGCTGCTGGTGGAGTAGAGGCCGGAGGCCGGCATCCGCACCGCCAGCATCCTCACCCGCCACTGGTGCCCCCCACGCCAGGACCAGAGATGGCGGTGAGGGCCTGGGCAGTGCCAGGGGCGGCGGCGGGAGCAGGGTGGGGGGCGGCCCCGGGTGCAGCACCGAGGGGAAGGGGCACACTTGGCTGGAGGGGAAGGAGAGGCTGCTGCAGCTGCTGGGGAAGGGGGGCCGAAGCCAGCTGCTGAGGAGAAAGAGCGGCGGCGGCCTGGGCGGCGCCCAGGGCAGGGGCGGCGCCGCCTGGAGGAGGATGGGTGCTGGAGTGGCCCGGAGAAGGTGCAGCGAGGACCTGAGCCCAGGAGGAGGAAGAAAGGGAGGGGAAATAGCTATAGAGGGAAGGAGGAGGTGGGGGAGCGCCGGCCATGGTGCCTGGGCCGGCGGCGGCGCTCCTGGACCTGGCGGCGGCGGGCAGGAGGTGGTGGGGAGAGGAAAACCTAACCCTAGGCTGTTGATACCATGTTTGAGGAATGATTTCCATTACTTGGGCTAACCCTAGAAGGGTAGCTATATAGGTACCATACATGGGCCACATGAGCCATAGCCTCATGGGCCTAATACATACTTCAACAGTTATAGAGGGAGCCCAGCATAAAAATAAGGACACAGAAGCAATAGAAAACAAAGTCTAACCAAGTTTAAAGGAACAAAAGAATGGAACCATCATTACCATGTGCTTCAGTTTCTGATAGTAGATTGGCCCCATGAAGATGTATGCCTCAAGTGGCTGACCAAGAATTCCTGAGAGGAGAAACATTAAGACTGGAAAATTATGGCAGGAACATGAGTCGAGAACACATGTCAAGAACCAAGAATATCAAATTCGTGCTTCCTGAATTTACAAGATATTTACATGACTAGAATAGTGTAATACACTTCAAGCCATTAGAACTACAGAAGATTGTCCCCTTTTCCCAATGTAGCTTTTGTATATAATGTATTTCTATAAACACCAAATTTAATTGTAATATTTTTACATTAGCTTATTGCAAATTGGTGCATCAATGACTCATTCAATCCACAAGTCCGCTACAGGACTATTGACTTAAGTACTTTTTAATTTTGTCGAATCTAATCAATAGATTTAACATGATAACTAAAGCTCAAGTATAAAGTAATTTGATATTAAGTATACCTGAGTACAAGAAATCTTTTCCACTATAGCTGAAGTCATGCTTAATTAGAGTAGAGCTGGTATGCAAGAAATGGGTGTTAAAACTCGTAGTAATAAACACACCTACAGTGCCAAGATGACCAAACACCAAAGTATACCTTATGTCTGCAACATTGTCAGCATTACCACTTGGCTCACCAAATGCACTGCCATAGTGAAATCGACCACAAGAAACACCAGCCTTTCCACCAAGAAGTTCGATCATTTTACCTATTGTCATACGACTAGCGAGCAAAATAAGAGTAAGGCATCCTTGAAATAAGCATAAACACAGAAAATATAATAATACCAGAAAAACCAATTTAGCTACATAATCAAGCCTTGTAGCATTGATTATATATTTTGCATGCCCATAATCAATGGATCCTTTAGGATAAATATACTTCTTGAGGATCCCTCTCTATAGCGGAATATTGTGGGCAGCCTTGTTTTACATGATATTGTTTTTGCAGTCCACATGTTGAGTTCATTTGTCAGTGCTCCTACTTAAGTTCAATTTGGCATTGCTTCATGTTCTACGATCATATTAGTGCTTGTTCTATGCTCATGTCAGTCTGCTTCACCTTCATGCTTAATAGATCATCATTTTGTTACAAATTATTGCATTTTTCTGGGCTCTTGACCTCTTGTATGTTAGTCCAACAAGCATGAGCTTCAAGCACTACCACTTCATTGATTGTATTGCTTCGTTAGTTGTTAACTTATTTTGGAATTTCCTACCTCTTAATGTGATAATTCTAGAGCCATACATATTGCTAATGATCCTATGAAGCATGAACTTACAAAAAAACATTAGTGTCTGCCACTTTTACCCAGTCTCATTTTCATCAGAAAGCAATGGCTCTCTAGTATGTGTCCTCAAAATTGCAAGTGGCAATCTTATTCAATTATAAGGACAAACTTGAGAGCAACATTGGCTTCACTTGCTCAAACTCAGTGCTTCAGATGCTCCATTTCCACCTTGAGTTTGAAGGAGTGTTAAGTGTATCAAGGTCCATATACTATAGGCCCATATGGCTCATGAGGTTCTCTATATAATGTTATCTCCACTACTGGAGACATCATCTTCTAACACCCCCATAGTTAATGACAGCAAAGAAAGCCAAATTCTATATTAATTTGGAGCTAAGCTAAATAGCTCAGATGGTTTACGGTTACAAAATAAAACTACAATATTCATATTAATGATCATGAGAGAAGAAACTTCCTCAGATAAACCGAGATCAGTGAGGAAAATAACAAAAAGAAAACAAATAACAAGCAAAATAAAACCTTGGGAAGCCATGTGGATTCATGATTAAATCAGGACAGATTCCTCTCTCAGAGAAGGGGAAGTCTTCTTGCTGAATAATCGTACCACAAACACCTTTCTACCCATGTCTGCTACTGAATTTGTCACCAACCTGAAATACAAACATGAAAGAAAAAATTTATATCCATCCGTGCAAAAAAATCAAGTGCATGGAGCATACAAACCATACCTCTGGCCTTCTAGTGTGACGAATAATACACTTAATGGACAACTTATCATTTGTATCTGAGCACAGCATTACACAATCTACGACAGTAGTCTCACCATCAACACCTTTGTAAATGGCAGGTGAGTCCTTGAAGCCCCTAGACGGTAAAATTACAGGAAAGGTTAACATATATAGCATTCATCAAGACCAAAACTTAATAACCCTAAAATTGAAGAGTGGACACATAAACAAGGAAAAGTACACAAGGGGAAAGAATCCTTACCTGTCTATCAATGGCCTACCAATACCTTTTGAAGTGTTCACGGGAGTTTGCTTGTTCACATAGACATCATGATTGCGAATAATTTGACCAGGTGCGACAATTCCATCTTCATCCAATGCCTTTCAATAAGTAATCATATTTTTAGTGTCAACTGGAACATGTTAAAGTGAGAAAATGAAATAGTTCTAAAAAAGTCGTAGAATATGGGCAATGATGACTCCATATCCTTACTCGCATATTAGGCTTCATCAAAACACCATCCTTATCTCTATGGGGTTTAACAATCCTATCCGATACACCATCTCCATAGTTCTCCATTAAAACTGAGTACCTGTAAGTGGAAAATAACATATGTACAAAAAACCAATAATATAGGAGACCAACAGGACAAGAGACATGATAGCAAACACTTCAATCAATCAATCAAAACAAACTAAATGGCACTGACTGGAAGTACAATATTACTTTTTGAATGCTATGCAACGACCAAAACCTCGATCAAGGGATGACTTGTTCATCACAATTGCATCTTCAATATCATAACCACTATATCCCATGACAGCAACAGTGGCATTCTGCCCAGCGCCAAGTTTATCATACCCCACCTGAAAACAAATTGCACTAAAATATCCACCATACTTAAACAAAGAACTGAGTGTGGATCAGACTTTTAGAGACAAACCAACTCAATAGTTTTCGTCGTTAGCAGTGGACGTTGTGCATACACTAGTAAGTACAGTAGTGAATCAGCTCTGGACAACTGCAGTGCATTACAAAAGAAAATAAAACATTACTTTTGCCACAAAAGGTAAAGAACCTGAGAAACAAGATAGAACCAGATATCACAGCATCAGAAGATCAAACAAGTCATTAAATACAATATGAAAATTTAATTTATGTTTCTGAATATTCTGAATACATGCAATAGTTACAACCAAACCAACCCATGTAGCATTTATTCAAGAGAATTTTTTTTCAAAAAAAAAACAATGCCGCAATTAACTGGTACAAAAATTATGTGGTTCCTTGACTGATTATATGCAATATTTCCCATCGCTTGCTTACCCATTGCACACTGAAATAAGATAAATGTCAATACAAAAATAAACCAAGAAACAATGAGATATATAATGATAATCTACATCCTTGCTTGATAAGTATTACGTGGAGATTGGTTATGGTGTGGATATGGAATAAGTCCAGATACAACCCCTAAGATACTCAATGGCTCTATTTCAATGTGTGTGATGCTGCTTCTTTCAACATCATCTTGATCCATGTGCTCATACAATGCAATCTGTTTGAATCATATTAGTACACACCAACACAATTTGGATAACAAACCATAAAGAAGGCAAAGGAATCATGATGTACCAGTGCATTGTTCTCTTCATTGACGCCAAGATATTCAATCATCCCAGCATGCAGAAAATTATCAAAACCCAAATTTCCATGCTGAGAGCAAACCAACTTATGAGAAAGAGAAGACAAAGGATAACAAGTCAAGAAACTATGGAACTCAAAATGCTGACCCTCAATTGTGTCATATTACTCTCATTGATCTTTGATATCCCCATATCAGCAATTATAAGTGGGCGACAAACACGGCCACTATCAGAGGCAATGTGAACGCAATGCTATAAAAGCAGGTCCAAGGTTAGTATCTTGACATATTTGTGATAAAAAACATACAAAGCATTGGATTACAGATAACAAGTAAAAAAAAGATTCGATGTTTGACATGGAAAAAACACATTCAAGAAGTGTCCCTCTAGACCTCCTTCCTTGGGACAGATATTGGTTCAAGTTAAGTTGTTATGACCTCAGCAGTGATCTATCTAGCTATCGCCCATTCTTTTTTCACGATCGGGCCATTCATCCGTTTTTCATTAAGAGGAAATAAGTTCATAAAATATTACAATAGTGTTTCCATTCATGCTAGCATGTCACCAACAAGACTGGAACACTAGACAACCAAGTCCATAAGAAAGTACTATAAGGCCATAGAATGGAGCAACTAAGGCGACTAACTCTTATCTATGCATCAGTCATGGCCGCTAGCTTCAAGCGCCGCCTAGCCGGGAAGAGTGCATCCATTGCCTCCCTCGTCATGGGCCATCAAGGTCAAGGCTTATAGACAAAATCTGCCGAAGTTTTCTTTGGAGGGGAAGAAAAGAGAAAAATGCTGGACATTGTTTGATTGCTTAGCGTAAAGTTTGTCGCCTCAAAGAGCTTGGAGGACTTGGTATTTTATTATCTTAAATCCTTTGGATGGGCATTGCGGATGTAATGTTCTATTGATGGGCCTTGTCTCATGGCTTATCTCAACAGAAAATTATACGCATGAGCCACTGTGTAGCCTTGGTGAGTTCTACTCATCCATCCTGCATGCTCTGTTTCCAATCATGACTGCTATTAATCCTGCGAAAGCAAACGCTAAAAAAAATGACAAACCACTGAATTTTGAATTACCAGGATCTCTTGATTTTTGGGGCATACAATAACATTTGATGTATATTCCGATTGCAGCTCCCTCATTATTGTGATTCCTTTTTTTAGGTGCCCAAATGATTCTACCATCTACCATCGTTTATAGGAATTTTTCCAGGCTTATAGATTACAGGTACAGACTACATTTTAGAACCGCAGCCTAATTATTCCAAACCATAATCTGATCTACGCTTATACAATTTGGTTGTTGCCATTTGTGTTTAACAGTCTTGCAAAACACAACAATAGTTCAGTCATACATAATGTTATAGATACATCCAACACAGGTAACCACCAGCCGAGCAACACAAGAGCAGCCAAATACCATTCTTTTCGGTTCCAGTGTTTCATTTTTTTCTTGGTTGTACGAACAACATGTCCATTTCCAGTTTTCAAATCTAGGCTCCCACATTTTACAGACTTTGACCAATCTTTAAAAATTACAAGTACAGACTGTTTTCCCTTGCATTTTTCCATCTTCCTTTCTCCTCTTCCTCTCGCAGTCGCTGGTACAGCCAAACACACAATATTCGGCTAATGCTTTAGTCCGAATCAACTTGGTTTTCATGAAAAAAATTATGGTTGCTTCTATGTCCTCAACTCCGATTTTGATGATGCTTCATATCTGTGTGCTTAATTCAGTTTCCAATGCATTTTGGGGACTTTGAGCGTTGGTCAGGACAGTTTGGGTTCTGATGGCGCACGCCGGCCTGTCCCTCCAAGGTACATGCTTAATCTAGAGCACACATTTTAAAGATTTTCCCTCAGAGATTTGGACATCCACAGTCTCTAAGCTGCATGCTTATTCTATAGCCATGTATTAAGGGTTTGTCAGCACAAATTTAGACATTCACATAGAGGGCTCACATAACCTATCATCTCTTTTCCCCCTTTCATTCCTGCCTGCATACCATATAGTTATCTCATTCCTGCCTGCATAGCACATAGTTATCTCTGATATTTATGTATTTATAATCAGCAGATAGATATTTGTAGTTCTCCAACCATATATTTCCTAGCACTAATAGTTCCCACTCGGCGCGCAAGGCAATATTAGCCAATGTAAGCTTCTTCTCCATATTTGCTTCTCTTGACACCTTTTTTCTCAGGACAGCAAGATATCAACAGCAGTTTCGTATGGCAGAGGGAGACGAATTTGGAAAACCACCGAATCATTTTTTTGATAGAGACAATTTTTGCAAGGTATTTGCTTTATGGCCATCCCTTGAGTGTTGTTTCATTCTTTATCCAAACGTTTCCTTTGCAGATTTCCACCCTCCTATATTCTTTCATTGTGTTTAATTATATGTGCCTCAATCAATACATGTTGCTACTAATGGGCCATAGGATTCCTTTATTGAGTAGTATCTTCCTTGATAGTGTAATTATTTAGTCTTTCAGGAAAATCCATAGTAAAAACTGTGGTGCATATTATCTGTACGTGAAATGCTCCGTTAGACACCTGGGGATTAGAAGCCAGTACTTAAGTAGACAAAATCCCTCTTCTGCTGTGTAAAGTCACTGCCTCATCATGCCTATTTCTTATTTTAGCCTTTAGCAGTGACCTTTTGGTTCTTCCGCCGCTACATTCCTGATACTCCAACAAACCCCTGTACTCGGACAACCAAGCTACACCTATAGGAGCTTATCTTAATTTTCCTTTGTAATGTGTTAAAATTACACATCATGGTTGGGTTGTTTCCAAAAGTAGTATGTTGTTGATTAATCTGTTTTTTAGCTGCTACACGTTATACTTCATCTTCATGTTAATGTTTATGCTTATCTTAAACTCTGATATGTCTTTTTAAGTTCTCCTCATGTCCCTGCTTACAGACTGTACACAGCGTTGGCTGATTGTGGGTGGTGGCCTGATACGGTGAACAAGCTCAACTCACCACTTGGGTTGGGCAACCTAGGGACGGCGGCCAGTTTCAAGGCCCGGGGGCTGAGATAGATGAGGACCTCTCATAGTAAAGTTTTACTTACCATAGAACTTTGCATATGTACACACATCCTTTGAAACCTTTGGGTTCCCTGTTCTTACTAAACTAAGGCACAACTCTTTTCACAAGGACAAACAAATTCCTTCTCAACAATGATAAATACCTGTCGCAACCCCAATCTCAGTTATTGAAGAAGATGACAACACTGTGCTTGGAGCCATGAGGTTAATGTAAACTGTCAGCACAGAGTTCCCATACCATACCAGGTGTGACATCTCCCCAGAGATTATTTAAGAGGCAATCAACGACGAAATCTAAGTTACCATCAAACTCCAAAATTGATATTAGCCCCTGCAACATATGAGTATGTAGTCCTCTTTCCATTTTTGTCCATAAATGACACATGTATCCAATCACTTTGTGCAACATATCTATATTCGGCTCCTTTCTCTGATCTTGCTCCCCTGTGAACCTTGCACACATTTTTTTGTGCCCAAACATTTGTCACCTAATTCACAATGCGCAGGGGCGCGCGTATTGTACTTCAACCTGTGTGCACATCAATGTGGTTTAGTCATCTAGATTATTACTATATTACCTATAAAACCTATAAAGTTAGTATTAATCTTAACCTATAGTATTTTCCTCTCGGTGCGCAGGGGCGCACCATTCCTACTAGTTTATATCAAGAAGCTTGTAGGTACGGTTTGCAAGTCAACAGGCCCACGTAGTCACGTCCGAGCTCACGGCACCCTCACTCCACCGAAGTGATGGATAGCTCACGTGGAGAAGAAGGGTGCGAGCAACAAGAGGAGTATGCGCAAGGAAGCCATACCACCACACCGATGAGGAGGACCGCAACAACGGTTCATCATCTTCCTCGCTCGCCGATGACAATGTGCCTGTGCTTCTCTCCGACGAAGAAGCAGATGGCAATGCCGTTGTTCACTAATGAAATTGTCATAACCATCGTACAGGTATTAAATATGTATTTGTTTAATCCATCCATAGCTGAAAATTCAGAAATATTTTAGAGAAAAATCCCATCCCCACGAGAGCCATGTCCATGTGAAACAAAATTGGAACATCCTTGCTGTCTGAATGAATCAGTTATGCTTGACCTATTTACCTACACTACATACTCTATGCTTATGGCGCGCAAGTTAGGAATACTATATGCTTAACCTATTTTCTGTCATTCTGTGTTTCCTCAGCATCCAACAGGCAATAGGCAAGGTAAAGGAGCACCACTGAATTTTGGGCAGTAATTCATCATCATCATCATCATCTTCTTCTTTTTTGTAAAGTTTTGTCATTCCAAACCAAGATATGTATGTAAACAAATGTGATAAAAGAAAGCTGGTTTGTGCCATTTTTCCGGTATGAAGTTCATGCAGGGCTGAATGAATGTGAATGGCCGATATCTGAAAAGCTACTTAGACTGTCTGCACTCATTGTCCTCTATTTTCATCCTCTAAAAGGAATATTCTTGTCTGGTCATTCAAATTCTCTCCTCTATACCCAGTTTTTCCGCACCCGTTCATACTCTATATCCATCCTCTATACCAACTTTCAGCCATGTGACCCACTTGCCAGATTTTTTTAATCCTCCAGGACGCATGAGCGGCGAGCGGCACGAGGACACGCGGGCCCCGCGAGGCACGTACCGGACGACTTGCTCGTCCGCCGGACGTCCGCCCGTCCGCTTGGATAGCGTACGCCCCTGCAGCCTTTTTTTTTTCCTGTAAACGCGTCCTTTATGCGGTGCAATCGGTCATATGCCAAGTGTTAGTAGCAAACACTCGCCCCACTGACATCCTGGCCCTACAGAAGCTGACAGTCAACGCCCTTCTTACAGTTTCAGGCTTGGTTTAGATTGCCTCGAGAAGTTAGAATTTTTTTCACTCTCTCCATCACATCAATCTTTACACGTATGTATGAAGCAATAAATATAGATAAAAAATAACTAATTATACAATTTATTTATAAATCACGAGATAAATCTTTTAAACCTAGTTAATCTATAATCTATATCTATACCTAATATTTAAAAGGGAAAATTTCTGCAGCTTTTTTTTGTTTCCGCTTCTGTCTGCCGTGTGTTTTTTTTGTTTCCGCTTCTGTCTGCCGTGTGTGATTTTTATACGGACTCACCTTGCCGTGTGTTTTTTTGTTTCCGCTTTTGTCTGCCGTGCATGATTTTTATACGGACTCACCCTGTGATTATATATATATAAACATATCTATACCTAATAATAAAGAGGCAAAATTTCCACGTAAGATGTAAGTAAGACTCCTACTCAACTAAGATGACATGTAAGACTAGGTTGGTACTAATCCAAATAGATCATACTCGTGTACATGCATATTGTCAAATAAACAACTATACCGCTACAGTTTTAACGTTTATTAATTCCTACAGGACTCTCTTCATAATCAACGCATGCATGCATACCGGCCAGCACACACTCCAGGTATTCTCGGACTCCACCTTTCTTTTCTTTGATACGTGTTCTATTGAATATAAAGGATATTTACATTTTTAATTAACTCCCTGGTATAAATTGAATACAACTCGGATACATGTTCTATTAAATAAAGATATTTAAATATTAAATAATTTAAACAACAAGATCATACTAGGAAAGGTGTCCTAATATCTCTATATACCTATAATAATATCTATACCTAATATTTAAATCTATATCTATACCTAATATTTAAAAGGGAAAATTTATGTGGTTTTTTTTGTTTCCGCCCTTTTTATGTCTGTCATGACTCTCCTTCTTGTGTTTTTTCTTCTGTCCGTCTATTCTGTTTCCATGTCCATGTTGGATTTAAAAATGAGTCCATCGATTAACCGGGTACAGCTCACCTGCTTTTCTGTTGAGAGGAAGTCTGCAAAGTATTCCGTTCCGCTCGATAGTGCCCCGCAGCAGAGAAAAGTATTCCGTTCCGCTCGATATTCTCCCGCAGTTTCATACTAGAGATAATTTTTGTGCCCCAGCGGCCATCACAGGAAAGAAGAGAAAAAAATACATGGGACAAAATTTCTCTGCCCTGGCGGCCATCACATCACACGAAAAAAAAGAGAAAAATACTAGCAGTGTAAAGTTTGAACCAGACCGTATATAAACGATGGGATGGTTTAGATACCACCATGGTATTATAGTAGACTAAAGCTCATTAAATTAAGTAATAAATATTAAAAATAAAAACCCTAATCAATCCATGAAAACGTGGCTGCATATTGTGGAGAATAATAATCTTGTAAAACTCAGGAAAAGGCACATTCATAAATTTTCGTCTATTCGTCTAGCCAATATATAAGCGGTGGAGACTTTAAGTCCGTACGGTAGTAGCGTTGGGGTAAGGAGAAAGAAAGAAGAAATCGGCCAGACACCCGAATCGAATCCAAAACGAGCTGTAAATCGAATAAAAAAGCATTAGAGTTTGAGCTGACGTGGGGGCAAGAAATTCCCAAATCCATAACGTTAAATGTAAGAGAAGCAAATTGAGGCCACAATCACGAGATAATAAGGAGATCATAGATAGCAGTCCAATATATATATAAGAAAAATCCCCTACGAAGCAGATCACACGACGATTCGACCCCAGCCGTGAGGAACTTCGCCTCGGAAAAGAAAAGATGCATGGCCGCAAGGGGACTTTGATCTGGCTAACCAGCTGTCGATCCATGCACCTGGCCGCTTGCGACCGTCGGGACAGACACTTGAGCGCCACGCTGCAGGGCGGCTCGTCGCCCGTGCGGCCACCAGGAACACGGGCCACGCGGTCGCTGGGGCGCCTGGGATGCCCGTTCATGACCACCGAGATGCCTGATTGCCACTGCAAGGCGGCTCGATGGAGACATGGAGCCACGCACGGCCACCGCTGCACACGAGCTGGCATGAATCCGTGGGGGCATGCGGCCACTAGGGACGTGGGCCACGCGACTGCTAGGATGCCTGAGCTCGCTGCTCGCAGCTGCCGGGACGCCTGAGTGCCACTGCAGGGTGGCTCGACGAAGCCGCCCGTGTGCCAATCAGGGACGCGGGCCACGCGGCCGTCGAAGTTCTTGGCCTCGCTGCTCCCGACTGCCGGGAGGCCCGAGCGCCACTGTAGGGCAGCTCGACGGGGCCGCGCGCGGCCTCTGCTGCACGGGAGCTCCAATGAGCGGCCTGGCGGCGATGCGTCTCAGTCCGCCGTGCGCTCTCCTGCCGGCGGCTCCCCTCAGTCTAGCCCCGCGCGTCCCAAAGCCTGCAGCGATCACCTGCGCCGGTGCTCCTCTCTCGAAGGGAGAAGGGAAGAAATGAGCTAGGGTTTGGGAGAGCCGAAGGTTGTTCCGCACAAGCGTGTCCTCGGCTGTCGGATGGGATTAGATGGCTCAGATTGAGCCAAGCCTTAGCAGGCCGGCGGGCCTTCGTGACCCAGTGTGGGTGCACGGTCCAGGCCCTGGTAACCATGCTTAAGGCCCCCGCGGTCGTTCAGCAGGCCGAAAAGCCATAAAGGGCCTCTCTTATTTCAAGATTCGGGTCAAAATAAGCAAACAATTAAGTCTCAGTTTGATTTATTTTCAGTGGTGGCTCAAAAAAAAATATTTTCAGTGCTTATAATTTGTTGTTTTATTTAAAGATTTGTTTAAGCACTGTTAAAGTAAGTAACATTGTCCACTATAAATTAAGTCATCTTCAAATTTAAGACCATTTAATAAACTATGTGTCCCGTGCTCCCGTTGCAACGCACGGGCATTTTTTACGCTACTTCCTTCTGTCGAGGAAATGCATGGTAATTAAGATCGTCAAGCGAGCCAACTGATCATAAGATGCATGGGTAAAGTAAATGTAACCTTCAATATAGGACAACTGAATTGATATATGAGTCCAATCAAGAACTCTAACTCAAGTAAGACTCTACTCAACTAAGATTACATGTAAGACTAAGTTGATACTAATCCAAATAGATCAAAAAAAAGAAAAAAAATCTCGTACTGACATTTTATGGACACGTTCTCACGTTACTTCTCAAATCATTTACATGTAAGACTAGGTTGATACTAATCAAATAGATCAAACTCCAACTCAAGTAAGACTCCTACTCAACTAAGATTACATGTAAAACTAAGTTGATACTAATCCAAATAGATCAAAAAAAAAGAAAAAATCTCATATTGACATTTTTTTCTTATGGACACATTCTCACGTTACTTCTCAAATCATCCCCTACCAAAAAGAAGAAAAAAATCCGTAGAAGAATCAAGTAGCCCTGCTCCTGTTTCTCTACCTTCCTTCCTGATCTGCGGCAACTTCGTCGACAGAGAAGGCTAAAGCAAATAAGGTTTCAGGCATATTTACATAGATGCCTCTATTTTATTTCAGAAGTGCTTTGACGTCGTGGCCGGCAGAGCCAGCGAGGCAAACGGGTATATGGGGTAAGAGAAATTGGATTTACAATTCACTTTTTAATTGATCCAACATATATATATATATAAGGCCTATATACATAAGCCGAATACATAATCCTAGCGAACTCCTAATTTATCTCTATTATTTTTAATAGTCCAAAATATCTAATCTTAACTAATAGGAGCATACTTGATTTTGTTCATCGAGTAATTTCCAGAGTTAGCGTATTTGATCTTTGCCGTTTTTTCCTTTTTTTACCAAGATTTGTTTTAGCCTTGGATAGTCCGGCTTAGATTCCTCGAGAGGCAGTTTTTTAGCCGAAGTTTTCTTCGGTCGAGTACTTCCCTGTTTTTACGGTGGAGTCATTCAGTCCAATTGTACTAAATTAGATTTTATATATATAGCAGGAACTTTCGAGTTATATTATTTCAATCTTCATGTCAGTATGGAAAGGCGAAGAACTAAACTTGACATCTTTAACGGTGAATATCACAATAATTAAATCCATTATCATTTTACACATACATAACTCTATAATACAATAACATTATAGATTCGTTAACTGACAATATTGATTGTACGTACTGGATGGATATGAAATCAGAAAAAAGTCCTGGGACAACTACTTACATATAAGGATAATGAATGTGAAGACAACATGCCTACTGGGGTCCTAAAATTCCTTAAATGTATTAGAAATACAAAAGATTAGTTTTTAAGCATGAATTTCCTGTAAAAATTCTAATGTTTAGTCAACAAAAAATTGGTCGCATATATTATCATGTGTGCTAAACTATCTACAAATTCCATTGGTTATTGTTTTTTAATATTTGGAAGAAGTAACCGATAGTTCGCTTCAGCCAATTCAATCAATAAAAAAACAAAATCATTTTCCAGCAACCTAAATGAACGTAAAAAAACCGTAGCAACGCACGGGCATATTTACTAGTAAACATAAACAAAAGAGAGAGGAGGCCGTCTCGTGAGTTGTGACCTTGCTCTTCACGACGCCCTCGATCTCCTGCAATTGCTCGAAGTCGCTCCGTCGTCCGTTCCTCCGTTTGCCATTCGACGTCGAGATCCGGCACCAGGTTGCTCTCCGCAATGAGAACCGTCCTCCCGACATGCTCTACCACCACAATCTTCTCCCTACGAGACTACCATGATCTCAAGATAAACGGGTACAGGAGATCTTTAGACACGGATAGTTGCGGGCTGTTCTTCAGTTCTTTACCGTTCCGTGCAGGAGGTCGTAAATGACATATCGTTTATCGACCCAAAGGGAACGACGGCAACTCCGATTATATCTCATTCTTTCTTGCTCTTGATGACATTATTGATCAGGGCGGTGTGCTGGCGAAGTTTACGTTCAGTCTCCTAGACCAGGACAAAAATCCGGTGCCGTGCTATTGCATTACCAGCAGGACATGTCATTTCTCGGTGCCGGGAAGGATGATTCGATTCAAGGAATTCATCAAAAGAGAAACCTTGGAGGCATCAGAGCACCTGAAGGACGACTGCTTCACCCTCAGGGTCCAGATACACGTTGTCAAGGAAACACCATCTATCCTGGTGCCACCATCTGACATACAACAACATTTAGGTAGCCTCCTCCTATCAATGGAGGACGCCGACGTCAAATTCCAGGTTGGTGGGGAGATGTTTGTTGCACACAGGCTGGTGCTTGCAGCACGGTCGCCGGTCTTCAAAGGAGAGCTTTATAGCTCGATGGAGGAAGGCATTGTCACCAATACCATACGCATAGATGACATGGAGGCACAAGTGTTCAAGGCCATGCTCAATTTTATATACACTTATTCATGGCAAGAGATGGAGCAGGAAGACGAGTCTACAATGGCTCAGCATTTGCTTGTTGCAGCTGATAAGTATTGTATGCAAAGGTTAAAACTGATTTGTGAAGCTAGGCTGCAAAGCCACATCAATGCAGCATCTGTAGCAATTATCCTGGCGCTAGCGGAGAAGCATAACTGCATTGGTCTGAAGGAGGCATGCTTCAAGTTCCTTAGGTCTTTAACAGATCCGTTTGTGGTCACAGAAACCGAAGATTTTGAGTATTTAGCTCAGAGTTGCCCTAGCGGCATGGAGGAGCTAAATGCCATTTGCCTTGCCTGAGATCTAGAGATGGCAAAAATTTCACAAGGAATCAATGTTCCTACATCCTTAAATCAGTGTTGGGCTTGGTGTGAGCGTTGGTTACCCAAGGGGAAGAAATACCATTTGTGGGGGGTTGCTGTTGTATGTTGGGCCATCTGAAAAGCTAGGAACAGATTGAAATTGCTTTGATGGGAAGGAGATCAATAATCCTATCGAGATCATTTTTCAGGCCTGTGCCCAAATGTGTTTTTGACAGGTTTATGTGCTAAAAGTGGACAGGGAAATGCTCATCAATGGAGTCAACGTCATGCTTCGATAGCATGGGTATTGTTTGGAGACAACCATGTAATATAGTTCAATTTCAAGATGTATTGTAAGATGTGACGCAATTGTTAAATAGTTCTCTGAACCCCAAGTCATCTAGATGACCGCATAAGAAGTCCCGTTGCAACGCACATGCATGTTTGCTATAATAATAAAGAGGCAAAATTTTCGCCAAGATTTTTTTCCACTTTGAGATGCTTGTATATATTTTTTTCCTATTCCAGTCCAGGTTCTATTCAGTCCGGGTAGAGACAAAATTTCTGCCTTTTTTTAGTTTCGTCCAGCCTAATCCATATTCTTTTATCATGTGTCCGTGTCTAATTAGATTCGGTTGTTTCTTTCTGTTTCTTGTTTTTCCCGTGTTGCTGCAACTGCAAGTAGAGGCTGAGTCCAGATACAACTCATACATTGAAGTGCATGTAATTGAATCCCTTACGAAATCCAATTGGACAAATCCAATATAAAAAAATAAGCCAATAAACTAATTAATAAATACAAATATGAATCATGCAATTTTTGAACCATCGGATTCCTCATCATGGACTAGCAGTGGCGAGGGCTCGAGCTACTATGTCAGAAGCGGCGATGGGAGCGGAGGGATAGCCGGTGGTGAAAAGGAACGGTGAATGATTTTTTTATTTTGGAGTGGGACCCGCACTACAGCGTTGGCTGGAACCACCAGACGAGGCCACGGGCTTTGGATCGTTCTTCCTCGCAAGAATTTGACGCTTAGAGGATAATACTGGTTGGTCTGATCTAATCTCGTTTCTTGCTTGGTTTTTAATTTTTTTTGTTTTGAATTTTGTCGCTTGTTCTATTTTGGTTTTGTGGCTGGTTGTTTGCTCCGCTGGATTTTTGATCTATCCTTTTCCATCTATTATTACTCACTCTGTTGGGTTTTCTTTTCATATATACATGAAGAACTAATAATAGATACAACATTATGGGCCTTTAAACCTATTAACTAAAACAAAGATTTACATCATATCATCTGATGTAGTTTTTTTCTTCTCAAAAAATATCTAATGTAGTTTTGATTAGAAACAAAACTTTTTTATTAAAATACGGATTAGTCAATGGTCCAACTAATTATTTTGTGAACTACAATCTTGTGTAGATTATTATCTAATCAAGTCTAAACAAATGTATTTATATAATTCCTGACGAGGGCTGCCGAAAATCAAGCAAGGCCTCCCATCGTAATCATTGGTTGACAGACCAATTCTTGATACAACGACAAAAAAGTTACGGAGGTTGATGTTATGTGTCAAAAAAAGCTACAAGGGTCGATATTGAATCGTAGAAACACATGTATAGTATGAAAAAAAAATTAAAGTTATAATATATTTATGTCTAAATATTTATGTGCTTTGTAATAGAAAGAAAAATCTATTAAGGTGTATTTTAATTTGATACAAATTTAATATGATATTATTATATTACTGTCAACATTATCTTATATTATGGATGTTATGGTCATTATAAAATAAATTATAGAAGGATAAAACATAAATAGACATGTAAAATTCACATCAATGTTTTGTATGAATGTTTGATAGTTTTTCTCCCGTTGCATCGCACGGGCATATTTTGCTAGTTAAATAATAATTATCAAATACTCCCTGCGTCCCAAAAAACATGTAAATCTCGTTTCCCGAAAAGTCAAATATTTTTAATTTTGACTGAATATATATGACAAAGTATTACTGTTTATGATACGTAATAAGTATCATTAGATTAATTATAGAATATATTTTTATAATAAACCTAATTGAAGATATAAATATAGATAATATCTTCTAGAAACTTAGTTAACCTTAAGATTTCGTTGACTCCTCGTAAAACAAGATTTACATATTTTTTTAGGACGGAGGGAGTACAAACGAAACGCTATAATTCTAAATTTTTCTAGCGCCTTGCATCTAAACAAGGCCCCGGTTCCGATTCCAGCACGCCGCACGCGCGGCGCGACGCGATGCATAGCCGCCGGTGCGTACCACCTCGCTGACAGGTGGCCCCCCCGGTTCCCTGCCACTTTCCCCCAGCTCACCCAGATCCCTCAATCCAGCCTCCAGCTACTCAAATAAACCCTACTCGGCTCCCCGCTCACCGCCACTGACAGCCATGCCCCACCGCGTCGCCGCCCTCCTCCTCCTCCTCCCGCTCGCCGCCGCGTCGGACGAAGCGCCGCCGCCGGCCGAGGCGGCGCTGCTGGAGCGGCACGCGGCGCAGCTCGCGAGGCTGGAGGAGCTGGCGGAGTCGCTCGCGAGGTCCGTCCACGCGCTCGAGTCCGCGCTCGCCAGATCCGCGGACCCGGATCCCCCGCCGCCGGCCGCCCCGCCGCCGGCCGTCGGGGACCGGCGCTCCCCGCAGGGCGTGGCGGTAACCAAGCGCCGCCCCGTCTGGCCCGAGCGCTTCCACTTCGCGGCGGCCGCGCGGCTCGGGGAGGGCGCGTACGCCGCGGCGGCGGCCGCGCTGCCGTACGAGGACGCCGACGGGCTCACCAAGTACTTCGCCGTCGGGGACTCCCGCGGCCGCGTCTTCGTCTTCTCCGCCGCGGGCGACGCGCTGCTCGAGCTCGAGGCCGCTGCCGGAGGAGGCGGCGAGTCCCGCGTCACCGCGCTCCTCGCCTACCTCTCGCCGCGCCGCACTGACTGCCTCCTCTTCACGGGCCACGCCGACGGCTCCATCGCCGCTCACCGCCTCATCGAGTCGTCCCCGCACGGCGACGACTGGCTCACCCTCACCGCCGCCTCCTCCCGCCTCCTCGTCCGCGGCCTCGACGCCGCTCCCGTCGTCCACCTCGAGGCCCACCACGCCGGACGCGCGCGCTACGTGCTCTCCTGCGACGCCGGCGGCCGCATCCGCGTCTTCACCGAGAACGGCACGCTCTACGGCACCGCCATCGCCTCGTCCACGCCTCTCGCCTTTGTCAAGCAGCGCCTCCTCTTCCTCACCGAGGCCGGAGCTGCCTCCCTCGACCTCCGCTCCATGTCCGTCCGCGAGACGCCCTGTGAGGGACTTGCTGAAGCGCTCAATGGCACCAGCGTCAAGGCCTACTCTTTCGACCCATCTGAGCGATTCAAGGCCTACGGCTTCACCGAAGCTGGGGATCTCGTGCATGTCCTGCTGCTTGGTGACGTTTCCAGCCTCAAATGCCGGGTCCGTGCCGTCAAGAAATCTGAGATTGACAACCCCGTTGCAATACAGACGATCAAGGGTTACCTTTTGGTGGCGAGCCATGATAAAATCCTTGTCTTCAACACCTCGTCTCAGTATTATGGAAGAGTCGGTGCGCCTCGGCCGCTGTTTGCTACAACCATCAAGGACATCCAATCTGTGTTTGCGGGTTCTGGTGGTGTGCTGCCCACCGAACCAGCTGGGAAGCCTGTTATTGCGGCGGACAGGGAGAAGCTGGTGATCTTGTGTCTTGGGGATGGCCACATTGCCATCTATAGGTCCAACTTCCCGGTGTACAAGCCAGAGAGCAATGCTGTGGTATGGAGTGGACCGGCACTGCTTTTCCTCCTGTTCTTGATCGGCATTTGGCAAGTATATGTGAAAAAGAAGGATTCTCTGGGATGGACACCAGAGGAGACATTTAACACCTCTGTAACAGCACCAACAGGGAGCCTTCTGAATCATCCAGCTAGTGACAGAGCCTTTGCAGACAGCGCAGCAAGAAGTAGTGATCGGGGCTATGTTGATGGAACATCAAGGGCCAGTGACAGAAGCTATGTTGATGCCACTACAAGAACTACCGACCGAGGTTATTCTGATGCTACTAGGGCTGTGGATCTGCGGGGTGGGGCGTTGAGGAGTGCTCCAAGAAGGTATGTGTCCCCTACTAGATATGCAGGGACATCTGGAATCCAGTACCGACCTGCTTCGGCTGAGCCTGGTCATAGGGTTACTCCTGAGATCAAGTACCGGGGGCCAGGTATGGAGCCCCCTGGTTTCCCCAAGAAAAGGGAACCATTGTTCTCGAACAATCAGGCTGTAGTAGATGATCATGTTGATTGAGGCTTTGGCTAGGTCGGTGTTGGCAGTCCCTTAAATTTTGATCTCATTTTGAAGGTCCTTCGGGGTGCCAGTGATCAACATGTGCTGTTGTATGTTGTAACTCAAAAGAATGTTGTATTGTACAAGCACATTACGGCCATCTAAATATGATGCTGCAAATGGTGAATAACTCAGATATTATGGGTTTCATCTGTTCGTTTTGTACTTTACACAATTCGTGCAAGGATGCCCAAGCCTCAATACAACATTGTTGTTGCATTAAGGTCTTTGCTGTTCTATACAACACAGATATTATGTTCTTTGCTGTTCTTTACAGTGTTGGGATGCATGACAGGCTCAACTGTCAAAGGTGCTAGTAATTGCTAACTAATGTTGTTGTATTAGGTGTCTTCAGTTGCATTTGAAGAATTTTTTTCATAATTTGAATTGGAGAAAACCAGTATATTCAGGGAATGGACTAGCATCTGATTCATAAAGTTGTCAGAATAATCCTGTAAAGAGGGATACTATAACCGGTTCCGTTGAATCAAATCAATTAATGCCAGGGAGTGAGGGAACGGATTTCTGATCCTCCATTTGAAGTTCTCAGAATAATGGGGGTGCTCGGCGGCTGCGGCTTATGAACTAGCAGTGTGAGCAGCAACAGGGAAGGAGGATGAACAAGCAGAAAGGGGAAGAACTAGACGGGGACGACAAGAAGAACTTTACCGTTGGCAGCAGATTCTACCAGCTAAGGCCTTGTTTAGATACCAAATTTCAATCCCAAATTCCACTATGGAAAAAGAAGATTCTCATCACATCAAAATGCCGGCATATGTATAGAGTAATAAATGTAGATGAAATTAAAAACTAATTGCACAGTTTTGTTGTACTTTGTGAGACGAACATTTTGAGCCTAATTAGTCAAAGTTTGAACAATTTTTACCAAATACAAACGAATTGGTACAGTGCGTATTTAATGCGCACTATACCAATTCGGCCGTCCGAATTCTGCATCTAAACACGGCCTAATATAGATGACAGCTCGCAGGCTGTTGGCAAGAAAGAAAAATGCACACGCTACCACTCTTCTGGATCTGGCCACATCACTTGGTCCACTCCACTCACCACCGATCCATTTGGAATTGGGCTTCCCAGCACGCTCACTGCGCCGCGGCTTCTCTTGTAGCGCGTCTCACAACGGCTGCTCAGCAGGCTCCTGAGTTGTTTCCATCACATTCGCCGCGCCTTGAAACGCCGCTTGCCCCCCAAGCAGGCGCATACGGGAAAATCTGCTTCATGTAATCCAAGCCTTCCCAAGTCGCTAGTTAGTTCCGGTGGCCAATTGGACCACTGAACCAACACTTGCTGAATTGCCTCCACGCCACGGGAAATGAAACGCCGCTGCAGAAAACACTGTGGTACCCCAGGGCCAGAGAGATCATCAGGTAAGGTTGGCAATACCTGAGAAGGGTCCAGCACCACAGCCTTCAATTGAGATACATGAAAAACTGGGTGGATGGTAAGCAGTAGAAGGCAGCTCCAACTTGTAGGCAACAGCACCCACGCGCTCTGCGAAAGGGACCGAAATATTTGAATGCCAATTTCTGATTCAGACGTGGCGCTAGAGATGCCTGCACATAAGGCTGTAGTTTGAGGAAAACAAAGTCGCCCACTTGAAAGACCCTTTCTGATCGATGTTTTTCTGCTTGTTTCTTCATGCGAAGTTTGGATCTTGCCAGATGTTGCTTGATCAGTTCTTCCATATCATGGCGTTGCTGAATCCATTGAGAGAGCTCCGGAGTAGTAACAGCATCAGATGCAGTCACCCCAAAAGTGTCGAGGAGTGTAACCATAGAGAGCTTTGAAAGGACTGCGAATCTGCGATCGATGGTGGAATGATGACAATTGTTATACCAGTATGCTGCCAGAGGAAGCCACTGGGGCCACTTGGAGGGGCAAGCCTGAACAAAGCAACACAGGAAGGTTTCCAGAGTTTGGTTGAACCGCTCCGTTTGGCAGTCAGATTGGGAGTGATAACTTAGAGCTCATCTGTAACTGAACCAGCCAAGCGAAACAACTCTTGCCATAGCTTAGAGGTGAATACCCGTTCTCTGTCAGAGATGAGCGCTGACTGCGTCCGTGCTGAAAATAGACATTGGACAAACATGCCTTGGCTTGGACAGTTGCAGCAGTGAAGGGGTGGACGAATTTTTTAAAAAAATAATATTTTTTTAATAATTAATTGCGAATCTAGCATCTGCTGGTGCTTGGGCGGTAGGATCCATATTGGCCTCTCGAAGGCCGACAGGCATTTATCGGTGTTCCAGCAACCGATAGGCCTTTCCACGTGGGTGGATACGACTGTACCGTGAGTAAGTCTGGATAACGAGCCGAGTTGGCTCGGCTCGGCTCGTTAGGATAACGAGCTAGCTCGGCTCGGCTCGTTATAACGAGCCAGAAAGTCAGCTCGGCTCGGCTCGTTATGAGCTTGAGTTGGCTCGTTAGGTTCACGAGTCAGGTATAAAAAATACACAAAATATAATATTTGCTTTTATCTAAAGCTTAAAAATATTAATAATATAAAAATAATATATTCAATAACCTTAAATCGAATAAAATATTCATATGAGCTAACATATCATCCATTTGTGAAGTGTAAGACATGAAGTAATACAAAACTAATATAAGTTATGATGATTTTTTTCCTAAAACTACGGCTCGTTTGACTCGCGAGCGGCTCACGAGCCAGTTCGAGTTGGCTCGTTATAGCTAACGAGCTAAAATCCTAACTCGGCTCGGCTCGTTATCATAACGAGCCAAGCCGAGCCAGCCACGAGCCGAACGAACTAACGAGCTTTGAGTTTTTCGTCCAGCCTTAACCCGTGAGTGGTATTGGGCCGATAGGCCTATCGGCCATCCACTAGCCGACATGCTCTAATCCTCCGCAAGCGCAGCAGCCAGGGACGCGATTGGATTGGAGGGCACAAGAATCAGACTGCTGAGGCTTAAATTTGAGCGTCGTATGGATGTACCTCAGCTTAGGTCCCTCGACCATGTCAGGAAAAGATGGCCACGATGCACTATTGAACCATATTTTTGTCTTATAAATAAATATGTTACTGCTCCCTTTGTGTTTTTTTATTTATCGTTCTCGCCAGTCGAGAAATCAAACGTACTCAGTTTTACTAAATATATATTAAAAATAATATTTATAATACATAATATGCGAATGTACGGAATATCCTATACCATATGTATTCACTTTTTTTATGTTTAAGCATGTATGCAGTATTTATTTTTTGGGTTAGTGTTAAATTAATTAGGCACCAAAGATCATGAGAAAGGATATATGATATTGGATCTAAGGCAGTGGAGACATTTCTAGTTTACATGTGGTGAAAACTACAAATTAATCAATCGTGAAAAAACATATAACTACTATTATACCGCGCGCCCGCGTGGATTGCCTACCATTTTGAACCAGTTTGGTCATTCGTCTATGTTGCCACGACCTGTTCGTTGCTTCTTTTTTATAAAGGAATGATGTATAATTTTGGGATTTAGTTACTGTAGGTTTTGGTGATTGTCTATAGGTTATATGTATCACGTATAGTGCAAGTATATTATTTTGTTTGTGTATATTCATTTCAAATTTTTATGTATGAGACATGACATGCTCGCGTATGCGAATGTACGGAATATCATGTACCATATGTATTTTTTATGTATAAGTATATACCCTCGAATTTGTATTTGAGTATTTATATTTCGGGTTAGCGTTAAATTAATTGGCCAGCAAAGATCGTGAGAAAGGGTATATGATATTGGTTTTAAGGCAGTGGAGATATTTTTAGTTCACATGTGGTGAAAACTACAAATTAATCAATCATGAGAAAGCATCGAACTACTACTATACTGAATAAAATACACTAAAGCATATGTTATTTTAAGTTTAATGCATAGATATGGTCATAATAAAGTCAACAAAACTGGTTTGGTATTTTTATGATTTTCCTGTGATTTTATATGATTTTTGAGAGGTCTCTGGTTTTAAAAGAAAATATTAAACCATGGAAAAAGAAAAGAGGTTCACGGGTCGATTTTGGCCCATTGAGGCAGGCCGGCCCATTGAGAAGACTGGACTGCGGGTTGGTTTTCTTAAAGTATGAGGGTTTTTTCGTAAAATTTCCTGTGAGGAGACATCGGACTGCGGGTTAGTTTCACTAAATATGGAGGGTTTTTTTTTTTGCAAAATGACCGAGAGTCGCCCGATCCTAGCCGTCCGCCCGGCTGATCGGACGGCCGGGAACGGCCAGCGACGTGGCACTCTCTGGTGCCTTAGCTTGGCTCAGGATTAGAGTTATAGAGATTAGTATCATTGGATACATCTTTAATTTATTTTTATAATAAATTTATTTGGAGATATTAATATTAATAATATTTTTTATAAATCTAGTCAAAGTTAAAAAATTTGACCGATACGCATCTCTAAGGCCGGATAACGAGCCAGCTCGGCTCGGCTCGGCTTGGCTCGTTATGACTCGTTAGGATAACGAGCTAGCTCGGCTCGGCTCGTTATCTTAACGAGCCAGAAAGCCAGCTCGGCTCGGCTCGTTAAAAGCTCGAGCTGGCTCGTTAGGCTCGCGAGCCAGTTATAAAAAATATACAAAATTTAATATTTGTATTTATCAAAAGCTTAAAAATAGTAATAATACAAAAATAATATATCCAATAGCCTTAAATTGAATAAAATATTCGTATGATCTAACATATTAACCATTTACAGAGTGCAAGACATGAAGTAATACAAACATAATATAAGTTTTGATAACTTTTTCCTTAAAACTATGACTCGTTGGGCTCACGAGCCGCTCGCGAGCTGGCTCGAATTGGCTCGTTATAGCTAACGAGCTAAAATCTTGGCATCCGACAACACTTAACAAGGCATAGTATGGTAACGAGCCGAGCCGAGCCGAACCGAGCTAGCCACGAGCCGAGCGAACTAACGAGCTTCGAGTTTTTCGTCCAGCCTTACGCATCCGACAACACTTAACAAGGTATAGTGTGCTGCGACGTTGAAAAAGCATTATCATGCCGATGTCAAGACTCTGCTGCTGCATTACAATGTTCATAAATATGGTTACAAGACTCTGCTGCATAAATATTAAATAATTAAATATTAAATAATATTATATTTATATAAATATTTATCATGAAATTATAAAATACTAGTTAGAGGCACCTAATAATGGAGCATCGGCGTTAATCCTCACGAGCCGTGCTAGAAAAATGACGAACCCTAGAGTCTCTCACAAAACTGCAAATATTTGAGGTCTAATTTGATACTCTAGTACTGTAGTGCCGAATCAAGATGATCATCAAACACCTCAAAAAAATTAATTAGACCTAATCATTTATAACATTTCATCTGGTAATGTTCCACGGCTGAGGTGAAATAAAAAATGGAAATCAAGTATTTATGTATCAACCATTTTTTAAGATGGCAGATAAACTGTCAAACCTAATAATGTGCAAACTAAATATCCATACAACTGCTTCATTGCTACTGTAGCAGCTCAAAGGCGAATCAATGTGGATTTTTGGAACGTGATATATGCAATGCCATGTTTGTTTGTCTTGTGGCTCGTAGTTTTAGCGGTTTTTTTTTTCATAGGCTAATTGTTCTTGTCGCTCGGACTACCAAGGCCCTGTTTAGTTCCAAAAAAATTTTGCAAAATTTTTCAGATTCCCCGTCACATCGAATCTTTGACACATGTATGAAGCATTAAATATAGATAAAAAAATTAAACTAATTACACAGTTTAGACGAAATGGACGAGACGAATCTTTTAAGCCTAATTAGACCATGATTGGACACTAATTGCTAAATAACAACAAAATTTGCTACATTGTCGTTTTGCAAAAAAATTTGCAACTAAACGGGCCCCAAGTTCCAAGGAGCGGACGTGCTGGAAGACGGAACAAGCGGGAGTAGCTGTAAAATACGGATGAAGCCCAGAGTGGACGTGCTGGAAGATGGAACACATGCGAGCAGCTGTAAAAATACGGATGGAATCCGGACTGAAAAGGAATTCGAACCCGGACTGGAACAAGAATTTAGAGGAGACAGAAAAAAAAGTACGGTAGAAATTTTGCCTCTTTATTATCAGAGATAGATATAAAATAATTTGTATCAATAAATAAATAAACTAAAGTATTAAAATAATTTACAACAACAAACACATTAGGTTTAAACTAAATCAGAAAATAGGAATCAATTACTTCGTGTTTTCTGCTAGTAGAAGTACTGTACTTGAAAAGTGGGAAAAATCAAGGATCAAAAGTTACATCGCCTACTGGCAGAAATAATCATGCTCTCAGATGAGAAACTTCTGGAGCCTGCCAGCTGTAATATCCTACGATGACGCGACGAGGCAATTACAGCCGGCGAGGCATATGGTTCTCAACAACTACTGACCCGGGTCCCAACCAAATACGCCCGTACACGTCCGACGTGCATCATTGGTGAAAAGACCCGGCATTCGTCTTCCTCCTCGTCCTCCACCCACAGCCCCGCCACGTACTAGAGGAAATAATAGCCTTTTCAACAAATCATAGATGAAAAGAAAAGGATCACTCCAGAAGGTAAATATCACCATCACCAAAGCAAAAGGAGAATAGGGAAATGACGAGCACTGCACCTTATTGCTTGGCATTTGTTGATATGCTTGCTGCTAGGCTGGACAAAAAGACAGGATCAGTTTTTAACAAGGTAGGTAGAAAGGCTGATTGTTTGAAAAACAAAAATCACATTACCCCTGGCATTGATGATAACACAACAAATAAGGATAAATAAGATGCTGACAAAATCAAGCTGAATACTCAGTACGGTCATATACCAATGCAGTTATGCTAGTAAGTTGTTGCATTATTATATTTTCATTACAAAGCACATTACGTGGGTGGACACAATAAAGGGAGACTTGAAGGATTGGAATGCTTATAATTATCTGGAGCACATGAAACTTAGCAATCCATGTGACCAAACCATGAGGTATGTAGGATAGTGGCCGACTATTATTAATATTGCTACTTTATGTTAGTCCAGATATTCTATGCTTTCAACTCTGGTTACGGTACCAATATCTAGCATACTCCAAGCCTATTTTAGTCAAAAAGATCATTATATGCACCATTTTGTAATCTGCCTACCTCAACATTATTCATGTTAACAGATTTGTATTCAATGCTCCTCATCCATAACTGCGCGGAAACAGGAAACTACAAATCTCAACATTGCACGCTATTTTTTGCCATTAATGAAAAACTCCAGTGAGCAATTCTTGTGTTAGGACCTGTTTGGCAGATCTTTCATGCTGAATCTAGGAAGAGTTCTGTCAAACGGTATTTTTTTTAATAAAGTGGTTCTCTAAAATGAACTAAGGGGCTAGGAGCTAAAAAAAAGTAACTTATTCTGATTCAATCCACGCATAGAATCACTATGCATAGAGTTTATCCTAGAGAAACACTTTCAAATCTGGAGCAGGGAGGGCTCTACCAAACACACCCTTAGTACCAAAGGATTCAAGAAGCTATTTCACTCCAATCATTTGTTTTTCCTATATTCATGCATTTACAATCCCATGCTCCGAAGTGGGCCTAGGCAGGGAAATCAGCATCTACCCAGCCTAGGCGCAAGGCATCACCTTTCTGCCTACTAATAACATCTCTTGATGCCCACTTAGTGGTAATTAGGCATCAGATGCCATGCCACTTGGCTTTTACAACTTTAAATTTGAAGCAGCAATGGCAATGATGCTTTGCTAGATATAAACAGGCAAATAGGAACCAACGAAAACTGAAAGCAATAGCAGTTGCTTGCAATTTAGTAGACTAATCTTATTGGATAAATTTAGACTAATTTGTTGCAAACAACAAAAGGTAATAGATAATCCATCACTCCATGTTACAAGCCATGCTATGTACTTATGCACTTGATAATTCCATTATCAATGATATATTTATGAGTATTTAAACTGTATATGATAGCATTCAAAAAGTACTTCATCTTACTAATAATTTTAGTGAGGCTTACTATGTTTATATATTATATTAGAAAAACATTGGTAAACGCATTTTGACCATGACAATGTCAGAAAACTCTTAGGAGTGGAGTACTATGTGCTCTAGTGTGCACATACATCCATTTAATAAAAGGAAAAGATCAGCAAAGAAGGCTGCAGTACAACTACCGAACCACTTTTTTAGAAGACAAATGATAAAAAAAATGCTGAAGACTCACGTGCTCATTGTGAAATCAATAGGCCCACCCTCATTTGATATCATCTTATCATGGTACTTAGTTGCAGTATTGCTCCCTGTTGGTTGGTAGGTGAGAGAAATCCATGGCTGCAACAACAGAAGAGCATGTCAAGAACCATTTTAAAGTTTAAACGGCAGAAAACTACATAATAAGCACACAAAAATACTATGAACTTTTGCCAAGTTATAATGCAATAATCACCAAAAGCAAACTTGACTGACACAACTAATGTCACAAAATTACAAGACAAAACATTCAGCAGATATGATAAAATAGAACATAACAGTGCCAAAAATGATCCTGAAAACTTGCTACACGATGTTGGCCTCCGGCAAAGCTGCACAGGTGAGAGCACCTCACTCACTCACACACACTTCGGCTGGGCTGAAGGTAGAAGATGGGGGACAGGGGGAGAGAACAGAGCACTGCACAAGCACACACTGAACAAATGTAGGAACTGAAGTGGCTTCTCATTCCATTTGCAATTGAGTATATTCAACTTCATGTTCTACCAACTACAAGGTACAATAGTACCAACTATAACTGTTGCATACATAGCAACTATACATGGCTGAGATTAGCCACTACTACACCTAATGCCATACCGGCTACAGTAGCTAGGAATGACTAGAGAGTTGACCTAGTGTCAACTTCTAATTTGCAGCAAAAGAACATGATCAGGCAGCAGTTTATCTCACACACTAGAACAACAAATTTCTAAGAAAATACGAAATAAAAACTATAACATTATTCCAAACCTTAGAATCTTCTGCGCGGTCCTTGGAATCTTCAGGGCGCTCATTTCCCTGTAAGCACAAGGCATGATGTCATGAATATTGAATAGACTATAGCACAAGAAGCTACATTCAACTTACTAATAGTGACACTCCTTTTTATTAGTAACTGACCAAAATAATCACAACAGAAAGTATAGCAGCCCATCAAGCAAAATGATGAACAGGTCAACATTAAAACACAATGATGTCATTAGTAAGGGAAATCAATATTATTAAAAATTTTATTAGAGAAACCAAGGACAAAACGACCATATTCTGCTGCTGTATTAGTTTATTCTCCTTAGCATTTCGGATAAAAAAGCTAGTTATGAGTAACTCTTATGCCATGCAAACAGAAGATCCATCTCGTAATTACAGGCAATTAGACTCCTTCAGATGTTCAAAATAAATAATCTGCCCAGGTATTGGACAGGAATGCAGAAGAAAACACCTAACCAGTTGATTTCATAATTTCAAGTCAGTAAATCTTAAGAGCAACAATTAGTACTAAATATGTCAGAGAGTGTTGCAACACCTTACGAGATGAATACATCGAGGTACTAGTACCCCCATTTGTTTCCCGGGGTTGTGAAGCCTGCCTAGTATGTGCTCGGCCAGAAATAACATGTGACATTGACGGTCGCATTTGCACCACTGCATGAATATGATTCAAATGAACCTGTAAAACATGGCAAGAGATTGACCCCAAAGAACATGATACAAAATAAACATCGAATGCTAGTAATTAGTCAATGTTTCCTTGTAGGCTACTAGGCTACCAGCCAACAAGTTCTCTCTGGTGGCAAAGAAAAAATCGAAATGGATTCAAGTTTTGGGTTACAATTGCTAGACATAAATGACAAGCTATTTAGGCCACAAACTCAGTACCACTGGAACTGTGGGGGTACCTTGAGTCAACCAGAAGTAACAAACAAGTACTGGCCATATCTCTGACTGATGTTTACATCAGCTACGACAAAATATTTAGCATGGGTATGGGCATAATTATATTTCAACATGGGTATAGGGGCTATGGGTGTAATATAAAAATGTGTAAGAACTAAAATGCAATCATAAGTTACATAACCTAGGGGCTTAATATGCAGGCAAGAAGCTAAACTGTCCCTGAAATATACTAAGCAGTATCAAACATTTAGGACACATTTAGAATTTGCATCACTATTGTTGCCAAATATATCCTACATGTGCAAGTGCAACGCCACAATCCCTAGGCTACAGTAGCCTAGCTACTCATAAACACTTTGTGCCAACAAAAACAAAAGAACACAGAAGCTGTCATATTACTTACCAAGTTGCCTTTAAGAACTCCAACCGCGTAATTAGTAACATCAGCTGACTTGGATTAGGATAGTGTCTTTTAACAACACAAAATAAGGACAAAAAAACAATATCAATGAGACATGAACAAAATGTGCGAGAAAATTATTTGCATGGAATGGGAGCAGAACTACTATTACCCAATTAAGATACCATCGCAAGTGCTAGAGAAGAGCCCTATATTAACTTAACTAGCAGAACTACAGTTATAATGATTATCACGTTGGTCACAGATACTTGGCAATTTTAAAACAGGTCCATAATGAAAACACAACTTAACCAACTCGTATTGTACTCCTTTTTCCCTTTACAGAACCTGGGAATTTGGTCATGGTAACAGCCAATTTTTAAAACTTAGATTCTCTTTCAAACTATACGAATAAAAGGGTACAGACGAAATGGTAAGAACATCAAGTTCTCATATAAAGTCAAGAACAAAACCAAGGTGCACCAAGTGAACTAGTGAAGTGAGAATAATCACGCAAGATGCAACCAAGGAGAAATCTAAGGTTCATCAAGAAAACAACAATCATGCAAGTGCCCGAGCATTGAATTGAACATAAAAATAGGATAATTGCATTGACACTAATCAAATTCAACCAGTAATTCCACCTTGAAGTTCACAAGTACATTTAAAGTCCATCATGTGATTTTGCAAGATCAAATAGACTCACCTGTTTTGTCAGCCTCAAAGGTGCCTCTTGGTCATAATTTTCACTCTGTGTATTGATACTCAAATCAACTTCAACTTCTGAACTGGATGGCTTCACCCAAACCTGATATATTCATAATCCTTTAGCTATTTGTTAAGATAAATATATGTTAAATAATAGAAATTTGCAACAGCAAAAGAGCATATGCAAATGGGGTATGTACCTCTTCACATATCTCATTTAGCTCATATGGGCTCCAACATGGTCTCAGGGGATACTGCATAATGCAATGTTTTTAAAGCGATAAAGCGAGGCGAGGCGACCAACTACCGCCTTACGCTAAAGCAAGTAAGGCGTAAGGCGAGGCGACGCATTACTGCCATCCTACAGTAGTAGCAAATATAAACAAATCGGCCAGCTGCTATCCAGAAGAGGCCAGCACTGTGCACCAAGCATTGAGCACTTGTAGAAAAATATAGAAGAGCACCAAGCAGCAATTGCTGTTGTTTGTCATTTTGTTTCCCATGCTGCTGTCCTGCTCGACATAAGACAGAAGAGGCTAGAGGGCAGAGGCAAGTAGAAAAATACAGAGCATTATTACCTGGAGAGCGAAGACAGGAGGAGGGCGGCTCGGTCCTGCTCGACGAAGACTGGAGGCGGGGCGGCGGTTCGTGTCCTCCTCGATGCAGGACCAGAGGAGGCGGCGGGGACACAGCAGCCCGCCGGCGGCTGCTCCGCGCGGATGGGGAAGAGGGGAAGAGGGCGGCTCGGGTCCTGCTGGAGGAAGAATGGAGGCGGCGCAGCGGCTCCGTGTCTTGCTCGATGGAGGACAAGAGGAGGCGACGGGGAAACAACAGCCCGCCGGCGGCTGCTCCTTGCGCGGATGGGGAACAGGGGAGAAGGAGGCGGAGGCTCGCTGGCAGCAGCTTCTCCCGGCGGCATGGGCGAACGCGTTCGCGCGGGCAAGCAGGTAGGTCCGTCTTCCCCGCGAGCGCTCCTCTCTCTGCTCTATGATTTCTCTTGTGTTCCTCTCCGCAAGCGCGCCTAATCTCTGCGCGCGCCCTCTCTTTTCCCCGTCCTTTCTCCCGCACTCCCACGATTTCCCTCCGCGAGCATCCCCGTATGGCGCCCGCCATGCTCGATCTGCGAAGGAACAGACACCAAAGCGACGTTTACCCAACGCCACGGGCCTAAGGCGGATGCCATACGATTTTGAGGCGAGTCGTCTGCCAGGTCGTCGGGGCTTGAGCGCCTTGGCGATTAGGCGACGCCAAAGCGACACCTTAAAAACATTGGCATAATGTACAGCTGTGGTACAGATAAGAAATTAAAAAAAAACAATTTCCAGTCAAATATTGATAGAAAAACAACATGTACTATAGGACTCAAGTTCAATTCAACATGAAGAAGCAAACACACGCTACCGCTGGATGTTTCGCGTAGAATAACAAACCAACCTGCCATGGTCAGTTATTAACTTTTAAAACTGGCCCTAGTTCAGCTAACTTTCAATATGCAGAAGTCTAGTGAGAATACATTCTTACTTTACCACAATCTAGAAGAAACAGCATGAATAGTTTAATTAACACTTATAAGCCTTCTTATAACATGTTTGTGCAATGCCATCGATTCTGAATAATGACTAAATGAGTATGCAAAGATAATTCAAGAGCTGAATAAAATGTAATAATCTAAAACAAACAGCAGGGTCGGCCAAAAACAAGAACATGAAAGAAAGCATTGAACTTAATTACAAGAATGTACAATGCCTAGCTAGCATGGAACGACAAAAAGCAAAACAGAATGTAACTTCCTGCAAAATCACATAATTGTTCTTCTATAGCTTATAAACAATAGAACCACTTTATTAAGTGTATCCAATATAGCATCGACGGAAATCTAGATAGAACTAGAAGAGAACAAAAATTCTCCCCTGCGTACCACATTTCATAATCACGAATTGTGCAAGGTCCAAAAAGCTAATTGACCAAAATCTGCTTAAACCCAACATCTAAAGAAACTCCTAAAGTAGAAACTAGAAACACACTCCAGTTCAGTCAGGCAATACGAAATGCACGGATGCGCCCTAAGAACTGCAAGCTGCTCATTACTGTACCACTTCAGACATATTCAGCATGATGTTTAACGACCATATTAACTAACTGATGTTCCCAACAATCCGTCACCACAGTACTTAAAAAACTAAACTAAGTTGCCCAAAACCCAACAGACCAATCCAATTCAAACCACTTAGCCTGACACGCTCCAATCTAAAGGGTACTACAATGAACTGAACAGGAATCAATTTATCTTGAGAAATATTAGAAACCAATCTAGTGCTTATATTCAAATTCAATAACATGCACACAACCGAGGTTAAGCAAAGCAAACATAAGAGACAAGGCGCATCAATAGAACATGCGGCGCTCTCCTCTGAATGTTGCAGTCAGTCACACAGATGGAGGAGGTCCGATCCGCGGGCACATTACATTACCCTGGTGTCGTCTTTGAAGGGCTTGGGGTTGAAGTACACATCAATCTCGCGCACCACGAAGTCCTCCTCCTCCGCACCCTCCCCATGTGCAGTAGCGTCCACCGCACCGTCCACCTCCATCGTGTCCTCCGGCGGCGGCGCGGGGTTGGCATCGGGCTCCGGCACCGGAACCGCCTCTGGCTCTGGTTCTGGCTCCGGCTTGGGCACGGCCACCGGCACAGGTTTTGGGGGCTTGGCCTTGGGCCTGGGCTTCTTCCCCTTGGCCTTGGGACGAAAGTGGGTGGAAGGCGCGTCGCCTGCAGCGGCGGATGTGGCGGCCGGGGCGTCGAGGGAAGCTAGGTCGTTGGCCATGTCAACGTCTGCGTCAAGCGACGGGAGCTTGTCGCCGGTGGCCATCGCCATCGCGCGCGGGATGCCTAGGGTTTCATCTTTCGTGGGTTTCAAAGGGGTTTTTATTTAATTTATTTATTTAGGTCTCCTCCACTATTATTAACGTGGCCTCTTTTCCCATTTGGCCTCCGATCCTCCGTGCGACCGTGTATCATGCATGCATGTTGGTTTTTTTTTCAGTCCAGTCTAGTCCGGTCCACGCTCCAAATACGTCTTTTCAACGACAATCCGAGTTCATAATTGCATTGCATGTAGCTCTTCCTCTCTCTCTCTCTCTCTCTCTCTATATATATATATATATATATATATATATATATATATATATATAGAACTATTACTCTACAACGGGTTACAAAATAACTTATTTTGTAGCCACTTTGAGTTACGATAATTGCTATGCTAATTTACGAGATTATAGTAACTCCTTACTATATGATTTACTATAACATTATGGTAAATATCCCCATGTGCTATAATAATTCAACTATCGTAAATATATACTGACATTATCGTAAATTAGTATATAAAATTATCGTAAATAGAAGTGGCTACAAAATAACTTATTTTGTAGCTAGCTATATAGTAGAGAGAGAGAACTATTACCCTACAACTGGCTACAAAATAACTTATTTTTGTAGCCACTTTGAGTTACGATAATTGTTATGCTAATTTACGAGATTATAGTAACTCCTTACTATGTGATTTACTATAACATTATGGTAAATATCCTCATGTGTTATAGTAATTCAACTATCGTAAATATATACTGACATTGTCGTAAATTAGTATATAAAATTATCGTAAATAGAGGTGACTACAAAATAACTTATTTTGTAGCTAGCTAATAGCTACAATGTCAGTAATAGCTACAATGAGTTACGATAATTTTATATACTCATTTGATTCATCCTCAATCTCCTCCATATGTTGCTCAAACTGAGATGCCAACATGTCCCAGGGATTCTCTTCATCATCTTCATCTACATTAATGTGAATCGGTGCTTGATTTGAAGTTCTACTGCTTGAAGAAGATGCGCTGATGCTTTGAGCATAGAACCCAAATAATTCATCAAGAGCTGACTGAGTTCTCTCCGATAATTGCTTTCCCTTCTCTGATCCATACAAAATTTCTAAGCAAAATATCAAATATTTTAGCTTGTATCTCAGATCTAAAATTACAGCTATAAACAACAAGTAGTTGAGATTTCCTTCTTCTTCCCAATACTTCTGGAATTTAAGTTTCATGAAAGATGCCATTGAAGATAATATTGGATCATCTGCTAAAGCAATCTCATCCATTTTTGCATGCATTAACATTATGTCATGAAATACAATGCTTGATGTGACATGTAAAGAAGCTGAAAGACATAATGGATGACACAATATGCACCTTGCTGATTCCCAGTCATGTGCATTAGGAGGGTTACTATTAGGAAAGAAAGCTTTGAATGGCTTACAATCTCTCTCTAGTCTTGCAAAAGCCTTTTCAAACTTTTCAGCACTCTCCAACATAAGGTAGGTGGCATTCCATCTTGTCTCTATATCCAAGGTCAAAAGACTTTTGCTTGAGATTTTCTCTAATTCTGCACATTTTTTGAAAACCATCAATCTTGACGAAGAAGATCTCACAAATCTAACTGTTGTTCTGATTTTGTTGATAGATTCATTGTGCTCTTCTAATCCACTCTTTACAACCAAGTTAACTATGTGGGCGCAACACCTTACATGAAGGAATTTATGCTTTAACACAACTCCCTTCCAATCTTTGCACACACCCTTCAAGTACTTAATCATTTTGTCATTAGAAGTTGCATTATCAACTGTCATTGTGAATATGCAATCAATACCCCATTCTAACAAACATTCTTTAACTCTTTTTCCAAGAGTTTCTCCTTTGTGATCTACAACTGAGCAAAAGTTAAGAATCCTTTTCTGCAAATTCCATTGGTCATCTATCCAGTGGGCAGTGAGAGTCATGTAACACAGATTTTGCTCAGAGGTCCAAGTATCCGTTGTTAGGCAGATTCTATGATTCTTTAAAATCTTCTTTAACTTGTGCTTTTCTTCAGTATATCGCTGCATGCAATCCCTTGCAACTGTCACTCTAGATGGTGGCTCAAACTTGGGCTGTAACACTTTCGAATATCTTCTGAACCCTACACCTTCAGCTACTGTGAATGGCATCTCATCAATTATAACCATATCAGCAAGTGCTTTGCGACAGTCTTCAACATTGTAAGGATGCTTTGGTGTTCCTTGGTTCTTTCTTACATTGCCCTGACCTTTGAGTGGATCTTCGGAGCACAAGTTCCTTAAATGGTACCATAAGGTGCTTGTTCCATGAGTTGATTGGTCACATGAATAAATCTGCCCACAATGATTGCACGTTGCTATTGGATCCTGACCCTTGAAACTTGTACTGAAATATTTCCAAACAAGTGATTTCTTCTAACAAATTATTTTGTTTCTCTTCTGAATTGGAGAGACCAGAGTGGGAAAGGTAGCTGACTGAGTAGCCTGCAACAATAGTAGATGCAGTTAGTAGTAGATCATCTCAACTTAATTGAGCAATAGCGGATATTTAAGTGGAAAAGGGAAATTACCTGTCCAGAATCTGATGCATTAACAACTAAGGTTGATCTCTTTCGCTTATTTGTTTTAGATTGCAATGAAATCCTATTTGCTTCCATTAATCTTTCCTGCATATCAATCAACCTTTTCAATCTGCTACTGCAATAACAACAAAGAATTGTTTAAAGATGATAGTGAACTAAATAGCAAATTTGTACTCTGCAGCAACAGAATTACTAGGATTGAATATATATATATATATATATATATATATATATATATATATATATATATATATATATATATATATATATATATATATATTCAAATTCAGGGACATTATATTTTCACAAATGGATCAGATCGTCAGATCAACAGCTGCATACCACAACAATTTCCCTGATCAAACAGCTTGTTGCAATGCCGCAGTCACATACACAGGTCAGACTCACCGGAAACTATGTGATTTCCATTTTCCAAAGAATAAAAGTGATAAGTGCAATTCCTGGCATGTACCAGCTTGGAGAAGAACTAGGACTCAGAACTATGTCGTGTTCAAACAAAATAAACAGCCTTAATTCAAAACTCTTTTGCAATGATTCATGCCATTACGTTTCACAGTGATTCATTGCCATGTGCAAAGTCAAAAACTAGCATAGAACAAACATTTCAAACAGGAGGCTTGGTTCCACATCCATCCACAACTACCTGAACCTAGTACATATGTATCAGCAAACTAGTTTCAAATTGGGTACCATTAAAATTTATACTAAGTCTGCAATACTGATTGACAAACAGCCAATATCTTAATCAAACGAGGAATGTCAGACCTAAGCAACAAATTATCAGTCATGTAGTCATGAATGAGTGCAGATTGACACCTTGTCATCAAAATTCCAACTCATTTTCTCCTTTACTGAATCTGACTTGACTGTACTCATTTCAGGCCTTCAACCAATCCACAAAACAAGAATCAAATATGGGCAAGAAACAAGTGAGATCAGAGTATCAAGGAGACCTTGTTCAGTGCAGATGGATTGGGAGCAAAGGGAGAATTAGAGCCTCGGGTGTTTCCATCAAGGTCCGGCGAGTCATGCTCCAATTCTGGCCCGGCAGATAAAGATGCCCAGGCATCTCGCCGATCCCAAGCTTTCTGGGCCGCACAGAATCTTTCCTCCAGCTCAAGGGCCTGAGCGAAGATGTCGCGCTCGTCGCCGCTGCTGCCGCGGTCGACCTTGCGCCCGCCGGTGCCGCGCTCCACCTCACGACTGCCGGCGCCACGATCGACCTCACGACTGCCGGTGCTGCGCCCTCCTGCACCGCGCTCATTGGTGCCGTGTCCGCTTGCGCCACGCTCAAGCTCACGCTTGCTAGTGCCGCGCCTGCCGCTGCCACCCCTGGCATCGCTTTTCTGGGTTTCGATGGGTTGGCTGGTTTCTGACCGTGACCAGGGTAGGAGGCTGGTTGGGTACACGGGTACCAGCCCAGCCCGTGGTGTAACCGTGACAATGGTTTTGGCTGGGATGGTCATGGGCCGGCAGCCGGTTTTGTTAAACCGCTGTACAGGTTGACTATATATATAAGCCCCATTGATTAGTGAAGCTGTTTTTTAACAACTTCACAAATAGCTTTT
>CM039618.1:2784929-3048199 GCA_022457205.1 Saccharum spontaneum | reverse complement strand
ATGCAAACTTTAAGAAATCCAGGTTATCAACCACTTATAAGATTAAGAATGAGATCTGAAAGTTTTCTGGACGAGTAGCAATATTGACGGTTCAGTATTTCAATCATATCTCGGGCTACAGAAGTCCAAAAGAGGCGTGCTTTATATGGTTGGAAAGCTTATGAAATTATCCACAATTTCTATTCAGACCTCAGGACCAGATTCTGTCGTTAAGTCTATGAAAAATAAGGCGTAACAGAAACTGTTCCAGATTCCAGACTGTGCAGAAACTTTAACTTGTGAAAATTATATCTCTCGAACCAGATTAGATAAAAAGGTGATTCCAGTGGCATTTGAAAGATGCTTGAGTCTAGTTTCTCTCATAAAAATTTCATAAATGTTGCACGAACCGTTTTTAAACTATAACAGAAACATCAGAGACTGCTCCAGAAAACAGCAAGGACAGAAACGAGATACTATCAAACCCAACTATTATTCCTTGACTATTAAACTTATTATTCTTAATAATGGAACTTGTAGAAATGCCTACAAGTCCAGACACTCAAACAAAGATCCAACTCACACATAAGCATAATAATAAAGCAACTAGCACACCAAGGTTCAAACCACACGACAAACTCGACTGACTCAACTGACGTTACTAAGAACGTTCTTATTACATAAAAGGACTCCTACTTCCTAAGGAAGTGGTTCATGCTCTAACTTCTCGTAGATCTTGGGCATGCCTTGGTTTGCTCGGAGCTCATCAATGGTTGCTTGGCATCTCTTGATAGTCTTCCCTTGTGTCCTCACCATCTCTTCTAGTTGCAGCTTCCTGTCCATCATGTCATAGACAAAGTTCACCATCACCCGAGGTAGTGGCTCTAGCTGCACTGGATCAGTCATAGCCCAACCAAGCTCGGGGTGTGCACGAGGAAGGAAGCGATGGATGTCATGCTTCATGAGGTTAAAGCGAAGATAGCGAAGACCCATACATGCTTCAAAAGCAGCATCTTCAATGCTATCCTCTATAGTGGCTCGATGTCCCACATGAGAGAACATCCTGTCCAGCTGATGTGCCCCCTTGTCTTGCTTGTGTGCAAAGATGCTTGCCCTTGCCTTCCAGTACGTGCTCTCTAGTGGATGAGTGTACTCCCAGCAGACGTACTCCACAGCTGGATGCCAATCCGCGAAGTAAGCAGTGAGCATCCCCACTAGGCGAATATGAGAGACAGCATCCCCTCCATTCCTGTGGTAGATCCTCACAGTCCACCCCATTGGAGGAGGTGGCATATCTTCAGGAGCTTCATGTGGTGGAGACGGGGGTTGTACTCCTCCATTATCTTCCTCCTCACCATCTTCAATCTCAACGATTTCTGGATCTTCTTCAGGCTCAATCTCTTCCTGGGGAGGTGCTGGTGCTTGGACTGGTGCTACAGGGGTCTTCTCTTGTTCCTGAGGTTCTGGCTCTTGTGGCTCTTCAGTTGCAAGCAGGGCACGAGGTGGGTAGTATCCTCCAAAGCTGATGCGGGCAGTCTTACGGTCACGAGTCATCTACAGAATTTTTAGATGAAGTTAGAATAGAGGCAAAATTTCGTAATAGAATGAGACATAAGAAGCATAAAAATTTATCAAATAACAAGAGCAAGATAGTGAGCATAAAAATAGTGTAAAGATGACACTACTTCGACCATTGCTAGCTAGGCTTGCGTCCTACAGTCAACAAGAGCTTTGATACCAATTTGTCACACCCATTTATCGACCAAATGGAATGCTTACCCTTATGTGCGCCCAGAGATCAATCACACATAAGTTCACAAATTATAACAGAAGTATCATGGCAAATGTTATTACATCACGATATTTAAACACATAGTCTTAACATAAATGTAGCGGAAGTATAAATAAAAATCTCTCTCGTGGCAGCTCCAGTCACAGGTACATTGACTGGTTGACAGCAAGACTAGTAATCCTCAGGGAAGTAGGCGTAGTAGTCGCTATTACCTCCATCTGTTACCCATCCGGGATTTTTATCCAAATAAGAAGAATAAACAAGCGTAAGTACATCTCGTACTCAACAAGTGTAACATGGGGTTCATGAGGCTCAAATAGGCATAATCATGGGTTTATCAGCATGTAGCTTTTAGTTAACATGATTTTAGCATATCAATAGCATCAATAGGTCTCAATGTAAACAATAAACATATGATCCATGTGAAATGATTAATGAATAGCAAAAACATAAACATAAACAATTATTCAACTATTCCATAAGGGTCCAAGGCCACTCGTGACCGTGAGCACGGCTGTTATAACAGTTCTACACTCTGCAGAGGTTGTACACTTTCACTGTGAGTCGTGTTACCCAAATGCCCGGGTTAATTACTCCCAAAACACTACCAAGGTGAGCAGGCAGGGTAAACACTATGAAGTCTTTCGAAGGTTCGTCTAACAAGTTAGGGCCATTAGATTCACTCGGCAAACAGATGTAGAGCCCCCCTTCCAAATGGCACAATAACCCGCAGCCTATACACATAAGGACAGAGGCCGCACTATACCCGATTCATCAAGCCATTCTTACGCCAAAAAGGTTACCTCTAACAAGCTAGAAAAGGTCCTTCTATATGACTAAAGCCAGAGCCATATAGCCCCCACAGTTGTACTGTAAATCCCGGATTGTCGCTTATAGATGAGTCCTTATGGAGAGCAATTAGAGCATCAAAACAACACACATGCTCTAATCCCCTTTATACAAGAATCAAAATCATATTTTAATGTTTATTGCATATTCCTCTAATCAATTGACATGATCATAGTCCATGTTTAAGCACTAGCCATACTAATCAATGCATCATAATGGGTACCAAGGTATAGGATCAATCACTAAGTCATCCTTAACAAGGAATAAATGCATAATGACATTAATTGCATAATGTGAATAGGACAACAAGGATAATCCCATGCTATACTTGCCTTGCTCAAACTGGTCCTGAAGATCTTGCTCGTAGTAAAGCTCTTGATCTCCAACGAATTGCTTACCGTCTATACTCGATCAACCATTATCAACAACACACATCTAGAGGCAATCATGCATAGACAAACAAGACTATAATTAGAACAATACACCAACAGTAAGAAAATAAGATAAAAAGTCTTTAAAATGAATCTACAACTCGCTAGGATCACACAGACGCGAAGATCACGAAAAACGGATCTAAAACGACAAAGTTATGAATTTCCGAAGATTTCCTATAGAAAAATAAATACTTTAATTAAAACTCGAAAATAAATTAATCTAAACCTACTGTACAGTTACACCATTAGATAGAGCTCGCAAATATGAATCTAACGCAATTTGAATGGATCAAATCGGAGTTAAAACGAAGATTCTACGGCTAAATCAATCTGAGTGGCAAAACTGTAAATATCAGAAAGCGTATTTTTCTTTTTCCGAAACGAATTACGTTTTCATTTAATCAAAGCGTATTTTCCAGATTACACTTTAGGACTGCGGGTTCTATACTTGAAAACATCAGGGTTTCTTTTGCAAGTTAACCAGCGAACCGGTACGTTCTAATCTAGGCCATCCGTTTTAGATCCGACGGTCCCGATCAGTCGGTGGAGGGAACGGGCGGCGCTCCGGCCGGACTTCGGCCGCCGGCGAGCTCCCACGGCGGCGCCATCACTAGAGAACGCTAGAACACGGCTCCGGCCACCAAACAAAGAAAGGAGAACACCGGGAGGTCGAGAAACTCACGGCGAACTTACCCCGCGTGAAGATAGGGCCGGGGGATGATCGGAAGATGGCGGCTAGCTCGCGGTGGCGGCGATGGCGGCGGTGGCTCTTGCGGTGGCTCGACGGGACGACTAGAACGGCTCCAAAAGGATGGGATGCGTGCGGTATGATGCGGGGGTCGCGTTTTTATAGCCCGAAGGCGTCGCTATCTATGGAAGGGAAGGAGATTGAGCCGCCAAATCGAATCGGAGGAGGAGGGAAAGGTGAGCTCGCGGTTGGAAAGCTGGAGGAAGAAGAAAGGAAAGGGGAGGCAGTCACTGACAAGCGGGTCCCACCTGTCGGCGACTCAGAGCGGGGGATCGGCAGCGTGCGAGACGGGCCGGCTTGCTGGGCTCGAGCTCGGCCCAGGAGGAGAGAACGGCGCGGGAGAGGGGATGGGCCGCGCGCGGGGAACACGGGCCGGCTGCAGCTGCGGATGAAGAAGCGGCCCGGGAAGAAAAATCTCTTTTCTTTTTCTCTTCCGAATTTTCAAATCCATTTTTCAAATGATTTTCAAATCAAATTCGAATTTGATTTAAACCACTCAACACAAAAATCCAGATGCAACAGCATGAATGCTCAATCATGTTTCTACCCTTATATTTGATTTTAAATTTATAAAATTATTCTTATTCTATAATTGCATGCTTCACAAAAATAAATATAAAAACCACATTTTCCCTATTTTTCTTTTCTTCAAATTTTAGGGTGTTACACTTTTGTGTTGTTGCTGTGGTTGTGTGTTGGTGCTCTTGTATTGTAATGATGTTTCTTGTTCATGTTTTCATGTCCATAGTTCACTTGTGGGGTTCTCTTCCAAAAGAAAAATCGGGTTCCCTTCCAAAAGAAAGATGCATAATACTTGAACTGAATAGAAAGTTCAAATTAAAACTTCCTGTATGTGCAAATATATACTCTCTTCATTTTAATTATACTAGGTCAGTTTGGATTTTTTTAATCATATTGCTTTTGCTTGGTATCTAAATAGCAAATTTAGAACAGAGGAAGTGTATGCTGTGCATGCGCGAGGTCACTGGCAAATTGAAGCAGTTGTGTTCAGCAGAGGGTTTTTATTTTATTTTATTTTATTTTATTTGACAACATGTTCAGCGGAGGTTGAGGCGGCGCGCAATCGACAGAACTAAACCTCCCCGGCCGGTAAGTATACAAAATGGCCGACATCACATCAGTGAGGTCAGTCAAACTTGCCTGCTGCATGCATTCAGTGGTGGTCAGTAGATCCAGAGCTTCAAGATACAGTATGCCAGCATATCTCCCTCCATGTGATCGATTGACTGATCTATTGACTGGGACTGTCAGGGAGGAGTACATTATATACACCACATCGCGATCAATCATGCAAGCCTTCCGTTAGTGAGACCATGACTCCATGAGATAGTATTCCTGTGACAAAATAGCTCACTGGCTTACCCTTAGCTTCTAGAAAAATGGATAGATCGATACGTGACCCTTGAATACTTTACTAGTTGATGATATAATAATATGTGATCTGGGCGCCATCGTTTGGATATGATTGTTAATTTGTTTTCGGCTACTTTGACTTGACTTCAGCTCATGGACCAACTTGACGGCCACAACCTGGATGGAGAAGGAAATATTAATAAAGGAGTGCCATTTACATTAACTAAATTAATTGTATTGGTTTTGCACGTCACTCTTGGCAGCGACATCCACAAATGGACTTGTTAACAGAGGAAATTAAAACTAATGCTTAATTTTATTTGGGCTGGCCTTTGAAGCTGTGACAGATGATTCAGGCTCATGGGCTGACCGTTTTGCTGGACCGGTGTAGGAAGAAACGTCGACTTATCGGTCCGTGCAGCAGCAAGCATAACTATTTCAGTCTTCGGTCTCGGTACACAATTCGTGACTACGTACAGTTTTCAACTTACGAACAAAAGAGAAGTTCACTTTACCTGTCTTTGCAGGCTGAGAACTGAGATGAAATTCTCTGTCTATCGGAACCAAAGATCACAATCACACACAAGATTCACTCGGTGGCTAGTTAAAGAACTCAGAACGCGCAAGAACAGATGAATGCGAACCAGCAACTGTCAGATGGCAGTGCTGTTTTCCACTAATGTTAGTTTGCAGTGCAAATGTGATAACATCAGTTACAATGCGCTCACACACACCTCAAAGGTCCAACTATTTATACCAATAGTTTACAGGCACTATTACACAATGTAATACAACTTAAAACAAGATACATAGGAGTAAGATGCAACTGCACGCTGTGCACAATGTCGTGGGCGCAGTCACCAGCCTCTAGGCGTCAATTGCTCATGCGTCTCCCTGTTTTGAATTCAAACTTGAGCTTGGCGCCTTCACTACTGCCTTCCTCCACGTCACCAGAGCATAACCAGCAGGCTTACTCCAACAATCTCCCCCTTAAGCCTGATGAACCTCAAGCTCACGAACACCTAATAGGTGTCTCATCACTCCCAGCTTCACCACTGGCAGTGGCTTTGTCAAAGAGTCTGCCTTTTGCTCCAAAGTGCTCACCCTCTTGACAATGATCTGTCCATGCTCAACACATTCTTTGATATAATGATACTTGATATCAATGTGTTTGCTACACCCATGGAATCCACAAACATAGTGACCACCTTGGGCTTAGTTCCTGTGAGCTCACTCAACAAGTTCCTGAGCCACATTGCCTGCATTATTGTTGCTGTTGCAGCCATGAACTTAGCCTCACAAGATAATAAAGCAACTGTTTTCTCCTTGTGTGAACACCAAGTGATAAGACTGTCATTCAGAAAAAATGCCATCCCTCCTGTGCTCCTTCTATGATCCAAATCCCCAGCTAGATCATTGTCTGAATATCCTACCAGCTTTTCTTCCTTTTCTTCTTTGGTGTAGACCAGCCCATAGTTCAATGTTCCCTGCAAATACCTCAGTATCTGCTTCACAGCCCTTGAATGAAGGATAGTAGGCTTCTCCATGAACCTGCTAGCCATACCAACAGAAAATACCATGTCTGGTCTTGTGTCCAACAAATACCTGAGACAACCAATCACCCTCCTGTACTCAGAATCTATTTTCACTCCTTGCTTTTTATTGTGTGTTTTCACACCAGGATTCATTGGAATCTTTGTTGGATTGCAGTATAACATCCCAAACTGTGACAATACCTTTTTTGCATAGCTTGTCTGCTTGACTGTAATGCAATCTTTCTTCTACTCAACTTCAATTCCTAGATAGAATGACAATAGGCCGAGGTCACTCATCTCAAACTGTGAAGTCATCTGCCTCTTGAAGGTTGCAATCTCAGATGGATCACCTCCGGTTACAATCAAGTCATCAACATATACACCAAGGTTCACAGCTGTCCTTCCAACACCCTTAGTGTAAACAGTAGGTTCAGTTGCACACTTCTTGAACCCAAAATTCTTCAGACTCTTGTCTAACTTCACATTCCAGACCCTAGGAGCTTGTTTGAGCCCATACAAGGCTTTGCTTAACTTAAGCACCATTTGCTCCTTGCCTTTCTTCACATACCCTTGTGGTTGTGATACGTAGACATCCTCCACAAGTTCACCATTTAGAAAAGCAGATTTTACATCTAAGTGATGTACTTGCCAACCTCTATTAGCTGCCAAAGCTAGTATCAATCTGACAGTGTCAAGCCTTGCTACTGGTGCAAATACTTCTTCAAAATATATGCCTTGTTTTTGCACATATCCCTTGGCAACCAATCTGGCCTTGTGCTTCACTACCTCTCCATCTGCATTTCTCTTGATAGCTTGTATGCCCATTTCAAACCAATGGGCAAACCAATGGGCTTGTGACCAGCTGGTAATTTCACCAATTCCCAAGTCTGGTTTTTGTTGATGGACTGCATCTCACTGTCCATTGGTGCTACCCACTCTGCATCTCCTGCAGCCTCTTGATATGATAATGGTTCCTCCATTACTGCCAATAGTGCATTGACTTCAATTTCTGTGTCTGAAGCAAAATCCACTTTCACAGTATCTTCATACACTTCACTGAGGCTTCTGAATCTCACTGGCTCCTCATCGTAGTCACTTGAATCATCTAGGTCCATCCCACCCTGATCCAAGATTGTTGCTGCAACATCTGAAACAACTGCCTCTATTGCCTGACCATTATACCTGAGCAAAATGAGGCCGGCCCAAGCCCAATAGGTTTTAGCCCGCCCCTCGAACCTTACTAGATAGGGCCTGGGCAAAGATCCCGCTGCCCAGAAAAAATTTTCTTAGCCCGAGCTCAACCTGAAATACTGTTTTTTGCTATTTTACACTGTAAATTGTGCGGGCAGCCAGCCTAGCCCGGGCCTGGCCCGAGCCCGGCCCAAAAATTAGGCCTGGCCTGCCTAGTGAGACGGTCATGGGTGGGACATTTTTGGCCCAAAATAACCGGCCTTTTTCGGCCCGGCCCGCAAAATGCTCAGGTCTACTAACCATGAACAGTGCCAGACTGACTGGCTGCTTCTGCATTAGCAGAATTCTCTGCCTCATCTGTGGGTTGATTTCCATCAGATGACCACCTGGGTTTGCATCATTTCCATCTCCAGTTCCAAGAATTTAAGTGTTGGATTCCACTGTTTCCACCACTACAAAATATGAACCTTCAGTATAATCCGACTTCCACTCCCATGCCTTTGTTTCCTCAAACACAACATCCCTACTCACACCAATCCTCTTGGTCTGTGGATCAAACAGCCTATGTGCCTTGCTGCCCTCCTCCACTCCAAGATATACCATGGGTATGCTCCTATCATCTAGCTTCTTCAGATGTAGAGCAGCTGTCGGACATGTGCAGTGCACCCAAACACCCTCAAATGGTCCAACTGTGGCTTTCTCCCACTCCATTCCTCAAAAGGTGTTCCACTCCCCATAGCTTTTGTAGGTAGTCTGTTCAATAAATGCACAGAATGCCTCACTGCTTCTCCCCAAAGCCTTCCTGGTACATTCATGCTCTTAAGTAAAGATCTGGACATTTCCATGACTGTCCTATTCCTTCTCTCTACAACACCATTTTGTTAGGGTGAATATAATGCTGTCAATTTCCTCTTGATCCCAGTGTGCTTACACATTTTTCTGAATGTTGCTGCAAGAAATTCACCACCCCTATCTGACCTTACTGTCTTGATTTTGTACCCCAAGTTGTTTTCTGCTTCAGCCTTAAACTTGGCAAATGCAGAACTTGCTTGATCTTTAGTATTTAGAACTGTCACATTCATCCATCTTGTACAATCATCAACAATGAGTAGAAAATATTTATTTCCCCCAGATGTCTCTGGTGTGATTGGACCACACAAGTCTATGTGTAGCAATTTCCAAAGGCTCATCTGCTCTCCACCCTGTTGCCTGTGGAAATGAACTCCTTCTTTGCTTTGCTACCAAATAGGAGTGACACACCTGATCTGGATGAGCTACCAGAGGTACCCCTTGCCATCTCCTTCTCAACTAGCATTTTAATTGACTGAAAATTCACATGACCAAGTCTACCATGCCAAAGCCATGACTCATCACCAATACTGGATAAGATACTAACTGGTTCAATAGATTTCAATTCAATTTTATAAAGCCTGTTCAGTGATCTCTGAACTCTCATAATCATTCTAACATGGTTTTTTCTCAAACACCTCAATCAGATCATCATCCATGACTACTCTATGCCCAATTTCAGTTAATTGACCAAAACTTACTAGATTACTTCTAAGCTTGGGAATGTAATAAACATCAAATAGAATCCACTAATCACTAGAGATGCCTTGAAACAAAATTGACCCCTTTCCCTGAATTTTAACTGTTGAACCATCACCAAAACGTACCTTACCACTGACAGTAATGTGAATGCCTCTAAACTTGTGAAGATCACCTGTCATATGGTTGCTAGCACCATTATCCAGGTACCAAATGTCACCACATGACTCCCCATCTCCAGTGAAATGCAACTCAGGATGCACTTTTACTTCATTCAGAAATACTTCCTCCTGACACTCGTCCGACAATGGGTGCTCAAGCAGTCCCAGCTCTGCTGTCTCTGCGAGCAACACCGTTGGCTCAAACTCCACTGCCCTAGCATGATGCGCCTCTTCCTCCTTTTCTCCTGGACGTCTATTTGCATAGTGTTCATAATTATGGCACTTGAAACACTTGATGTGATCACGTTTTTCCAGTGCCATTCTTTGCCCCGTTGCCTTGCCCACCACGGCCACCACTGCTACCGCCACGGCCACGCCAACGACCTCGGCCACCGCCACCGCTCTCCTGCAATCTGTTCTTCCCAGACGCTTCTCCAATCACCCGTTTTTGCCAAGCTTCCCACTCAGCCTGTGTCAGCAACACTTAGCCAGTGTCTGACCACGCACTGCTTGCTCCTCGCCTGGTGTGTTCCTCTAAGGCCTTCAACCGGCCAACCGCCTCCACGAATGCCAGCTTCGACAGATCATAGACCTGCTCAATCCTTGCCACCACATTGATGAAATGCTATGGCACAGTGTCAAACAACTTCTTCACCAATGCCGCATCATCCAGCGATCCACCAAGGTTTCTATACCAGACTGACATCCCTGTCAACCGCATGGCATAGGATCGATTGACTCATCCTCCTTCACCTTCATGGCATTGAACTCGCTCTTCAATGTCTGCAACCGTGCCTCCTTGACACGCTCCTCGCCGATGAATCTCGCCTTCAACGAGTCCTAGATCTCCTTCCTAGTCTTCTTGGCCGCGACTTGCATCAATAGGTCATCCGGCAAACACTAAAGTAAGTGTGTGCGGGCCTTCCTGTCCTTTGCCTTTGCCGCCGCAATCGCCGTCGCGCCCTGATCAAACGTTTCCCCAACGGTTCCATGATCTCCCACACGCCTTGATCCTCCATGATGGCCTGCACCCAGATGCTCCAGCTTGTGTAGTTGGTCGCTGTGAGCTGTGGGTACTGGATCTGCCCGCTGCCGTCTCCGCCACCACTCCCACTTCCGCCGGCACTCTGATCACCCATCGCTTCGGATCACAAGACGTCCTTGCGTGTGATGATGGCTTTGATACCAAATGTTGGAACCAAAGATCACAATCAATGTTGGAACCAAGGATCACAATCACACACAAGATTCACACGGTGGCTAGCCTAAGAACTCAGAACGCGCAAGAACAGATGAACGCGAACCAGCAACTGTCAGATGGCAGTGCTGTTTTCCACCGATATTAGTTTGCAATACAAATGTGATAACATCAGTTGCAATGCGCTCACACACACCTCAAAGGTCCAGCTATTTATACCAATGGCTTGCAGGCACTATTACACACTGTAATACAACTTAAAACAAGATACATAGGAGTAAGATGCAACTGCAAGCTGTGCACAACGTCGTGGGCACAGTCACCAGCCTCCAGGCGTCAACTGCTCCTACCTCTCCCTGTTTTGAATTCAAACTTGAGCTTGGCACCTTCACTGCCTTCCTCCACGCTGAGAACTGAGATGAAATGCGCTACGTCTTAACATGACATCTAGAAAGGAAAACTGCTGTCAGAAGTGTGTGTATATTCCTAGTTTCATCAGCCAAGTTATGATACAAAAACTATGTACTCTATACTATACAAGATTTTATGGACGAAAATGTCCTAGGAGGTACTTAATTTTGGCAAATGGAATGTCAAAGGAACCACATATATATAAGCACTATGCATCAATAATGGAATTCCTTTAGTGTACCGCTTGGTTATTCTCTTCTTAAGTTTTTCCTCTCAAACCTGGCACTGCTAACGCGTGACTACATATAATTACCTACTGACCTCTCACAGTATAAATGACCATAGAAAATCAAAGGGTAATCATATGCAATCAAGAACAATCATTGTTATAACTGATAAGTGATCCTGATTCATTCCTGACAGTCACATATGCATATGCAATCATTTAGATAATAATTACGTAGAAATAATATGCAGAATTGAACCATTAATTAATATATATCTGCATGCCAGTATGGTACTTATGTGATAAAAAGTGTACACTCCTAATTAAACAAACAGAAAAAGAGAAACATTTGTCTATCATTGTCTTCCCTAAGTGTACTCACCTACACTTCAAACATGCATACACTAGCTACAGTACTTTGCAAAACATCATCAAATCGATAAATTAATTAAGCTGGAGTGAACAATACTCAAAACTTACTGTGTACTCAATATAATTACCATCCCTTGCTTATGTAGCAACAGAAGGGACAGACGCATGCCGCATCGATCCTACCAACAAATTAGCTACATCTACCAAACAATCAAGAGTATGGTACGTAGCTTTGTTCTCAAGATAGCATCTATGACAAGGCTCCATAGTAAAACCCTAGCTGCCTGACTACGAGGTGCATGAGCAGATATAATCCATTGTTGGCAGCTCAGATGCCGAGGAGCAAGCACGAATCTATCAAGGCACGACAACGATGCTTCTGCAACAAGCATGGTTCTAGTTGCCCTGTTTCCTAGCTGTAGAGATTGATCGCAGCCATGGATGTGTCATAGAGGCTCCCTGCTGGTTCGTTGCCAGGGAAGAAGGAATCATGACGGTTGTCATGAAGCGTGAGAGTTGGCGCTGAAAGAGCCTGCGGATGCCTGCATTCACTACTGGAAACTCAGATTTTTCCGTGGGTGCAAAAACCCACGGAAAAATGCGTATACCCACGGAAAAATGTTTTTCTGACGGTGACCGACAGAAAAATACCCACGGAAATAGGATGACAGAAAATTTTAATTTTTCCGTGGGTTCACCGTCAGAAAAACATATTTCTGTGGGGCAAGCACTCACAGAAAAAATGGTTTCCGCCGGATCAAAAAAACAATTTTCCGTGTGTTGATACGCACAGAAAAAAATCAACACCGACAGAAAAACTAATTTTTCTGTCGGTGTAGATCTGTCAGAAAAACTTGGTGTACTCACAGAAAATTTACCATTATTCTGTTGGTTTAAAACCACGCACAGAAAAATTCCAAACCACCGACAGAATATATACATTTTCCCATGCCATAATTGGATATAATAATTATTTAAAAACAGTAGCAACATCATATTATACTGACTGTCCATACAGAAATTTCATCATCACAGAATAAATAGCATACATGTAAAGATGAAGTCCAAATATTCCGGCATCCAGGTTTAATACATATAGATGATGTCCAAATATTCCGGCATCAATACATTCAAAAGCATTGCTACCTCATCTCATCGGTTCAAGTTTCAGCCAAGATGAATGAAGTATCAGCATGCATCATTGTGTCATATAGAACTAAGGCTAACAGATTAGAGCCACCTACTAGTTAATGTGCAAAAGCACTGCTCTACAAAAGAAGAAACCACCAGCACATCAATGTTTTCCACCTAAACACAACCATCACATCGGTGCATGATCTCCATTGTTGTCGGAACCTTGATTGCCACCATTTGCAGCATGAGGATCCCCATTGTTGTGGCAAACATCATCAGTATTGTTGGCAGATTCAGCATGAGAAGAACCAGTAGCCTAAATGTGAACAAAGTTACATCAGTAAGTGAAATTGTGACCCAACAATATAACACTTTCAGCAAAGCATCTAAGTTTGATGTAAAGTCATTTGAATGTGGTACCTTGAATTGGACAAGGTTTAAAGTGTTCAAACTGCTGGTTTTCAAGTTGTGAAACATTATAAACCAACATAAGGTCACTTCCTCACTGCAATAGCCATGCAAATTCACTGCAGTAGCTCTACAACAATCAACATGAGGCCACTTCCTCACTACTGCACTCTGTGTTGCCATTCTGAATAGTACCCCACAAAATACTAATCAGTTTCTACTTCCTTTCCATCTTAAAATCTCTAAGTCATGGTTCTGACAGCTATAAAACAAGTTGATAGTGGAATGAAGATATACTCACAATTGCTTGTGTAGCGGACAACTGTCGTAACGCTTCTTCTGGCACAACCCTTCCTGTCTCCTGATAAAGGTTCTACAAGTGTATTGAAAGCATAGATATTTCAGATTCAAATCATTAGATAATTTACACATGATATTGGTGAAGTATTTACAAGAGCATTGCACATACCAATACCAAGCCTACAAGAACTTTGCTTTGCTGCAGTGCATTCTCCTTATCATGATTCTCTTGTTCTAGCCTTCCATTTGCACGACGTAACTCTTCCATTTCACGAGACATGTTTTGCATAGTCACTGAATTTGATGGATGCATACTTCTTTCCCTTCCGGCTGCCCTGACATCTGAAGACTTAACCGCACCATTTGCTATGGCAAGACGCCCATGCTTTCTCGGGCTACCCTTAGACACATCATATAGAGCCTTCCCATTCAAATATAGTTGTTGCTCAACCTCATGCCCATCCACTTCCATGTCTGCATCATCTCGAACCTCTTCGTTTGCACATTCTATCCTCTTAACAGCAGTAAGGTACTCATCCTACAAGGACCAGAACAAGGAAACATGTTCTAAAGATGTACAGATAGCTAAAACGTGATAGCGTAGTATTCTGAAATTTCTGGACAGCAGCAAGATAGTCACCTAAATAAATCATTACCAGAGTTTTAGATCATAGAAAATTATGCTTTAACACTTTAGAAAGTTTAAGAAGTTCTCCACATCTTTCTAGTAATAACATGGACCTGATTCTTAATTTAGCAGGGTGAAAAGCACAAAGAAACATTGTTGTGTGCAAATATGAACATAACTTGACAGGAAACTTCAGAAAACTGTAACTCCCAAAACTGAGGACTTGAAGTCATGAAATTTTAGGACAGTGAAGATACTTAAAATATCTACAGCTTTTGTATTAAAAAGTTCCACAAAAGGTGTCATTTAAGTACTCAAAACTAGTATACACTTGAACTGTACAAGACATCACATACATACCATGCGTCTTTGTGCTTTGCGGCTACTGATTGGACCACATCTACCATTGCTATCCAGGCTTTTCAAGCCAGATTTCATCGCAGCAAATGTATTAACAGGGGTTGCTTTCTGTGGTCCAAACTTAGCTTCCTAAAAACAGAAAATTTTCAAATGAGAATATGAGATATGAATATTCAATAGGCTACTAAATTCCTAAGAAGAATGAAAGAATATACACATGCATACCAATACTTGTTGTGTCTCTGTGAATGGTCTAGATCCTCCTCGGTTTTGAGCAATATCTTCATTACTTGACCGAGATATTTGGCCCCTCTTACGTTTTTCCTTGTACTCATCTGAGCACCAATAATCACAAAGGAGGAGCCACACCTCATCACTGAAACCCTCAAGCTGTCCTTGCTTGTATTGCTCATACTCAAGCTCAATATGGCACGCTACTGCATTTTTTATTTGTATGTGTTTTACTTTGCTGTGGTACTCCTTGACAGCATCCACACGGACTTGATACATCATGTCCCTCACCCTTTTCTTCAAACATTCTTCTAGAACACGGTCCGCATGTTGTTCATGTCCTTCTACAACTTGGAACAAACGCTGCAAGTGTACAAAACCATGAACATACGTTATAGATTGTTTAGATTTCAGAAATTATATGTTTTAGATGCTGCTCAGAAATTTCAGATTGAACATAGGTGTCTTACCCAAAATTCAGAAAGCACTTTTTCTGCCCTTGTTGTTCCCTGAGCACGAGGATTTTTATGAAAATAATCAGACCAATCCAGAGCTGGGCGCTGGGATTCATTACCATCCTCATCCACCTCCACAAGCACACCTGGATATTCTCTTCTAACTATGGCCCCAAGTTGAGTACTATATTTGTAAGGTGCCGGGTAGTGAACATTCCAAACTTTTTGAGTACTACTTTTTGAGCAAGGACAAACATTCCAAACTTGGACAAGTGGGCACACAAATAAAGTGTAGAATAACAGCACACAACAAACAAATCCAGTGAAGAAAGAAGTGTACCTTGAGTCTCAATCAAGGGTCTTCAACAATTCTTCACTGTCTACCTCCAACAGGAACCTTCAATGCTTGCCTTAGCCCAAAATCTTACTGCAGTACATAAGGGACATGAGATTAGAACTTCCAGTAAATTTATTTTCATGCTACTAGTGAGGCCACTATGGCTAATATACTGCCTATAGGTACTGAACAGGTACATGTCATGAAAATATCAATAAGAATCATAGATATTCAGAATAGATAAGTAAAACATGCTTTATTTATCCATCTCTACACTCTAATCCTAGCCAACCTCAGCTATGGAATCCCATTGCAGTGTCTTCAGCTATGGACCAAACACAAAATGACTAGCAATGTATCTAACTATTAACTTTATGCTGCTTCAGTACCGGGGATTGTATATATCAGAAATGTATCAAGCTCCAATTAGCATAGATCTGCCATTTGGAGCTACAAAAAATTTGTTTTCTCCCCAGGTCCTCATAGGTCAGTGGTGAGTTATCTTGGATATTGCCATTCACTTTGTTCATATTGAGCACAGATATTTCAACATGACATAATTGTACATCAATATGACCAAGATTGTGTGCTGCAATCTCAGGCATTTATGGGTTCGTCAAGATAAATTTAGCAAATGAGAAATTGCTTCAATCAAATTTAAGAGATGTTTCTGAATTCTGATACATGAGGCATATAGCCCCGTACAGAGAAAAGCATATGTTTCCATGTGAAATGCAGAATTAGCCAACAAACAATTAACTCAAGGTTACGATACATTGCATGTTAGCCATCCATCAGTACTTTTCTTCTGCAGATTCTGAGATCAAAATTCAGAAAGAATCTCTGCAACAATGACAAAATATATTTATTTATTTATTTTCTAAAGGAGTGTTTTTCCATTCAGTTAAAATGGGTATGCTGAATACTCTTTGCCTCATGTCGCTAAGGAAACCTTGGCACAGTGTTTTAGAATGACTTATACTTGGTGAATTTAGGTGGACATATCTGTGACATACCATGGTTTATGCTGCTTCTTAGTTCGATGCCTACTTATTAATTTGCATCTAGGTGGCGCTTATGGCTTATGTTGCCTAAAGCACATGTGAGCCATTTGTAGAACAATAGAACTTGAGATTTTCTACGTTTTCTGGGCCTTCCCCTCAAATACATGAGCCTTTTCTTTATGTTATTACATTCTCTTTGGTTACTGGATTTATATGAATATCTATGGTATACCATGGAATTAACCATTCCTTCCCACTCTGCTATGTATTACAAACGTTTTAATTCAATTAGTACAGTTGTTACTGTATGACTAGGATTATCTGTGGCTTACCATTTTAATGAGAAATGTTATTCTATCTACCTATTAAAACATTTTCCTTATATGCCAATCCAGACAGCAGCTTCCATGCCCATGGCAAACGCCAGTCAAGGGAAAAGCTCATCTGCAGCGTCCTTCCTGAACGTGGCTATGTGTCTGAACATGCACAACAACATTTGAACTCTTTCGTCAATGGTGCTGTCCTTTTGCCAGCATGTAAGCCTCCTACGTTTTAATGTATTTATCGATATAAAATGCAAGCAGCCCCTAGCATGAACTGTTAGTTGAATGTTGAGATTTGTTGCTTAACCATTTTCTCAGCGCGAGATATATATAGAGAGAAGGTTCAGTGAGTATTTGGTACAGAATTTGTCGTGCTTCCTGTCTGCAAATGTTTTTTTAGTGCTACTATGGACAGAATCAATTTTCATGTGTTCATATCTCAGAGAATTTACCTTTTGCTACACTTACCTATGCACGGCACAAATAATTGATGCATATATGCTTTAGAGGAAAAAAATTATGTCAACTAACTCTGCCTAGCCCGCGGCAATTGCCGCGGGGTTCTGGCTAGTCTACACTAGTTTTCATAGTCACTGCCATGAAAAAAATGGACAACAGATAACCTGAAAACTCGATTCAAATTTGAAGCATACAGCACCGGCGACCAAATCTTGAGGGAAGCAGACTTCAACTGGAAATTCATACAACTGGATACTCAGATAAAACCGACATCACATCTCATACAAAAAAATTGAATCAGTGAAGAGAGGAGTGTACCTTGACCCACTGGTGGCCAGATCTGGAGGATGGAAGAGCAGGGCGCGGGAGATCGACAGGAAGAGGAGGGTTGTTGCGTCGAGACGAGCAATCGAGGGGGAGGTCCTTGGGGACGCGTCCCGAAGCACCGGTTGCTAGCAGCCGACACCCAGTGCCCAGCGCCCGGCAGCCGGTGGACCTAGGTCGGCGCACCGGAAGGGGCGCAGCTGCCAGCGGCCTGGGGAAGGGGAGGGCTCGCAGTCTTGGCGGCAGCCTGTGGGATGCTTAGGGAGGCGCAGATCTAGGGGCTGCCAACGCCATTGGAGAGGAGCTGCTGCGGCGGCGGCGGAGGGCGTGCTGCGGAGGAAGCCAGCCGCGGCGTTTTGCTCGCTCCTGCGTGAGGAAGCCCAGCGGTGCGTGTGTGCGTGTTCGGGTGCGGTGCGTGTGCGTGTGTTGGGGTGGAGTCCGTGCGTGGGTGCCAGTGCGTGTGCAACAGGCCGGTTGGGTTTAGGACTTTTTCTTTTTTTTTATTCATTAAAATATCCTTTCTTTTCGTGAGAACGCGCCAACGCCAAAACGGAAAGCACCAACGCCAAATTCGAGGGCGCGAACGCCAAATCGGATGGCGCGTTAGAATTTTTCTGTGTGTCAGTATGTTTTTTTCTGTGCGTGTATAAAAGGACCCACAGAATAATACGTATATTTCCGTGCGTGTATAAATTTTTCTGTGAGGCTTAAGAAAACCGACAGAAAAAGATTAATTTTTCTGTGTGTTTATATTTTTTCCGTGTGGTTACTCTCACGCACGGAAAAATGTTATAATTTTTCTGTAGGTTTTTAAATTTTTCTGTGGGTATATTTGGAAACCCACAGAACAATTGGGATTTTTCCGTGCGTGCCTAAAAAAACGCACAGAAAAATTCGACACCCACGGAAGTATTCGAGTTTCCAGTAGTGATTGCAATAGTGCGACAATACTAGGGTCTAACGTATGGCGCGCTGCTTAGCTGCCCCTTTGTTTAATGTGCATGGACATTTATACACGAACTGGAACGAACCATATAGCTTTCATCATCTCGACGTCGCATGTCGTACCAAAACAAATTTGTATCAATACAGTGCTACATTCAACCGTAATATATGAAATTGAGTATTTCTATGTCATGAATCCGCAAATTAGAGTCTATGGTTGATTTCCTTTTCGACTTTCTTACTTGTCTAACTGTCATGTGACAAAAAATGTTTGTCTATGTTATCAATCAAAAGAACTAATGGCTGATTTCATACCGCAATAATGAAAGTCATATCATTGAGATGTTGGTTTCTGAGAAAGATTAAGGGCGTGTTTGGGATGGCAGTCCTTGACCACCCACTGTGGTATGGCCGGGTACCGCGACCGCCAACCTATGTCACGGAAACATAGAGGAGGTAGTTGAGACAGGAGACAGTGGCCTGTCAGCCTACCCTAAAAGGAACATGGAGAAGGCCAGCTGAAGGAGTGCTCAAAATCAACTTTGATGCAGCCGTTCAGATGGCTTTACGATTGGGAGGTTGGAGCTTTGTCATTCGGGATAGTTCAGGCGATGTGGTGAAAACAGGCATACACCTAGGCAATGTGTTAGAGGTCTTCCATTCAGAATTATTGGCATGTCAGCAAGCCCTGAACGCTGCTGCAGACTTGGGGATTATAATTGTTGAGTTGGAATCGGTCTCCATGGCGGTGGTACAAGCAATGACAACATCAGCTTTCGATCTTAGTGCTGCAAGTGACTAATATGGGAGACGAAAGATTGGTGGCTTCAAATTTCCACAGGATAAACTTTGCTTACATTCCTAGATGTTGTAACTCTCTGTGGCGCATGAATTGGCAACCAAGGGGTTTGTAATAGGTCTGTGTACTGATCACTTAGGTGAAAGTGTTCCAAGTTCTATAGGTCACCTGTTACCCAATGAATTAGCATTAGTTCCTGGGTAATGGAATGAAAATTTAGTTTCCAGTTTGAGCTGCAATTTTAGCTGTGAGGTACGTCACAGGTCGCTGCGGCCGGTGTAGTGTAGGGCTTCCGGCTTTAACTCCATCTCACGATGATGAGTCTTTCAGTGACCGGTGGATTTCGTCGAGGAGGCTTATCGAGAAAGGTGGTTGTAAGGCTATCCGCACTCGTGGTACTCTAAATTCATTCTTTATAAGGTTTGGTCATTAAGATTTTCTCCTCTATACTTAATTCTTCTACACTCATCCATCCTCTATATCATCCTCTATCAATGTAGGTCTCATTTATCACTTTATCTAAATATATCCATATGAGATCTTATTTTGAAGGATTTATTGAAACGAATTCAATGGTGCAATCAAAATTTAATTTGATTATTTGGTTTGTGAGTTATAATATTTTTTAGCTAGTTCAAACAGTGGGGCCCGCAGCTGAGATTCCTCAGCGCATGCGGTGTCACTGCTGTGCGTGGGCCAGCGCTGTTTACCGGACACACGGTACTCCTCTATATATAGCGGACCGGCGTTCGTTGCGAACCGGGTACGGGACTGTGCTACAGCGAATTTTTTACGCTAAATGCACATACAGGATCATTTACAGGTCCAGTGCAGTCTAAGCCGTTTGATTGCTGCGGGCTCATCACCTCGTGGAATGTGGATGATCTGGTGTGAATGCAACGACCATACTTCAACAGGCGCACCGCGCACCTTGACAGCGGTTGATTTGACGCTAACGGTTTTTGAGGAGGACCGGCGCGGCATGAAGTGCAGACCTGGACCAAGGCTGGGTTCAGTAAACTGTCGCTCTTTGTTCAGTTTCAGAGCTGAGTTCGTTCTAAGCTCATGGTCGTCTATAATGGCTCGTTTGTCCAACTCTTGTAGGTTGTTACTTGTACTCTTGTCCCTTAGCGAAATACAAATGCTGCTCAGGCATGTTCTGAAAAAATAGATTGGGGTTTAAAGTTACAGAGCTATTTTGCCGAGTTCCTTAGAGAGCATTGCGATTTAGTTTCTTTCAGAAAAGAATAAAGTCAAAATGATTCAAGAATTAAGGATGGCCACAAAACCCTGACTTGTGATCCTTGGCTCTTGACCACAACAGTTTATTTACTCTTTGCAGGTTGCTGAAATTCCACGGTCAAACTAAGAGCTAGCTGCCAATAAGCAAAACAATCATCGATTATAATTGCGGTCATGCACTCATATAAAAAGATGATACGGCTGTGCATGCACGCGTGTGAGACAGAACAACTATGGAAAAATATCGATGCAGACTGATCACACGAGTGAAGTAGATGGAGAGAAATAGGGAAAAGGAATTGTTGGCATGATCCAAATAAGAATCATGTTTGTCTGTTTACGCCTGACCACATATGTCATCCGCTAACACTACTACTACAATGATTTCGATAAAAACATCCTTTGTGTATACCAGCACTGCTAGCGCCCAGACGTCCAGACAGACGCTGCGGCTGCAGTTTGTTTTCGCCCTCCCGTTTTGTGCACCCACACGGGGCCTGCGTTGCCTAGACATCACCCGCCTGTGCCTGCGTTTCGCGCACCCACGCAGGGGCCCATGCTGCTCGAATGTCGCCCACGCAGGGACCGCTTGCGCCCCCTCCACTTCCCACATGCATCCCATGTGCAACATAAGATCTATTTTAAAATATTCAGATGAAACAATTGCAACATACAAAAGAAGACAGATAAAATACTTGAAACATATGTCTAAAACACTTGCAAAAACACCTAAAAACACTTGAAAACCATTACAAACATACGCAACATTCAAATAAAACACTTGCAACATATGCGTGAAATATATGCAAGATCCAGATAAACACACTTGCAATATACGTCTGAAAAACAGATGAAACATTAGGAACAGACACTTGTAACATACGTGTACAACCCTTGCAAATATGCAATATTCCGATCTACTTTTGCAATGTCCATATGAAACATTTGTGACATACCTTTGAAACATCTGAAACACTGAAACATATGCTTATAACATACACTTTCAGCTCAACATCTCCTTACTGCTTGGGAGAATGGAGACTCATCGGCGTGTGGAGTTCACCGGAGGCAGCAACCCAGCGGGGTGGCTCTGTGACATGGTTGGGAGGCAGCGGCAGCCACACGACTGAGAGAGGGCAGCCGCGCGCGTGCCGCGCCTGGCAGGGCCAGCTGCTGAGCGCCGTGACTCTGAGCATGGTTGCGCACTGCACCTGGCAGGGCCAACAGCCAAGCGATAAATATAATTTTTAGTGTTAGATGTCTAACAGTGATGAGGTGTTGTGGTGTAGTGGTGGAGGACACTGCAGGTGCCTCTCGCTTGGTCCTTGCGGTGGTCGTTGCCCCTAGAGCAGATAGGAGTGAGTGGATGAGTGAATAGGAGTGACTAGAGGAGAGGATTTTTTTTAAAAACTCCTGACTGGATAGAGGGGGTAGTTGGACTGGCATCGTGGCCCACCAATGGAGCGTCCGGGCGGATGAACGTTGTTCACATTTGTGAGTGCAAATATAATATTAAGGATTCCGCAAGTGCACAGAATATCAGTGTAGCATTTCACCGGGAGTATTTCAGGTATTGTTATTTATATTTTATCACAGAGAAATAATAGAATAAAGATTTGTTAAATAATAACAAAGGAGTATTTACTAACATACTATCATAACTAGAGCAGGGGGTAATGATAGGAATTATGCAAAATGAAACACAGGGATAAATCTATAAAGATAATATAAATTAGTTAACTCAGGAGATCAACGGGTAAGGTAGATTCCTATGATATTCTTATTACAGGATCAATATATGTACCTAACTATAGCTAAGTCTCACTTTGCTCTTGTGCACTTAGGGACGCCACTAGACGACAGAGCACCACAAAGGATAATTCTACTGACATGACTACAATCCTACAATTTAAGAACTTGCTCACATGGAGTGGACTACAGAGGATAGACGGAACTGTCACCACTAGCTGCTGCCACACGACTAGAGAACAGGTCGCACTCACAGGCAGAGTATTATATAAGCACCATGTTTACACGAGACTCAGCTACTTAGCCCAATCGATAAACTAGTAGGATAAGCGCTCTATGGACCCGTACACAAAAGGAAAGATAACCTTAACTAAGCAAGATATATATTCAAAGTAAGTACAGCCATGTAGATAAGAATGATATAATAATAACAAAGTCTCATAAGATAAATAAGTGAAAATATAAAGGATTTACTGAGCTTTCGAGACTGGATCCCGAACCTAAGCTTGAGCCCAACTGAACCCTCACTCCCGAGCTACTAATCTACTATATTGGAGAGCTCTAGATCTAATCCTTCTGGTGTGTCTTGATTTTGATCTCTGATGGATTTTTCTAGAGATTGAAGATTAGAGAGATGACTCAGGAGGGGGTATGTGGAGCCTTATGTTGGGGGAACCAGGGGTCCTATGGGCCCATGAATCCATGGCAACGTCAAATCTGAGCCCTCGATATGAATCGGCCTTGAGCAACAGCGTAGATTGAACCTAGGAGGCGGTGAGAACCGACGTACGAAGGAGAGACGGGCCTATGGGACCCACAGGCTGACCGGCCTGCAGGTGAGGTTGGCCAGCCCCACCCTGCAACCTCTCGGGTTGAGTCGCGGTGTATTATCTTCTGAATGCTTATAGATCCTTTCTAAATCGGTTTCATCGTGAATAAACGTGATTTGATCTGACGATTGGGTTCACCTTGCTCGTTTTCTGGATAGATCCTCCTACAAATACATATTCACCAAAATTTATAGAATTCATTAGTTTAAACCCCTAAACCTATGCTGATGATCGTATTTATGCATTTATATAAATTATATTAATGATTTATGATGAACGTTAACTACCGTCAACAAACTCCCCTAAGCTTAACCTTTGCTCATCCCTGAGCAAAGCTAAATCCAGCAATAGATTAGTAGTTGCTACATGCTTTCACTTCTCAAAAGTACACAAGTGTTCAATAAACAATTCCACTTCGGATTAAAATAAATTGACTTAACTTTCAAACTTACCCATATTACCTCCAACCATGGAGCTCCTTAGCTTTCACTTGGGTCTTGAGTAGTTGAAAGACAAAACGATCAAGTCAAGCACTTCATCTCATGTTCTTTTGCTCAACCTTATTCCAGAGTGTTATAAGTTTTTAAATAAAACTCAGAGATTTCTTTGTATGACACTCTCAGATCCCTTATATGTGGTATTTTTAGATCCACTCTCTAATCTCTTTTTATATGTGGTATTTGTAGATCCTCTTCCAGGCATATCTTATTGTTGTCTTTTTTCCTAAAGCCTTTGTGGAGTTTATAGGTAGGGATAAAACTAGATAGCATACTTGCAATGCGTATATTGTAAAGTCAAACCTCTTATCCAAATAAAAAATGTCATACAATCAAATTAAGATGTGCATATGTGTAGAATATTTGATGGATATATATGGTGGCTAACCTAATTCTACTATGCTCCTTGAAAACATATCTCTTTTAAAACTTGGAAATATTATTGTAAGAGAGCAGGGGCTATTTTTTTTATTTTTTCAGGCGGGCATCTAAGTACCCATTGTTTTCAGTATCTTAGACACTTTTGTGTTTATTTTTTCTTCTCTTTTTTCTTTTTTTAAACTTTTTGTCACGCCCGGTTTTCCAAAGAAGACCAAGCACTCGTTATATGTGTGCCTAGGAAGTCCACACATACAACAACAGAATAGAGATATCAAAACAATGTTTATATAAAACGGAAAACATACTATATTAACACTTACAACTATCAGAGTATCGTGGAATGGCTACTAAATTTCTGCTCAGGCTCCATTCTTCTCAGGGACGGCTGACTGGGGGCTCCGTAAGCCAAGCACTTCGAAAAGACTTCTGAAAACTCCACTACACTTTCATCCTTCTTCTAATCAGCACCTCACTACACACTGGAGTGTGCGGAAATAGCAAGGGTGAGTCCATGTCAAACTCAACAAATATAACATGAGGTTCATGAGGCTCAAAAAGAATAGACACTGGTTTACTGCATTTAGCTTTTAATTATCACAGTTTTATCATATGAGTAGCATCAGGTTTTCATTTATCCCACAATAAATATATGATCAATGTAAAGATGAATAATGAATAGTAAAAACATATTTATAGTCATTAGTGATCATCTATTCCGTAAGGGTCCAAGGCCACTTGTGACCGTGAGCACGACTGTTATAACAGTTTTACACTCTGCAGAGGTTGTACACTTTCACTGTGAGTCGTGATTTACCCTTTGGCACGAGGTGATCAGCCTCTTGACCCACTTCCAAGGAAGATCGACAGGGTTCACTATGAAGTCTTTCAAAGGTTCGTCTAACAAGTTAGGGAAATTAGATTCACTCGGCAAACAGATGTAGAGCCCCCTTCCAAATGGCACAATGACGCGCAGCCTATACACATAAGGATAAAGGCCGCACTATACCCGATTCGTCAAGCCATTCTTACGCCATGAAGGTTACCACTAACAAGCTAGAAAAGGTTCTCATACTTGACTAAAGGCAGAGCCATATAGCCCTCACAGTTGTACTGCACTATACCCGATTCGTCAAGCCATTCTTACGCCATGAAGGTTACCACTAACAAGCTAGAAAAGGTTCTCATACTTGACTAAAGGCAGAGCCATATAGCCCTCACAGTTGTACTGTAAGTCCCGGATGTTCGCTTACAGATGAGTCCTTATGGAGAGAAACTAGAACACCAAGAAAAATAGCATCATGCTCTAGCCCTCTTTAAACAGTAATCAAAATGTCATCTCTTAGTGTTGTTGCATATTCCATTAATCATATTACAAGATCGTAGTTTATGCTCAGCACTAGCAAAAGCTACCCAATGCAAAATCCCATAGGTGACAAGGTATAGATCAAAAACTAGAAAAATCCTTAATGGCAATTCAATACAGACACATGCAATATGATTTTATGTGATTAAAGTGAATATGACAACAAGGAAATATCATGTTATACTTGCCTTTTCCCAAAGTTAGCTGCTCAGAATCTGTAGTTGCTATCTTCTGGTCTCAAGTCCTTTTGCTTTGACTGTCGGTCCTTAGCTCCTCGTCTTCAGTGCTAATTAACCAAACTTCTTCTACTCACAGCAATCAAGTAGAATAAACAGACAATAAACACAACTAAGAACAACACACCAAACAAACGAGATACTTTAAAAGAGAACGTACTAAACGATACGACATGATGATATGATCGCGAAAATGTAAGACCGACGGATAACAGAGCTACTATCAAAGAGGACACGCGACTATCAAGAAGTTTACAACAAATAAGAGAAGACAAACTATACGTTTGATTTATTTTAGTTAATGAATTAAGGTGATAGACTTATAGAGAATTATCCTAAAGTTAAATTAACCAATTTACATTAAATTATAAAAGATGAAGTTAACCTTATTCATATTTTATTTATAAATATTTATTTACTGTTTAAGTCATTTAAACATTTATAAATTAGAAAGCATAAAGAAGGTGATAACAACTAATCGAATCATTATATGTTTCTTACATAAACTAAACAAGTTCTATTTAAGAAGCACTTAAGTTCTTATTAATCATGATAGCAATTGATTATTTATAAAATACAAATTATAAACCAAAGTTACTTTTAATTTGATAAGATAGTAGATAAATATTAGTTAAATTAACTACATGCTTCATGTTTAACTAAACTAATTATGATTAAGAAACATTTAAGTTAATATTAATCAAGTTAACATTTATTTAATAATGTTTTATGTATGAACCTAAGTCGCTTCTAATTTAAAAGGGCATGACATAAACATTAATCAAATAAACATAATTTAATTTGTAAACACATAACGTGATATGGTAAACAACGTTGCTAATGCGTCTCTTACGCTAGCATAGTCACAAAGCAACAAGAACGAAATTATACCCCTATGTTGCTTTTAGTTAGAAAGCTGTTAAATAAATATTAATCAAGTTGCATTTAAATAGATAAATTTATACTTGAGTGACATCACAAAAACTATCGCTACTGTATAGAGTGCGACGCTACGAAACTATCGCAACAAGAACGGATTTACAAACCTAGATTATTTTTAATCATAGAACTAATCGCATGTCAATTAAATTAATATTTAATTTATATGACTAGCATGTAACACATCTACGCCGATAGCATGTAGCTTCGGTTGGCATGATCGCAAAATCACAAAAACGAGTTACTACACTAGGTTGCTTTTAATTAAAAATGCATTAATAAATATTGCACGTAAATCAATAAATTCATAATTAGGTGACACGATATACGTTAGCACTACTACGTAGAGCGCAACTATACGAAACTAACGCAACTGAAACGGAGCAAAATGAAATTAAAATGAAGAAACGACAAAGATATTACGAACCAGTGGTAGAACCGCAAATACTTCATCTTCTACCTCCATCCATCTGAAGGGCCTCGGCCTGGGGGCGACACAAGAAGAAGAAAAAATATCTAATTTACGACACGAGAGATTTTCTAAACTAGGGGCTTCTCTTACGATAGTTTTGGTGTGCTTTACCCATGGGGTAGGTACATACTTATAGAGAGGAAAACTTTCCACCTTCACATCAACTAGCAATATGGTACTAATTGACGTTCAACCGTCCACCTTCACTAATAGGCCTAAATAGATATTAAGGCCCATTAGTAAATAAAGACATAGGCCTTTATGATTATTGCACATAGACTTTGAGCGTTGAGAAAAATAAGATATTTATTTATTTTCGGAATTAATTGATTTCATGGATAAAATAATTCTAAAAAAGTCTAAAATTATTATTTAAGCCACAAAAATACTCCGAAAGCTCCAAAAATTTAGGAAAAATTCTCAGAGACATTATGGAATATAAGGAACTAAAATAAAGTATTTGGAGCTCATGACAAGATATTTTGGAGCATCTAAAAATTAGATAACACTCGTAGAAAAGCGTGAACTAGCTCCAGAAAAAGCTAGAACAATTTCCGAAGAGTTCACTGAGATTTATTGACACATGAGGAACTGAAAGGAATAATTTACGTTATAAAGAAAAGATTTTAGGAAACTCCCAACGAGAACTTAAGATGAGAAACAAGGAATATTGATTGCGGAAAAAGATAAAGACGTGCTGGAGAAGAAAGATCGATCCACTAAACGTATTTTGAAATATTTTATTCGCTCTTAACACACAAGAGTTAACGAGCAAACATCACCTCAAATAATAGCCCGTCAAATTAGTTTAGAAAAATTTAAAGATTCTTATTATTTTTTTTCATTTTTTATAACTAATTGATGCTATCATAAACTAAACTTAGGAAATTTTATCTGAATATTAAAACATTTATTATATTTAGTGTTTCCTATGCACAACCTAAAATTAGAAATTTTGGGGTGTGACACTTTTGCATAGCCCTATGTCTCTTTTCTGCAACAAAACTTTGAGAGAGATATTAACAAGAACTTGGAGCATTTATTTTGAGTGGAAACCTAACGAGCATGTTTTTGTGTTTACCTCCAGTGTAGAAGTAGAATATTTTTGGGTAGACCTAAATGGAAGACATGTTTTTTGTGTCTACCTCCAGTGTAGGAGTAGTGCATATTTGGGTGGAGTGTATGTGATCTTGATTTTAAAAGTATGACAAGCATCTTATAAGGATCAACAAAGCTTGACAAAATTCAACATATATGCAAGCAGCAAATAAGTGGAAGATTTTCCTAATCTAAATATATATGGCACTGGTAGAAATTTTAGCTTTGTCATATAGAAACTCATCATGATTGATTTTTCATTTTTTAAAAGGAAATACTCTGAAACTTAGTTTCACTTTGGAACTAAATAAATAGCAGCTCAGATCATCTCATATCATATCCATCAACCAGCTAGACTTAGATCAAGCATATGTTACCCACGAGCATCAAGTTCAAAGTAAGTTCTTATATCAAATCAAGTCTATCCAATACTCGGGAGAATTTCGGACTGAAAACTAGGCACTTGAAAGAAATTACAACAGAGCACTATTCATCATGTCCATCAAAAGTTTATTGAGGAGAAAGTCTTAAACTCTCTTTTTTTGTAAGTGACTAAAATATCTTCTAATTAAAAAGTACTTTATATTTATTTTATTGGTACTAAGCATATTAAAGAAAATTATCACACATAATTTTTATTTTATCTTATTGCCAGGAGTGCTTAAAATAAAATAAAGTGAAAGGATACTTACCTGGATAATTGGAGATGCACTTCCCCCAAGCTAGCTTATTCATGGGGATGCACTTCCCCCAATCTAGATTTTGATTTGTTTTGTTTTATAAGTTTTATGACTTTTTTATTTTATTGCCACCACAATGAACATTCATATGGGTCGTTACACACCACAAGGTTGCTCGTATGGAGCTTAATTGGAATGAGACTAAGTTAAATTTATTATGCAGAGTTAAAACTTTTTATTTTTTTATATATGCTATGCATACAAATTTTCTAAATGCAATACAGAATTAAATATGCTAAAGTTTAAAAGTTATGTATCTAATTTATATGATTATGCAATTATTATTTTTATCATTTTTAGATGCAAGACATGAATGAAAATGCTAAATGCAATAAATAAACATGGGTAACTACCGAGTTACCTTTCGGCGAGGGTTTGAAGTTAAGTCCTTCGAACTGGATTCCTCTTTGTGCGGTTCATCGATTGAGTACGTTGGTTTACTCTTGAAGGTGAGGATTCTTGTGATGGCACCTCCAATAGAGGCGCTTCCAATGATGGTGCTACCTTCTTCTGCCAAACACATTTTGATTTTGAATTTAATTTTGATTTGATAGGTTCATCCTTTCTTGACCTGTTCCTCCTTATTCAGTGCTTTGAAGTGTAGTAGAAGCTGGCGACATCTTGTGTGCATCATTATTGCCGGTTCAGAAATTTCACTTGTAGAATTTGGGGGATCGAATCCCCCACACTTTGCCCGAAAGTGTGTTATGCTCATAAAGACAAGGTAGAGATCAAGTGCATAGACTCCGTTGGTGGGAAAACACCAACAAAACCAAAATTTTATTTATTCTTCTCTAGCCTTAGACACATTGAATATGATAGATTAGTGTTATGTGTATTGTTCATTCTTACAACATGGGTGATAAGATCATAAGGATGAGGATGAATGTGGCATTTGAATATATTTGACAAAAAGGATTGAGTTGCTTAACCTATGGAAGGATTGTCCATCATTACATAATGTATCAGACTTTACACGATTATGACTATCATCTTCCAAAAATAAGATATGTGACATTTTAACTCATTTGGTTAAGACTATGAGATCAAGAAAAGTTGTGTTATGAACAAGTTTTAAGAAATAAGACATGCTGAGTTAGTCAGGTTGAAAAAGCGAAGTTGTAAATTAAACATGTTTATTTCTTTATTTATGTGAATACCAAGATCAAAGGGAAGCTTTTTAAATAATGACCACTTACCTTAATATGTTACCTTCATCAGTGAAGCATGATGACACTATGTGATAAAAGGTACATAGATGACTTGTGGTGGTCTTTTCTTCCTGCTTGAAGCTTTCCTTGCTTGAGCTATTCATGAGCATCTTGTCTCCTATGTCACACTCCTTCTTTCTCATTCTTTTATCATGACATCCTTTTATCTTTCTTTTTGTGGATCTTGGCATTTTGTTTGGACCTTCTACTTCTCTCATTGTTTCTTCTCTGTAAAGGATTAGCGGACAACGTATACCCGAAGGAACATACAAACAATTCAAAGCAAGGATAGTGTTGTCATAGGGCTAAAGGTCATCTTCTATGATACAGAAAAGTTAGTTTTAACATTTTAATTAGCATAGAATCTTTATCCCATGTTTTAAATAATGTACCTTGATTGTTCACCACTACTTCAAATTTCCAACAAGGTTAAGGCAAAGATGAGTAAAATTATTTTGAAGAATACCTCAAACATTGATTTGTTTCTATGAATTATCTCCTAATATTCCTAACAAAATTTGAATATTTTCCTATTGGCGAGAGCTCGTAGTCTATTGAGCAGAACCTTTCCTTGTATTAAGCTTTTTCTTGTACCATTTGAACAGTTGTATGCTCTTCTTCCATCAACCCTTCTTGATTTTTGTTGATTCTTGATTGATGGGTTGGTGTTCTTTGGGGCTGCGAATTCAAGTTCCTCCTTGATTGTCTAGCGGCGTAGGGGAGAGTTGTTTTCTTTGTTTATCAGTGATTCGCCAGCCATCTTGTTGGTCAAATAAGGAACTTCATTGGTACTTGCGTGGAAGCTTCATCTTTAATGGCTTATGTATGTTGTCATGCAATCATGGTTGCAACCTTACGATATATCATCGATAGACCTCCCTGGATTACTTACTTCTGTTGATACAAGGATGCATGCCATGATGTAGTGGCATTTGTCATCCTAGTCCTTGTTGTCGACGTGCGAGCTGGTCTTTTTGAAGATGATGAAAGCAGACATATTCTGGCTAATAAAAGGTGGGTTGCATCCTTGCTTCTTATCTTCATCTTAGCTCAGTGGCGAAGCTAGGGGAAAAAAGAAGGTGGTGCAACTAAAAATAAGTGATTAAGTGGTTTACCAAAAAAATAAGTACCATTAGAATGGTCACAAGCATCACTAGAGGCAAAATACATCGTTTAACTTCAAGTCCTGAACATCTTGGTCAATTTGCGGCCTAAAAAAAGAAAACGAATGACTTGTGATTCAAATTTCATTTTTTTCAACCAAATAATGAAAAAAGAAAATAAATATAGTCAATTATATTTAATCTTCATCTTGAAATCTACGTCTTTGCATTTTCATAAAGCGATGAACCATGGCGTTATTCGTGACTTTCATCATCTCTTCTTTCTCCACATAGCAAATAAGGCAATTATTCATAAATTTATCACCAATGCGATTGCGCAAATTTGTCTTCACAATCTTTGTGCTAGAGAAAATCGTCTCAACTATAGCAGTAGCAATCCGGCAACACTAGTACAAGCTTCATGAGTCAATGAACTAATGGATATCGTTCATGTTTTCTAGTCTCTACCATTCTTTGAGAAAGCTCAGCAACAGCTTGTAGGTTAGAGAACCTATCATCATCTTTGACATCAGATAGACACCAAGATGGTGGCTAAGGTCCCTCAAGTCCCCAGAATCAAAATCATATGGATAAAGCTTTGCAAGGCTCATCAAATTCACCAAACTGATATCATCCAAACAAGAATTCTGGAGATTATTGGCACTACCAGGTGCTTTCCTTTCGAAATATCGTTCCATCAATTAGTCTGCCATTAACACATATAAAAGGAGCGTAACTATGTACTACACTATTATGACTTTGCAACCTAAATAAGCTGACGATGGGACACAGTTCGAGCTCTAATAGTATATGAAAATTAGATTAATTTGAGAAAGAGAAAAATAAAACATGAAACAAATCTAATCTTACCTTAAAATATTTTTCTTGCTTGTTGGGTGATGCTTGGGACAAAAGGCTATGTTGTTGTTGTTGTTGTTTGTTGGGTGATGTTGTGCAACCGTGACGGGGATTGGGGAGCTGTGGTCGCCTATCGCAAGTGCTCTGCCTGGATTAGATTCATGGAGCTTGCCAGCTCCTGCTGGATGCATGATGCGTGAAGGACAGGGATGAGGGAAGTGAGACAAAATGGCGCGAAGTCATGAATGCTGGCTGCGAGCCCATGACGGAAAATGAAGTGACGAAGCTAGAAATTACAAGACAATCAATGTCTTTCCTGGCTTCCTAGATCCACGCTAGCTTGGCTGTTGCTTGCTGGCCTGTGGGTGGTGTAGCTTATTGGGCTTTGAGGGTGCATATAGGGCCAAAGATTAAGTACTATAAGGTGAAAAAAAGAAATCAGGGTGGTGCATTTGCACCCATGTAACGCCCTAGAGTCCAAACGGCTTAGATCCACTCTGCACGCTGAATGAACCACACCTACCACCATCCCACTCACGCTTTCGTCCTCGCTTCGCGTAAAAGGATTAACCCGGGGATGGTGAGATGGACTCTATAAGCCTTATATGTTGGTCTATCCCACTCTAAACAACCAAGGTGGGACTAAACTCTCCACAATATCTCATAACATTCACATGGGCCACTATGGGCGAAATTCTAAATCGGGTCAAGTGTGACATACACCCCCCCTCAAAGAACCCGACGTCCTCGTCGGGCCCAACATACCCATAATCAGGCAAACGATAACCAGGAACGTTCCCTCTTAGCACACGCGACCGTGCGCCTGTTGACGGTCCTTAAGTATCAATTATAACTATCAAATAAATAGAGAAAAGGATCCAAATGAAACCAACACCTAGACTTAGGGTTTTATCTGACAGAATTCCACGAGTTTTGCTGTTTATCTATTTCTGCAGGGGGTTATCAGGAAATACAGAAGAAAGGCCCACATGTCGGATTAATGACGGGATATTAACCGAACACGTAATTATCTTACATCTAGAAGAGTCCAGAAGCCACGAGAACGAACGGGAGACGTAACGGAGCCGGACACAGGGCGCCCGCCCTGGTCCTTAGGGCGCCCGCCCTGGCCCCGGAGCCAATCAGGCTCCGCCTCGAGGATTATGCTCCACCGACCTAGAGGATCAAGGAAAACCGTCCGTTCAATGTCGGTTTGATCAGACGGACCAGATTCATCCGAAAGGGCTATATAAGCAAGGCCCCTGCCCCTGGAGGAGAGGCCCTCGTCTCATACTTCAACCCCTAATTCAGGAGGAGAGCCTCTGATCAAGCCCTAGAGCCACCACATCAACTAGATCTCTAGTTAGCATAGCTACATAGGATTAGAACTAGAAGGAGTCAATCTTCGATTGGTTCCCAGATCTGTCAAGAGGATTCTTGGTAATTCCTCTATTGTTCTTCAATTGTTCATCATTGTTCTTCAATATTATGAATATGACTTTGTTCTATTTCAATATATTGGTTATGACTTTGCTCTACTTGATTATATTTGCAATTATATTGTTCTTAGTTTATCATAGTTATATGCTTGGCTTAGTTAGATTGGAATTACATACATGCCTAGGATCGTATAGCGTTTATCCATGTGTACAGTGGGTGAATGATAATTATTGTGTAGACGTGGTGTCTATACCGTATTTATCTGCGATTGCACCCTATATGCCGGATTGTGGGGTAGTTCGCGATAGTGACAGCTTCGTTGATTCTTATATAGTCCCCCTCTCGTGTATAGGGCAGGCAGAGCAACACTATTACAGGGGAGTGATTGCTATGTTCTTCATCTTCCTTGCTAATATTCACTATGCATGGATATAGTCTTTTCTCACCATGATTGCCAAGTATAATTGCACTAACTATGATATGCTAGACTTTATAGTTAATAATAACTTAGGGAATATCTTTGTAGTTCATCCTAATTCCATGCTAATGACTTGCTAGAATATCTGTTGAGGTGCTTATCATTATTATATGTGGCTAGCTGATCAGATTAATTATCTTTGTCACCATTATCACTTTACCTTTACTTAATGTGACATTTATACCTGTATAAAGAGATTGATAAATACTCTCGGTTATACATGCAATGATGTGTACTCAGTTCCATATTCTCATTCCATTATCAACCATGATACTTAGAAATCCCTTCCCAGTGGTAAAAATATAAATAACGATACCTGGAATACTTCCCGGTTAAAATGCTACATCGGTATTAATCTGTGCGCTTGCAGATTCCTTTTATTATTTATCTTGATGAGCAAATGCATATTTCAATACCGCGTCTCTCATGTCATGCTGGGGATGACAACTTGGCTTAAGTGGCATGAGGGATAGGTTTGGCATTTTTGGCGCCGTTATCAGAATTAGAAAACTAAGTCTACTTTTGGTAGTGACGTTAAGAATGCCCAACAAGCATTTTTGGCGCCGTTGCCGGGGAAGGTTGATTACTAAGTAGGAATGAATACGGAACTTTGAGTCATCATTTGCATCACTAATCTGATCGAGCTTATCAATTCTCTTATACAGTTTTACCCCTGTATTTTCCATTTTGATTATTTATTGCAGGGTGATGCATGAATAGAAGACATCTTCCAGACAACTTTGTTGACGATCCCGAAGCCTTATTCAGAAGAACAAGAGCCAAGCTCAAGAAGACATCGTCAACACTTCAGCACAAAGCTTCATCCAAATCCGAAGACCGCCGAAGTTTTATCCAGAATTTGTCGACTGAATTCAAAGCCATGGCGAACAAGTCGATCCGCGAGTTCTCAGCTCCCACTACGGACAACATCCGCACTGGACCTGCCGCGGCCATCGACAAGAACTTTGAGCTCAAGCCAGGGCTCATCAACATGGTGCAAGCTAACCAGTTCTGTGGGAAGCCACACGAAGATGCTAGTGCTCATCTTCAACACTTCCTGGAGATCTGCAGCACTTTCACCATGGCTGATGTCCCTAGAGACGCCATACTACTTTGCCTTTTCCCATTCTCACTGTTGGGGAGAGCGAAGCAGTGGTTCTACGCTACAAAGGAGAAGAACACTACGTGGGCACTCTGCTCCACGAACTTTCTGGCCAAATTCTTTCCCATGGGCAAGACCAATGCTCTTCGTGGGAAGATTACAAGTTTTCAGCAATAACATGATGAATCCGTTCCAGAAGCATGGGAGCGCTTTCAAGATTACATCCTAGAATGTCCCCATCATGGAATGGAGAGCTGGCTACTTATGCAGACTTTCTATCATGGGCTCATCAACAGTGCCCGTGAAACCATGTATGCTGCAGCTGGAGGAGCATTCCTATCACTCACCATACCTCAAGCCACAGCTCTTGTGGAGAAGATGGCATCCAACCAAGGTTGGAATGAAGAAAGAACTCAGACACGCAAGAAAGGTGGAGGTATGCACCAGCTCAAGGAGGTAGACATGCTGTCTGCCAAGCTAGACCTACTCATGAAGAAGCTCGATGATCGAGCTGGAGAAAAGAAAGAAGTCATGCACGTCTACGACTCCCACATGACTTGTGAGGAGTGTGGAGATACTGGACACTCTGGCAATCACTGTCCTGAGTTGCTGGAGGACGTGAACTACATCAACAATAACAACAACAACTACTACAACCGTCCTCAGCAGAATCAAGGTTGGAATCAACAGAGGCCTAACTACTCAGGTAATTACCAAGGTAACAATTCTTTCAATAATAATAATAATTATCCACCTTTGAGAGAGTTAGTGTCCAACCAAGGAAAGCTAATGGATAACCTGTCTAAGAAATTGGCATCTAATGATAAAATACTAGAAAATATAAATAATAGAATGGATAATTTCTCTACTGCCATCAAGAACCAGATTAGCTTTAATAAAATGATTGAATCTCAGTTGAATCAAATAGCTGCTGCTGTTCCTGCTACTAACCCCGGTATACCATCACAACCGGAAGGACTAGAATCTGTAAATCTTGTAGACATGTTTGATGCAGGAGATTACTGGAGTAACCCTATCGTGGAAGTAAGTACTGACCGTCTGCCGGTCAAGAGAGGCGATCCAGGACGCCCCGTCATCCCGATCTCCATCGGCATGCGAGACTTCCCAGAAGCACTCTGTGACTTTGGCTCCAGCGTCAACATCATGCCCAGGGTACTCTATGAAAAACTCTTTTCACAACCATTATTAGAAACAACCATGTGTTTGCAGTTTGCAGATAGGACACTGAGTTTCCCGAGAGGAATATTGAAGAACATCTGTGTCCGAGTGGGTTCCTCGTACGCTCCAGCAGACTTCGTAGTGATAGAGACCGGTTCTGATGAGAGGGCTCCCGTCATCCTAGGGAGACCATTCCTGAACACCGCGGGAGCTGTCATCTATGCTAGTGCTGCCAAGATCAGTTTCTACATCAAGGGGAGGAAGGAAACGTTTTCCTTCAAGAACAAGACCGCACAAATCCCAGAGCAACCCCAATATGAACCAAGGAAGAGGACCAACAGGAGGAACAAGAGCAAGAAGCAAGTATGGACCGAGACAGCTAAGATGGTCACTGCCGTGCACAAAGGTCAAGATCGCCAACTCAAGTCACCGTTCTTGCCTAAGAAGGACGACCCAGGTATGCCAAGCATTTATTGCTCCATTAATGGGTCCCACTTCTACAAGACACTTTGTGACACTGGGTCGGGCGTCAACATAATGGCCAAGGTCACCCATGAACTTCTGTTCGGAACCATGCCCTTAAACCCAACATATATTCAGCTCCAGATGGCAGATCAGACATTCCGACAGGTCGAAGGTACAGTAACTAACGTCCCTGTCAAGATAGACGATCACTTTGTCCATACAGACTTTCAGGTTATTGACATGGGAGAAGATGAATACGATCCACCCATCATCCTTGGAAGACCATTCCTTAGTACTGTCAAAGCAATCATTTACATTGGAACTGGAGAAGTCCGCATGCACTTCCCCTCTGAGAAGGTACGTCTTTACTTTACTGACCCTAACTATGTATTTGAAGAATCCAAGCAGGTCAGGACAAGAAGAAGGCGGCGTAACCACAATCAGAAGCAACAGGTCATCAAGGACGGATGGGCAGATTATGAAGGAGAAGTGGTAAGATCTGAAGACATAACACTCAACCAACACTGTCCTAAGGAGACCGAAGCACCGAGACAAGTATGGAAGGAAAAGACAGTTGCACATGAAGAAGAGGCGCCGCCGGAACCACCGACTACGCCATCCACCAAGTCCTAGGACGACTGAACGATTAAGAGTCCCGTTCGGAGGACTTAAAAACACCGAACGCCTTGCCAAGAGGTAACTTGGTAGTTATCCTTTCCTTTTAATTATTTACTTTATCTTAAATAGTTTGCTTAGTTAATCATATTCATACTATCTTAAAAAGGAAAATAAAAATGTTAAAAAAAACATAAAAAAAATCAAGGAGGCTCAGCATGATAAAGGCTAGATATTTATGCTAACACTTAATCAGTTCCACAAAGCTTTGTTGTCTATTTGAGCTTCACAGAATTCAAGGAGACTAGCAGACGGAGGACATTCTAATCGCTGTCAAGGTGCTGCCGACTTTCAAATACATCTCCGCCATCTGCTAGCTACATCAGAAGAGATTATGTCAAGATCCAGCTTGGGGGAGAGCACCTCCATTATCTTGCTAAGTATTTCTATCTTTATCTTTATATTTATATATACTTCTACCCTATAAAAATAAAAATATACATAACTATGAAAAAAAAACCAAATAAAGATTTTGTGCTTATATATATATACCTATATCTTTTGCTTAGTGTGTTTTAATAAATAAATAAAGTGGCTATGCTAAACTGAATCTAGATAATAATAAAACTCTAGCATGGATATGATGAATAGTTGCTTTGCCTAACTTTCAAATTTGAAGTTTTCTCTCTAAGTTTAGACACAACTGTTATCATTTAAAGCTTGCTCTAAACCTGAACTTGTGGGAAGAGAACTTGATCTAAAGTCTAAGTTGTTAACGGATATGATATGGGAAGGTTGAGCTGCTGTTTATCTATTCCTAGAGATGCTAGAATTCTGGAGAATTTTATCTTTGAAAATCTTAAAATGCTACATGATGAGTTCCTGTATGATGAGAGTTTAAGTTCCTACCACAGCCATACATACATGCTTGCTAGACTTTAAGCCATACCTTTACTTTTTACTGCTTATGAGCATTGAGTGTAGTCAAGCTGTGTAGACCCTTAGGAGCTTGTCATGCGGTTAAAATCAAGATTCACTTGCACGATCACTCATACATGCTGCTTCTACTCCGGAAGAACGCATCCACATATATCCACTCATTCTCATCTCCAGATCCACATAAAATTATTCTACTCCTAATCCGGGAGAGAATAGCCAAAAATATTTTCCCATTCTTGTTATCCCCTGTGAAATAAATGCTCAAGCTATTTTGGTTACTACCACTTGCTATATTGTTCGAAGGAGATGAGTGTTCTATACGAGGAAATAAAAAGGGGCAAGTGCCCGGAACCTCGAAAAGAAAAAGATACGAGGAAATAAAAGGAGCAAGTGCTCGGAACCTCGATGAAAAAAAAAGAAAAAGTGTGAGAAGAGAGGTAAAAATGGACAAGTGTCTGACAGTAGAATTAGGGGTACAAGATACCCACCTGAGAGGAAAAAAAAAGAAAAAGAAAATATAGAGCACCTCATTCTCCTCAAGAGCTTTAAAAGCAAGAAAGGTACGTATCCCCTCAAAAAGAGCAAAAGTAGAATTAGACTTTCATCATTGTTATCATCACTACCACCATACACCATTTATTCGCCACACATGCACATCTTGATTTGACTTATTGGTTTGTTTCTCTGGATCCATGGTTTGACTATGCAATAAATGTCTTGTAAGTATGTATACTTTATCTCCCACCGATGAGCTCCAGATATCAAAAGCCTTATTAGAATAGGATGAGAGAGAAGGCAATGTCACTCTGCCTTATACCACAAATACTACATACTTTGCTTTGAGAGAAGTCAGACATCATTACTGCCTTGGTGAGGATCCAGAAATACCACAAAAGAGAGACCTGAGAGAGTCATACAAGGAATCTCTGAGTTTTATTTGAAAATCTGCAAAAAAAACTCCACGAGCTATAGCTAATCAAGAATAAGAGACATGGCGCTTGACTAGACTGTTCTATCTTTTAACCGCTCAAGACAAAGGTGACGGTTGCAAGCCCCATGGTGAAAGGTATAATGAGTAAGTTTTAAGTCTTGACAGTTTACTTTAACTCAGAGATGAGACTCTATTTGAAAGCATGTGTACCGTCAAAATTCAAAGGCATTTCAGCAACTTCTCATCCATCGCTGAGTCTATCCTTGCTCAGGGACGAGCAAGAGGTAAGCTTGGGGGAGTTTGTTGACGGTCCTTAAGTATCAATTATAACTATCAAATAAATAGAGAAAAGGATCCAAATGAAACCAACACCTAGACTTAGGGTTTTATCTGACAGAATTCCACGAGTTTTGCTGTTTATCTATTTCTGCAGGGGGTTATCAGGAAATACGGAAGAAAGGCCCACATGTCGGATTAATGATGGGATATTAACCGAACACGTAATTATCTTACATCTAGAAGAGTCCAGAAGCCACGAGAACGAACGGGAGGCGTAACGGAGCCGGACACAGGGCGCCCGCCCTGGTCCTTAGGGCGCCCGCCCTGGCCCCGGAGCCAATCAGGCTCCGCCTCGAGGATTATGCTCCACCGACCTAGAGGATCAAGGAAAACCGTCCGTTCAATGTCGGTTTGATCAGACGGCCCAGATTCATCCGAAAGGGCTATATAAGCAAGGCCCCTGCCCCTGGAGGAGAGGCCCGCGTCTCATACTTCAACCCCTAATTCAGGAGGAGAGCCTCTGATCAAGCCCTAGAGCCACCACATCAACTAGATCTCTAGTTAGCATAGCTACATAGGATTAGAACTAGAAGGAGTCAATCTTCGATTGGTTCCCGGATCTGTCAAGAGGATTCTTGGTAATTCCTCTATTGTTCTTCAATTGTTCATCATTGTTCTTCAATATTATGAATATGACTTTGTTCTATTTCAATATATTGGTTATGACTTTGCTCTACTTGATTATATTTGCAATTATATTGTTCTTAGTTTATCATAGTTATATGCTTGGCTTAGTTAGATTGGAATTATATACATGCCTAGGATCGTATAGCGTTTATCCATGTGTACAGTGGGTGAATGATAATTATTGTGTAGACGTGGTGTCTATACCGTATTTATCTGCGATTGCACCCTATATGCCGGATTGTGGGGTAGTTCGCGATAGTGACAGCTTCGTTGATTCTTATATAGTCCCCCTCTCGTGTATAGGGCAGGCAGAGCAACACTATTACAGGGGAGTGATTGCTATGTTCTTCATCTTCCTTGCTAATATTCACTATGCATGGATATAGTCTTTTCTCACCATGATTGCCAAGTATAATTGCACTAACTATGATATGCTAGACTTTATAGTTAATAATAACTTAGGGAATATCTTTATAGTTCATCCTAATTCCATGCTAATGACTTGCTAGAATATCTGTTGAGGTGCTTATCATTATTATATGTGGCTAGCTGATCAGATTAATTATCTTTGTCACCATTATCACTTTACCTTTACTTAATGTGACATTTATACCTGTATAAAGAGATTGATAAATACTCTCGGTTATACATGCAATGATGTGTACTCAGTTCCATATTCTCATTCCATTATCAACCATGATACTTAGAAATCCCTTTCCAGTGGTAAAAATATAAATAACGATACCTGGAATACTTCCCGGTTAAAATGCTACATCGGTATTAATCTGTGCGCTTACAGATTCCTTTTATTATTTATCTTGATGAGCAAATGCATATTTCAATACCGCATCTCTCATGTCATGCTGGGGATGACAACTTGGCTTAAGTGGCATGAGGGATAGGTTTGGCATTTTTGGCGCCGTTATCAGAATTAGAAAACTAAGTCTACTTTTGGTAGTGACGTTAAGAATGCCCAACAGCGCCCAGTGCTGGCACATGTGCCACGCCATGCACTCCGCTGAGCCTACACGCGCAATGAACCCCATGTCCAGCCCCTGGCCCGCACGCGCCCGTGGCTGCGAAGGTCGGCTCTGATACCATTTTGTAACGCCCCAGAGTCCAAACGGCTCAGATCCACTCTGCACGCTGAATGAACCACACCTACCACCATCCCACTCATGCTTTTGTCCTCGCTTCGCGTAAAAAGATTAACCCGGGGATGGTGAGATGGACTCTATAAGCCTTATATGTTGGTCTATCCCACTCTAAACAACCAAGGTGGGACTAAACTCTCCACAATATCTCATAACATTCACATGGCCACTATGGACGAAATTCCAAATCGGGTCAGGTGTGACAACCCATAACAGGCAATATGCCTTTGCCCCTGTCTTAGCTTGAGTCTTGGTAAGGCTCAATGCTAGGTTGTCTTTGATGTTGCTTATAGCCTATGGATTTGTTCGTCCACTTCTACAGCTGTAGTGGTGGTTTGGGTTGGAGTTTGTAGGTTCCTTCCAAACCTTGAACAGGCATAGCTTAGATTCATTCTTTCCTGTAAAATATTAGTGGACACGTACTCGAGGGAATATAACGAATTTGAAACACGGGTTGTTGTCCATAATTTTTGTGATTTTTGTCTATACTAATGAAAGGATAGTTTTAGGATTACTTTAGCATAGATTTTGTTTGTCATATTTTATGTGTTTGCTGCATTCTATCATGGTTCAAGGCGAAGATAATTTGCAACAAAAGATAAGTGAATAAATCTTGATACTCACAGTTCTTTCTTCCATGAAGAATGAGCTGGATCTTTTGCAAAGTTATTAGAGTTCATCACATACCTTAGTTCATCTCTGATGTGAATTCATCTCAGGACTTTTCTAAATTGAATTTGAGAGTTTTTTTGCAGTTGTTAGTCTAACAAAAGGAAAAAGTCTACTTAACCCCCCAACTATGGGGGGTCGTCTACTTTACCCCCAAACTATGAAACGGTCTAATTTACCCCCCTGAACTTTGCAAAACCGGCCAAATCACCCCTCGAGCGGTTTTGGGTGGTGGTTTTGCTACAGTAACATCGGGTTTGCTACAGTAACAGCGGTTTTGTCTTTTTTTATTTATTTCGTCTGAATCTTTGAAAAATCATAGTAAATCACAGAAAAATCATAAAATAGAAAATCCAATTTTGTTGGACTCCACATGAGTAGATCTACACAGTGAATATATATTATAGTATGGTTTAGTACAAAGTTTTTGTTGTATGTATTATTCAAATTAAATACAGAAAAAATAGATCCAAATTTACAGCAAAAAACTTTGTACTAAAGCATACTATATTATATGTTCATTGTGTAGATCTACTTATGTGGAGTCCAACAAAATTAGATTTTCCATTTTATGATTTTTCTGTGATTTACTATGATTTTTCAAAGATTTAGACGAAATAAATAAAAAAATACAAAGACAAAACCAATGGTACTGTAGCAAAACCACCGCCCAAAACCGCTCGAGGGGGTGATTTGGCCGGTTTTGCAAAGTTCAGGGGGTAAATTAGACTGTTTCATAGTTTAGGGGTAAAGTAGACGACCCCCCATAGCTGAGGGGTCAAGTATACTTTTTCCTCCAACAAAATAACCAGTATCTACTAAAGCATACTATCGGCTTAAAAACTAAACTAGACACCATGTCTATTTTAATTTAGGAAAGCATTTTAACCTTAGCACCATGCTTAATTTAAAAAGCCTTTGAAAGTAAAATCAAACTAATCACTACGTCTAATTTTATTTAAGAAAATAGTTTAAACTAAGCACAACGCTTACTTTAAAAGGTGTATGAAGATACTCCAAACCTAAGCATACTATAGCAAACAAATGTAGCATGAAAGCATAAAAGTGATTTATTCAAATAGAGATAAAAGAGCATGGTCATGGTGAGATTTTTTTAAATAAGCATAAGCCTTCATGTGCTCACATTCTTTTTCTTTTTAAATGCAAATGATATGGATATATGTAGGTAACCAAATATGCTATGAATTTGATATAGCAAAATTTAAACTAAACGAGATGAATGCATGAATTATTTAAAGTGAACATGCAATGGAATGCAAAATGTTAAAAGATAACTACTCATCAAGTTTAAAGTCCATAAGCAAGACTATCTCACCTTTCTTGATTATCTTTACCATGACTCACATGATACAATTTGTGAGTAGTGCAGCATCAGTATTCATCACTAGAGATGTGATTTGAATTCTTATAACGTTGACCTTTTTCTCCAATCTATACATGGTTAGAGTAATATATATGTTTATACAAACCTGTGAGATGGCAGGGTTCCGGTAATGATGGATCATGAATGTTCAGGCACCCTGAGTTCTTCAATGTCTTACTTCTTGTGGAAGCTTGCAGGAAGATCAAAACGGCATCTGTTGTCCTTTCTATTTCACAATATAATAGAATAGGGGTAATCCTACTAAAGTTAGTGGTATGTTAATGATCTAAATATTTACGCTAATTGTTTTTCTAGCAACAATGCCAAAAATGCTTGTTGACATTTGTGAGTACAAATATAATATTAAGGATTCTGCAAGCGCACAGAACATCAGTGTAACATTTCACTAGGAGTACTTCAGATATCATTGTTTATATTTTACCATAGAGAAACAATGGAGTAAAGATTTATTAAATAATAACAAAGAAATATTTACTAACATACCATCAAAATTAGAGCAGGGGTAACGATAGGAATTATGTAGAATGAATCACAGGGATAAATATATAAAGATAATATAAACTAGTTAACTTAGAAGATCAATGGGTGAGCTAGATTCCTATGATATTCTTATTACAGGATTAAATTTATACCTGACTATAGCTAAGTCTCACTCTACTTGTATGCACTTAGGGACGCCGCTAGACGGTAGAGCACCACAAAGGATAACTCTACTAATGTAACTACGGTCCTACAATTTAAGAACCTGCTTATACGGGGTGGACTATAGAGGATAGACGGAGCTGTCACCACCCGCTGCTACCACACGACTAGGGAACAAGGCGTATTCACAGGCAGAGCATCGTATATGCACAATGCTTACACGAGACTCGGCTACTTAGTCCAATCGATAAACTTGCAGGCTAAGTGCTCTATGAACCTGCACACAAAAGTAAAGATAACCTTAACTAAGCAAGATACATATTCAGAGTAAGTGTACCCATGTAGATAAGAATGATATAATGATAACAAAGTCTCATAAGATAAATAAGTGAAGATACAATGGCTTTACTGAGCCTCCAAGACTTGATCCAAAAACTGAGCATGAGCCCAACTTAACCCTCACTCCCGAGCTACTAATCTACTATATTGGAGAGCTCTAGATCTAATCCTTCTGGTGTGTCTTGATTTTGATCTATGATCGATTTCTCTAGAGATTGGAGATTGAAGAGATGACTCAGGAAGGGGTATAGGGGGCTTTATATAGGGGGAACCAGGGTTCCTGTGGGCCCATGAATCCATGGTAATGTCAAACCTGAGCCCTCGATGCGAACCGACCTTGAGAAACAGGGTAGATTGAACCTAGGAGGCAGTGGAGAACCGATGTACGAAGGAGAGGCTAACCTGTGGGACCCATAGGCCGGCTGGCTTGCAGGTGGGGCTGGCCAACCCCACCCTACAGCCTCTCAGGTTGGGTCACGGTATATTATCTTTTGGATGCTTCTAGATCCTTCCTAAGTCAGTTTCATTGCGGATAAATGTGATTTGATCTAACAATTGGGTCCACCATGCTCTTTTTCTGGATATATCCTCCTACAAACACAGATTCACCAAAACTTATGTAATTCATTAGTTTAAACCCCCAAACCTATATTGATGATCATATTTATGCATTTATATAAGTTATATTGACGGTTTATGATGAACGTTAACTACCGTAAACAAACGCTAGCTTCCTAGCATTACCGTTTGTGTACCCCACACCCACCTGTAGAAATAGGTCAATTAAAGTATCATTTTCTAGAAACACTATTTCCATAGATGATTTTCTTAAATGTCTGTCCTCGAAAATTAGACTATTTCTAAAGACAGTCATCTTAATATACCGCCTCTAGAAGTAGAGGACATAAAATATCATAACTTTTTCATATGACTTGAAGTTAGATGAAAACAAGTTTATATCAAAACTATAAAGCTCTACAAATCTTAAACTTTTTATGCTTGACAATGTTTCATATGAAACCATTTAAGTACATAATTATTTTTGAATTCTAATTATATTTTTTGGGTGACAATGTAGATTATTTGTGGGATAATATGTCAAATGAGTGACGTGCACATGGATGAGCAAGGTGGTGGTATTACAGAGCAAGTGGGTGATGATTTGGATCGAAGAGCAAGTTTTATATTGTGTAACAATGAGTTCCTCATCGCTGAAAGAGGACTTCTATTCCAGCCCACGACCCTCGAGCGCCCCAACAGATGACTCAGGGGTGACTTGCTGGCGTCGCTAGAGCCCTCTGCCTCTCCTACGGCCGCTGCCGCCACTCCTCGACAAGCGGCGGTGGCCTAGGGCAGTGTTCAAAAATGAGTTTCCATAGTCTCGTCCCCTCCCCCTTCACTCCCACCACCCCTCCTCTTCTCCTGCAAGTCCGGTGGATTGCGTGCCCGGTGGGGTGGATCTAGGCCCTCTGTGGCAGGATCTTCCGCCTCCTACACCGGATCTAGTGGTTGCCTTGGTGGCAGCGACCATGGTGATTGTCGGCGTGATTGTGGCCCCCTCCCTTTTCCCTTTCAGTGGCGTGGGTGTCCGGCAGGCAGATCCGGACCCTTCGGGGCCAGATATCATGCCTGGGTCCCTAGGTCCCATGTGGCAGTGGTGCTCTCCTTCGCACACACCTTAGCTGCCACCGTGGTGCCATCTAGGACCACTCTCTCTCCACCGCGTCCTCCCTCATGCAGCTCTTCAAGGCCAGCAGCGCCTCCACCGAGCATGAGGTCCTAGTATCTCGGACGCAATGCCCGCAGTTGAGGCCATGCAGGTGTTGCGGTAGTTCCACCTAGCGGCTGTAAAGGTTCGTGGGGTGAGTCCCTAGCTAGAGGTGGGCGGCACTAGGGTAAGCTACGTTGTGGGCAGCGCGTTCGGTGGGGCGGTGGCGGACGCGACCGCCGTGGCCGGGACACTGTGGGTGCGTGGGTCGCTAGGGCAGTTTCTAGGATGAAAGTCTAACTTGTGTGCCTCTTACAACGATGTTGGTGTCCGCGGATGTCAATCCCCTTCATGAAGGCTTTGTTGGAGCACTCCAGCTATCGTGCCCTTGCCCCTCCTTTCCCTTGTTCGGCTAGAGTTGCTCCTTGCTAGGCTATGCCTATGTGTGCTTCAATCTCCTCTTCGCGTTGGTTTGTCCAGCTCTGTTGGTGGGTGTTGCCACAGTCGTTTGCCTATTTGTAGTGGATACTTTGCCGTCATCTCACTTCTTTGGTGGATGCTTTGCCATTGTTGCTGCTCAAGCGGATGCTTTGCCGTCGATGTTGCTTCGGTCTCCCCTCTCAGGCACATGCTTTGCTACTAATGCTATGATGGCCTCTCACTTGTGGATACTTTGTTGCTTTGATTGCTGTCATCGTCTTTAGCGGATGCTTTGCCGCCGTACTGCTAGATGTTCATCTCGTCTCTTCTCGGTGGATGCTTTGCCACTGCAGCTTTATCTCCCTTGCGTTGATGTATTCTTCGTTTCACAGGTCTAGTCGGTTAGGTTTTGAGGGGCAGAGGGTCACTTTTTATCACCTTTTCTTTCTATTGTTGCTTTGGTTGGTTTAGGTTGCTAACCACTTTCTCTATGATTTGGTAATGTGTGCTACGAGGTCTCTCGTAGCCGTATCGTGTAAACAACTTCTTCTTTGAAGTTTGTATTTGCAACTTTTCCTCTTAATGAAACACATGTCAACAGACGTGTTCTAAAAAATATTGTGTAATCAACTATCTTCTGCAATCATGTGGGATGCTCCAACAAACCTGTGAGCACACTAGTACCGATGGTTCATAGTAAGACCAGATCTAAGCATCCATTAACAATGACAAATTAGCTATTCAAGCCACACAAGGCTAGACTAAAAGGCGTTGCCCAAAAATGATAGGCCAGACTCCAGTTTAGGGCAACGCCTTCTAGATATGGCAGAAACCTCGACATTTGCATTCTAATATATGGTGATAAATATTCAAGCCACACATCATTCTAAAACCAAGCTAGACTTCTAAAAGATATGGTGACAAATATTCTAACTATAAACTATTATCTATCAAGCAATGATTATTTAGTATAGAATTGTTTAGATCCTCAAACTTACTATGTTGTGCAAGAGGATAAAAGGAATAAAAAGGTTGATAGAATTGTGGGATTATGTTTATAAGAAAAAATAATGGTAGATACAGTACCAACGAAGTGAATGAAGACAATAATAGTTTACATTCTACTCCTACTAATTTATGATAGAGTTGAAATTCAAATTCCATATATATGACCTTCCTATATGGTTATTTCAAAAGGCTGCTCAGAAGAAAAAGAATTGTAGCATACGAATTAATACTAAAACACTAAATGTGGCCATTTCGTTGTAGCCCTTGTAGTCTAATTCACGATCAAGGCCTTGTCATGGTCAAGTCACAAGCAAGCAGCTTCCTCACCCTCTTCAAAGATAGTTAGGTCAACATCCACCCTAAAAGTAGCCATTTCGTTTGTAGCCCTTGTAGTCTTTTTCGTATGTCACACCTTCAACACCATCTTTCTTTCCATCCTTTAGAGAACCACATGTTTTCCCTCACGGACATTGTCTTTTGCATAGAAGACTTGTAGTACATCTTTTGCAAGAATGAATAGTCCATTATTGTCCTCGGTTCTCCATCCTTGAAGTATGCACCCATTTGGCATAAATCTATTTTAACATACTTCCTGAAAACACTCATCAAGCTCTCAAAACGAATCATATAAAGCAAATCTGGCTGACTAGATGTAGTGTATGACTACAAACCATTTTGTAGCAGTGTAAAAAACCCTCGTCCAAACATTTTTTTTAAAAAAAGGAGATCGCATCCACGCTATGGTCTGCACTCTGGCCACATAAGAAGAACATTATCTGTGACTTATTTTAATTCATTCTCCGTGCGAGGCATGCAGCTAGGTAGCCGACGTCCTTGGTTGACTAGATTCATGTAGCTACGGCCATTTGGTGCATCGGGGCGAGCTCACTAGATAGCGTAAGGATCCCTTCAGCCTGCAATAAGAGACCCAATTAATTACTGAAACATTAGCACGTACGTAATCATGTTTGGTCAGACGTTGATCTCTGGCCCGCATAAGAAATCATACATTGAACCACTACTGAATCTTTACCGTGACGGGCAAAAAGCTTTAACCAAGGTGGTTTTTGCAGCCGTCTTGGTCGAAAGGTCACGGTTAATCGTGGCCTTAACTGAGGCGGTTGCTCTGCCCGCCTCGGTAAATCAATTAAAAAAAAGAAAGAAAAACCCATGGACAAGCCCAGCGAGCCCACCCACGGGCCCGCCGATCCCATCCACGCGCCGCTGCCCTGCTCGCCGGATCCGCACCACTGCTCGCTGGATCCACCACGAAGGCGGAGATCCGCGCCGTGCCGCCGCTCACTGGATTCACCATGGAGGAGGAGATCCGCGCCGCCCCACACCAGATCTGCGCCGCTGCTCGCTGGATCCGCCACGGAGGAGGAGATCCGCGCCGTCCCACACTGGATCCGCGCTGCACCAGCCTAGAGTCGCCCTTGCCCGGAGAGGAAGCCGCGCGAGGAAGGGAGAGGAAGCCACGCCCACGCGAGGCCGCAGCGCCCTTCGAGGTCACGAGGCCGCGTGCCGCCGCGCCCTTTGAGGCCACGTGAGGCCACGCCCGCGAGCCGTGCTGATGAGGGAGGGAGGCGAGTGAGAGGAGGGGAGAGGGGCTGGGATCGAGTGGGAGAGGGGCAGCGGGATGGGATCGAGTTGGAGAGGGGTTGTGCTCAGCTGATGTGAACGAAAACTCTAAGTTCGAGTATTTATATAGAAGGCGACTATTGGGCCTTGCCTGGGCTTGTTGGGCCTTGATTAACCATGGCGGGCAACATAATATAATCGCCTCAGTTAATATATTAACTGAGGCGGTTGCGTTATGTTGCCCGCCTCGGTTAAGCATTAACAGAGGTGGTTGCTGGGCTGGCTGCCCGGCCACGAATAACCGAGGCGGGTAACCAGGCCAACCGCCTACGAGCCCCAAATGGAAACGCTGTGTAAAAGATTTTCTGTAGTAGTGAACTCCTCCCTCCGGTTATATATAGCTCATTTATTTTGTTCTATAATTAAGTCAAAGTTCTCTAAGTTTAACCAAGTTAATAAAAAATGCACCACAATTACATTATCAAATCAGTTTTATTAAAGTCTCCATTAAATTTGTCTTGCTGGTACATTTAGTTGAACTTGTAGATGTTAATATCCTCTTTTGAAAAAAAAACTTGACCGAAGTTAAGGAAGTTTGGTTTAGAACAAAATCAAAGTGGACTATATAATTTAAAAACAAAGTTCGGTTTATGAATTATGATGCTTGCTTGATTCAATAGCGCAAGCCGTTACAATTTGCGATCAATGCAAACGCCGAAACGCGGCAGCTCTTTGGTGCGTGAACGCAACAAGGTGGATCTCGATCTTCGTGTATGCATGCATGCGTGAAAGTTTTCGCGTGTCTTCGTTCCCTGGCTTGCTATAGCCGTGTCTTTACGTTGCTTGCTTCCCGATGCATGACCTTGAGCACAGTGTAGTATTTGAAATAATAACCCCTTGTGGTTTTCAGTCCATTTGCTCCCTAACGTGGCAAATATAAATTCATTGTTGTTTAAATTGGCTATTCTCTCCATTCCAAATTGTAAATCGTTCTGACTTTTTTAAGATATATAGCTTTTATTATGTATCTAGACATAATATATATATATATCTAGGACGTAGCAAATATGACTGGTAATGCATTCTTCATTTTGATTTTAAGCATTACAAATAACTGTTATTTATTCTCTCTCTCTCACACACACACGTTTAATTTGTCTATTGAATCTCTGGTAGGCATCTAATCCTTCCTGTAGTTAAGTTTCAAGATCAGATGCTACGCAAAGTCAGTAATTTCAAAATTACCTATAGCTAGGTTATTGGAGCCTTAGATCCATAATTGGGACTAGTAAAGTAATATATCGGCAGTACTAGTATATGTCAAACAGTAAATAAAAGATTGTTTGATCTGGAGTATCTTGGAATAATTTATCGATTTGCAGGGAATAGAAGAGGAATAGAGACGTTGGGATTTGGAAAGAAGGAACATGAGGTTTAATTCCCTTGTTCCCCTTGACTCCCTAGTGCAACCCTATATTCCAGGTTAACTAAGTCACTGCAAATTTTCAGATGCACCATTGCTATATCCTATATTACACATTGGGCACATTTGTTGTAGGCTTAGTTGACCAGAGGACATTTTCAGATGCACCACTGCTATATCCTCCTATATTACACATTGGGTAAATTTGCCATATCCTTTTTTTGAAAGAGTAAATTTGCTATATCCTATATTACACATGGGTAAATTTGTTGTAGTTGGGTAAATTTGTTGTAGGCTTAGTTAACCAGAGGACATTTTCAGATGCACCACTGCTGTATCCTATATTAACATTGGGTAAATTTGCTCTTTCCTATATTAGACATTGGGTAAATCTGTATAAACCATTTGTAGTGACTTAGTTAATGTGGAATATAAACCATTGGGTACCACTTGCACTAGGGAGTCAGAGGCACAGTGGTCACTTTTAACTTCTCTCTTCCATCACAAAATCTGCTTAAACCCAACATCTAAAGAAACTCCTAAAGTAGAAACTAGAAACACACTCCAGTTCAGTCAGGCAATACGAAATGCACGGATGCGCCCTAAGAACTGCAAGCTGCTCATTACTGTACCACTTCAGACATATTCAGCATGATGTTTAACGACCATATTAACTAACTGATGTTCCCAACAATCCGTCACCACAGTACTTAAAAAACTAAACTAAGTTGCCCAAAACCCAACAGACCAATCCAATTCAAACCACTTAGCCTGACACGCTCCAATCTAAAGGGTACTACAATGAACTGAACAGGAATCAATTTATCTTGAGAAATATTAGAAACCAATCTAGTGCTTATATTCAAATTCAATAACATGCACACAACCGAGGTTAAGCAAAGCAAACATAAGAGACAAGGCGCATCAATAGAACATGCGGCGCTCTCCTCTGAATGTTGCAGTCAGTCACACAGATGGAGGAGGTCCGATCCGCGGGCACATTACATTACCCTGGTGTCGTCTTTGAAGGGCTTGGGGTTGAAGTACACATCAATCTCGCGCACCACGAAGTCCTCCTCCTCCGCACCCTCCCCATGTGCAGTAGCGTCCACCGCACCGTCCACCTCCATCGTGTCCTCCGGCGGCGGCGCGGGGTTGGCATCGGGCTCCGGCACCGGAACCGCCTCTGGCTCTGGTTCTGGCTCCGGCTTGGGCACGGCCACCGGCACAGGTTTTGGGGGCTTGGCCTTGGGCCTGGGCTTCTTCCCCTTGGCCTTGGGACGAAAGTGGGTGGAAGGCGCGTCGCCTGCAGCGGCGGATGTGGCGGCCGGGGCGTCGAGGGAAGCTAGGTCGTTGGCCATGTCAACGTCTGCGTCAAGCGACGGGAGCTTGTCGCCGGTGGCCATCGCCATCGCGCGCGGGATGCCTAGGGTTTCATCTTTCGTGGGTTTCAAAGGGGTTTTTATTTAATTTATTTATTTAGGTCTCCTCCACTATTATTAACGTGGCCTCTTTTCCCATTTGGCCTCCGATCCTCCGTGCGACCGTGTATCATGCATGCATGTTGGTTTTTTTTTCAGTCCAGTCTAGTCCGGTCCACGCTCCAAATACGTCTTTTCAACGACAATCCGAGTTCATAATTGCATTGCATGTAGCTCTTCCTCTCTCTCTCTCTCTCTCTCTCTATATATATATATATATATATATATATATATATATATATATATAGAACTATTACTCTACAACGGGTTACAAAATAACTTATTTGTAGCCACTTTGAGTTACGATAATTGCTATGCTAATTTACGAGATTATAGTAACTCCTTACTATATGATTTACTATAACATTATGGTAAATATCCCCATGTGCTATAATAATTCAACTATCGTAAATATATACTGACATTATCGTAAATTAGTATATAAAATTATCGTAAATAGAAGTGGCTACAAAATAACTTATTTTGTAGCTAGCTATATAGTAGAGAGAGAGAACTATTACCCTACAACTGGCTACAAAATAACTTATTTTTGTAGCCACTTTGAGTTACGATAATTGTTATGCTAATTTACGAGATTATAGTAACTCCTTACTATGTGATTTACTATAACATTATGGTAAATATCCTCATGTGTTATAGTAATTCAACTATCGTAAATATATACTGACATTGTCGTAAATTAGTATATAAAATTATCGTAAATAGAGGTGACTACAAAATAACTTATTTTGTAGCTAGCTAATAGCTACAATGTCAGTAATAGCTACAATGAGTTACGATAATTTTATATACTCATTTGATTCATCCTCAATCTCCTCCATATGTTGCTCAAACTGAGATGCCAACATGTCCCAGGGATTCTCTTCATCATCTTCATCTACATTAATGTGAATCGGTGCTTGATTTGAAGTTCTACTGCTTGAAGAAGATGCGCTGATGCTTTGAGCATAGAACCCAAATAATTCATCAAGAGCTGACTGAGTTCTCTCCGATAATTGCTTTCCCTTCTCTGATCCATACAAAATTTCTAAGCAAAATATCAAATATTTTAGCTTGTATCTCAGATCTAAAATTACAGCTATAAACAACAAGTAGTTGAGATTTCCTTCTTCTTCCCAATACTTCTGGAATTTAAGTTTCATGAAAGATGCCATTGAAGATAATATTGGATCATCTGCTAAAGCAATCTCATCCATTTTTGCATGCATTAACATTATGTCATGAAATACAATGCTTGATGTGACATGTAAAGAAGCTGAAAGACATAATGGATGACACAATATGCACCTTGCTGATTCCCAGTCATGTGCATTAGGAGGGTTACTATTAGGAAAGAAAGCTTTGAATGGCTTACAATCTCTCTCTAGTCTTGCAAAAGCCTTTTCAAACTTTTCAGCACTCTCCAACATAAGGTAGGTGGCATTCCATCTTGTCTCTATATCCAAGGTCAAAAGACTTTTGCTTGAGATTTTCTCTAATTCTGCACATTTTTGAAAACCATCAATCTTGACGAAGAAGATCTCACAAATCTAACTGTTGTTCTGATTTTGTTGATAGATTCATTGTGCTCTTCTAATCCACTCTTTACAACCAAGTTAACTATGTGGGCGCAACACCTTACATGAAGGAATTTATGCTTTAACACAACTCCCTTCCAATCTTTGCACACACCCTTCAAGTACTTAATCATTTTGTCATTAGAAGTTGCATTATCAACTGTCATTGTGAATATGCAATCAATACCCCATTCTAACAAACATTCTTTAACTCTTTTTCCAAGAGTTTCTCCTTTGTGATCTACAACTGAGCAAAAGTTAAGAATCCTTTTCTGCAAATTCCATTGGTCATCTATCCAGTGGGCAGTGAGAGTCATGTAACACAGATTTTGCTCAGAGGTCCAAGTATCCGTTGTTAGGCAGATTCTATGATTCTTTAAAATCTTCTTTAACTTGTGCTTTTCTTCAGTATATCGCTGCATGCAATCCCTTGCAACTGTCACTCTAGATGGTGGCTCAAACTTGGGCTGTAACACTTTCGAATATCTTCTGAACCCTACACCTTCAGCTACTGTGAATGGCATCTCATCAATTATAACCATATCAGCAAGTGCTTTGCGACAGTCTTCAACATTGTAAGGATGCTTTGGTGTTCCTTGGTTCTTTCTTACATTGCCCTGACCTTTGAGTGGATCTTCGGAGCACAAGTTCCTTAAATGGTACCATAAGGTGCTTGTTCCATGAGTTGATTGGTCACATGAATAAATCTGCCCACAATGATTGCACGTTGCTATTGGATCCTGACCCTTGAAACTTGTACTGAAATATTTCCAAACAAGTGATTTCTTCTAACAAATTATTTTGTTTCTCTTCTGAATTGGAGAGACCAGAGTGGGAAAGGTAGCTGACTGAGTAGCCTGCAACAATAGTAGATGCAGTTAGTAGTAGATCATCTCAACTTAATTGAGCAATAGCGGATATTTAAGTGGAAAAGGGAAATTACCTGTCCAGAATCTGATGCATTAACAACTAAGGTTGATCTCTTTCGCTTATTTGTTTTAGATTGCAATGAAATCCTATTTGCTTCCATTAATCTTTCCTGCATATCAATCAACCTTTTCAATCTGCTACTGCAATAACAACAAAGAATTGTTTAAAGATGATAGTGAACTAAATAGCAAATTTGTACTCTGCAGCAACAGAATTACTAGGATTGAATATATATATATATATATATATATATATATATATATATATATATATATATATATATATATATATATATATATATATATATTCAAATTCAGGGACATTATATTTTCACAAATGGATCAGATCGTCAGATCAACAGCTGCATACCACAACAATTTCCCTGATCAAACAGCTTGTTGCAATGCCAGCAAGTCACATACAAGGTCAAGACTCACCGGAACTATGTGATTTCCATTTTCCAAAGAATAAAAGTGATAAAGTGCAATTCCTGGCATGTACCAGCTTCGGAGAAGAACTAGGACTCAGAACATGTCGTGTTCAAACAAAATAAACAGCCTTAATTCAAAACTCTTTGCAATGATTCATGCCATTACGTTTCACAGTGATTTCATTGCCATGTGCAAAGTCAAAAACTAGCATAGAAACAAACATTTTCAAACAGGAGGCTTGGTTCCACATCCATCCACAACTACCTGAACCTAGTACATATTGTATCAGCAAACTAGTTTCAACTTGAGGTACCATTTAAATTTATACTAAGTCTGCAATACTGATTGACAAACAGCCAATATCTTAATCAAACGAGGAATGTCAGACCTAAGCAACAAATTATCAGTCATGTAGTCATGAATGAGTGGCAGATTGACAACATTGTCATCAAAATTCCAACTCATTTTCTCCTTTACTGAATCTGACTTGACTGTACTCATTTCAGGCCTTCAACCAATCCACAAAACAAGAATCAAATATGGGCAAGAACAAGTGAGATCAGAGTATCAAGGAGACCTTGTTCAGTGCAGATGGATTGGAGCAAAGGGGAGAATTAGAGCCTCGGGTGTTTCCATCAAGGTCCGGCGAGTCTTGCTCCAATTCTGGCCCGGCAGATAAAGATGCCCAGGCATCTCGCCGATCCCAAGCTTTCTGGGCCGCACAGAATCTTTCCTCCAGCTCAAGGGCCTGAGCGAAGATGTCGCGCTCGTCGCCGCTGCTGCCGCGGTCGACCTTGCGCCCGCCGGTGCCGCGCCTCCACCTCACGACTGCCGGCGCCACGATCGACCTCACGACTGCCGGTGCTGCGCCCCCTACTGCACCGCGCTCATTGGTGCCGTGTCCGCTTGCGCCACGCTCAAGCTCACGCTTGCTAGTGCCGCGCCTGCCCGCTGCCACCCCTGGCATCGCTTTTCTGGGTTTCGATGGGTTGGCTGGTTTCTGACCGTGACCAGGGTAGGAGGCTGGTTGGGTACAAGGGTACCAGCCCAGCCCGTGGTGTAACCGTGGACAATGGTTTTGGCTGGGATGGTCATGGGCGGCCGCCGGTTTTGTTAAACCGCTGTACAGGTTGACTATATATATAAGCCCCATTGATTAGTGAAGCTGTTTTTAACAACTTCACAAATAGCTTTTTTTTTGGGTGTAGTTGAGCTGTTTTAAAAAAACATTTGGCAAAACAGCTTCAACAATAACTTCATGCATTAATTAAGAGAATAGAGCTGAGATAAGCTACTTTTTTTAGCTTCATCCCAACTAATCTCTTTGTGAGAGGAGAAGAAAAATAACTAAAATGCATGAAGCTGCTTTAAAAAGGGTTGTTTGGCAAAAAAAAAAAATAAACAGCTCACAACACAGCTCATGAAGTTGTTGTGAGCTGTGCCAAAAAGGCAGATGATGTACATGAGCCTGATGGACGTTGCCAGAACTGAGATGTAATCTTGTGCCTCCATGGGAGGGTTTGGATGGATTTTTTGATCCATCCATGAATACATTAGTTAGCTGGTTTTGGATTGGTGGATTTGGCTGGGTTCCGTGGTTGTCGCCGTGCCCACATGCAGTGCCGGCAGAGAAGCTCGTAGGCGCCCGAGAAGCTGGCGTAGCGCTTTTCTGCTCTGTGCCAGGCGATTTGTTGGAGCCATGGTGTAACACCCTAAATTTGCATTCTTCGAAATAGTTAAATTTGATTTATTTATGCAATTATGTGTGCATTCCAATGTATGAAATAATAATTTTTTGTGAAATTAAATTTATCATAAGGATAGATACATGTTGATGCACTCATGTTGCTGCATAACTATTTTGTGATGATTGGTTTTGATTCAAAGTTCAAAAGAATTCAAAATCTTTTGTAAAAGGGATTTGGAAAACTGATTTAGAAAAAGAAAAGAGCAACACCTTCTCTCCCTCTTCCCCCTTGGATTTCGGCCTGCTGGCCTGAGCTCGCACGCTCCCTCTCCCCTTCTTTTTCACTTTCGGCTCACACGGCCAGCTTCCTTCCTTCCCTCTTTTCTTCTTGGACCGGCCCAAGTCCGCATGGTGGCAAACGTTGCCTCCCGCTTTCTCCCGCTGCCACTGACCACCCGGGCCCGCCTGTCATCGCCGTCGCCCACCTCCCGCTGAAGACGGACGCGCCCACTCCCTGTGTCGTGGTGGAACCACCGCTCCACGCCCATGCTCTCCGCATCCGCCTTGCCTACGCGCTATAAAGCGAATCCAGGAACTACCGCTGCTCCCCCGCTTCTCCTTTTCGCCATCCGCTGCTGCTCGCGCTCGCAAATACCACCGCCACCCCAAACCGCGCCGCCGAGCTCAAGCTCCGCCACGAAGATTCCTTTCTGACTCCTCGCCACCACAATTCAGCCATCGCCGAGCTTCTCCGTGCCGAAAGGATGCCCCCGGGCCGTTATTTGTTCTTTTTCGCTTTCTTTCACTCATACATCGTCGCCAGAATCCGCAGGGCCACCATCGCCGCCGTTCCACGTCGCGAGCCGTCCCCGCTCTGTCTCCCCCACCGGTTTCGCCCTTGGTGAGCTCGCCTTGACCCCATCTTTCTCCCCATGCCGTTATCGTTTTGAATCATGGCCGCTAGGGCCGTTACCACGCGTGCCGGCGAGCTTCTTCCCGCCACCGGCCATGGCGAGTGCCGCGCGGGCCGACCATGTCTTCGCGCTCATGAGTCTCCACAATGCCGACATCCTCTACTTCTTCCTCGACCACTCTACGCACACAACTACATCTACGACGTCGACGGGTGCGCCAGGATGATGATGGGGTGCGAGCGCCACGGACTCGGCCGCAACGCCTCTTCTGCCTCAGTCCATGTGTGGATGGTAGTGCCGCCTGAAATCGGTATAAATTTACTGTTTCAGCTTTCAAGCGGTGCATTTCTAGGATATATGTCCAATTAAATTTTTCAACATTGTGTAGACTGTCACAAAAATTTCACTTTTTGATCCTCATAATTTGGTAATATACTAGAAACATAGGCGTGGCCTTGCCGCGCCATAGTAGATCAGGCCAGTTCATTTCTCGTGGCGCCCGTTACCTCCTTAAAACAATGAGTAGAGGCTGCTATGTATGGTAACGTCAGTTTTCATATTAAAAAATGAGTAACATTATAGTAACAATTATGTTTTTTTGCAAAATGTTTTAAACAAATACTAAGAAAGGGTAATCGATGTGATTCAGACCTTCCGAAAATGATAGATACCATGAGTTGCAGCAAAAGTGATTGTAATTTAAGTGCTTTAGAGTACTTGCGCTTATCACATTGAAATTAAACATGTTCTTTTGCAAAGATTTCTGTTAGTTTTCAGATAATAGTTTCTTTGAAACGCAAATGAGTGTGTCAAACATTATTACAGTTGAGGTTATCTATTCACCTTTTAGTTTTTACACACTTAAATGCACGCTTACAACCTAGTTAAAAGATGACTCTACTAGCCACAGGACCCTGCACCATGGCTCAGCCCTGAATTATGGTTCTTCAATCTCAAACATATTGCAGGTAGCCAGAATATGAAAAATGTTAGAAAGGAGGAGCAAGATAGAGAAGAAATACAACACACTCTATATAGGAATTTCAGTACCACCATATTCACATTTTCTTTGATAGTCATCACTTGGAGACAACCATCAGAACATCTGAAGAAATTTTTCTTATGTTCCACGTCTCTGTTTGCCATACTTAGCTACATGCTAATATTTTGAGCTGTAGCTTTGTAAGGATAGATTTAAGTTTAACATATCTGCATGAAGGCCACAACCGTAGGTCATAAATTGTAACCAAATTTATTTCAGCATCATAGAGCAGTCTTTGAGCCGCAGCTATGTACATCTTGTTTTCATAACAATTTAACACTGGAGATCAGGGGATTGGTGACAGAATAAGTGAGTTCAGATACTAGGTGCCACTATGTTGGGCTTGCACATCAGCACATGGGCTGTTGCACAGCGATTAGGTAGCTTGCCATATGATTGTAAGCGCGGCAATAAGGTAGAAATAGAGCTTGAGCATGCATGTTGATGGCTTCTTGTTCCTATTCTCTAACTGATGTTTGATTTTGTGTTTGAAGGTTTCAAAGACGAGGAGTCTGATGACGATTGGGATTGAAGACGGAGTCTGCACATGAAGCTCCGAAGGTCTACCATGGAGTTTTGTGAGGAGCATTATTCAAGCATGGTGTTTGATCTATAATTTGATGTTGGAGTATTATCTATCTCATCTAAGGATGGATGAATAAGTAGATAAGTGGACATGTTCTCCTATCTAGTGTAAGGGTATCTCGAACTGCTTTTCTGGTTTGTGTTCTTACTCTTTGCGTTATGAACACTGCAATGAATAAATGATTTCGTGGTCAGTTATTGCATGGGTTTGATTGCTGTGTTTATTATATGTACTTTTGTTTTGTTTTGGCGCCATTCTAGGTATCCAGTCCAGTGCACTGGTGCCGTCACTGCTCCTGGACCTGGTAGCTTACAGTGGGATCGATGCTTTCTTTGCTTGAGAACAAGACAACAATGGTAGTTAATTAGCTTGTCACGGTAGGATTTGCTTCAAGCCCAGGCACGCACGTGCTTTGCATCTTTGTCGCAAGCAATTAGGCAAATCAAAATATGCACGAGTATATATCATAGAAAACGTTGCAATTCTTTACTGCCTGGCGGGAAATTTCACCAAGGAACAGAACCCATTGAATGACAAGTAAGCTGATAGCCCGTGTTTGCTCACAGATGAAGTGAAAATCACCAAAAATCCTGACTGTAGTTTGTTTTATTACAATCAATTAAGATCTAGAAAAGGAACTTTGGCTTCATGGTGGCAAGAAGTCGCTGAACCAGCTTCCCCAGCCTAAGCCTACTCAGTGGACTTGACGATGAAGTTCTGGCGGCTGATGGGGTTCATGACAACCGGTGGCCCAGCAGTGCGAGGCCAGGCCTGAAACTTGGCTTCTGTGGCCTGCCACCACTCCTTCTCAGAGACAGTCTTGGGAGTGGAACCTGTGTGCCCACAAAGAACGAAGCAGCTTAAATCCAAATCTACAAGGATTGAGACACAGATCTCCAACATAAATCCAGTAGGGATGACACTAACCTCCAAATGCCTTCTTGTCAGAAACAAATGTGTCACACAGGTATGCAATGGCAAAGGATCCGACCAGTGAGCCAACAATGTAGCCAGCCGTCATTTTCGCTGCAAAAGGATGGATTGAAGTTCAACTATCAGGTCTGGTAAACAATGAATTATGAATAAACGATTCGCAAGTGTAGATCAACTGTAGACAAGTCTATAGATTGTTCCTCACAGATAACACACACAAACAGAACATACAGTCCAACAAACACATGAATAGCCAACACAAAAGCCAAGGAAAGGCGTAACATTTCCTTGATAACAGAAAGGTTTGCAGCAACAAACAAGTGAATCCTGATCCTTAACAGGTTACCTTATCATTATATCCAACATCTATTTTTTTTTATGATGAAACAAGTGTTACTATTAATCTTCCGGGGCTTATAGTGACAGTGTCACATACAGGGAACAATTGAAACCATGATAAACATAAAAACTTCAATGAAACAAGCGTTAATAATAATAATCTCAGCAGACTTAAAGTGACAGCGTTAATATGAATCTCACCATAACTCCATCTACTTATCAGGCCAAATTAACATTACACCAGCATTTTTTTTTCTTCACAAAACATGCATCGATACGAATCTGAACAGACTTACAGTGGCAGTGTCATCTGTAATGTACACGGCACAGTTCAAACAACAACAAACATCTACATGTATACCTAGGCGGTGTTTAGTTACTTCAGAATTCCAAAAATTTTACAAGATTCCCCGTCAACGTATGCATGGAGTATTAAATGTAGGTAAAAAAAATAACTAATTGCACAGTTTGTCTGTAAATGTCGAGACGAATCTTTTGAGCCTAGTTAATCCATGATTAGATAAATTTTATCAAATAACAACGAAAAGTGCTACATAAACTTTACACCAACTTTTACACCATCTAAACACTACCCTAATATTAAATACACCTACATATAATATTGTTGATAGAAAATTTCTCTCAACCCGAATTTTCGTCCCTTCCCTATTCTGCCCCTCGACAGGAACAACAAACGGAAACAAAAATAATTCGACTCAAGTTGGGATGGACGTATCTCCAGCCAAGCGAAATCCAGAGGGACGCCGCCGCCACCTCTGGAGAATCACGCGAGGTGAAGTTCCGGATGCCCACGCCGCGCTGCAATCGATCGGATTCGCACAGATCTAGCCGACCGATTCCCACGGCCCCAAGAGGACAATACCCGACCCAGAAATCATCCGCAGCTACCGGCGACTAGAGCAGATCACCAGATCGGAGATCCCAAATGCCTGGGAAGGGGGCGAACCAGCGGAAACCAACGGGGGCAGGGGCCTGGAGTAGTCCTTACCTACAGGGCGCGGCGCGGCGGGGGCTGAGACGCGGGGCTCCGGCGAGCGGCGGCGCGGGGACGGAGGCGGAACGAATGGGCGAGGAGGCGAGGAGAATGGAGATGCGGGGTCCCGGCGTCAAATGGGCTTTTGTGGGAGGCCTTTACCTGTATACCCCTAAAAAAAAGATGGCGGTCTCCTACGTACCCCTGAAAAGTTTATTCTCATCTGTATACCCTCACGCCAACTTTTCATTACCCACATGCCCTTCCGTCGGTATTCTGTTATGTTTTCGACGTTAAGTGTGGGACCAAGGTGGAAAAATGACCTTTTCGCCCTCCAGTTTAATGAAACTTCTAAAATTTATAGTAATTCATAGAAAAATCATAAAATGAAAAATGAAGATGTTTTGGAATCCTTGTGAGTATATCTATGCAGTAGGTATGTAATATTGTATGTTTATATAGAAATTTTCTATGGTAAAAATACATCAAGTTCCGCGGCACTTGATATATTTTTACCGCAGAAACTTTCTATATAAACATACAATATTACATACCTACTGCATAGATATACTCACAAGGATTCCAAAACATCTTCATTTTTCATTTTATGATTTTTCTATGAATTACTATAAATTTTAGAAGTTTCATTAAACTGGAGGGCGAAAAGGTCATTTTTCCACCTGGGTCCCACACTTAACGTCGAAAACATAACAGAATACCGACGGAAGGGCATGTGGGTAATGAAAAGTTGGCGTGAGGGTATACAGGTGAGAATAAACTTTTCAGGGATACGTAGGAGACCGCCATCTTTTTTAGGGGTATACAGGTAAAGGCCTCCTTTTGTGGCGATGACCCGGTGGGGCGGGGCGCCGGTCTCTGGGGGCGTCACACTGACACGTGGGGTCGCCTTGCGGCGTGGCTTGCGAACGGGCCACGTGGGCCCTTGGTAAGGGATTGCTTCTAGCCCATGAGACCCAAAATGGTCTGTTGCTTTAGGCCCAAATGAATAAGTTGTTTATTATTATTGAAACAAAAGTCTATCTAACCTCACTCAACTATTTTGAGAACCCATCAACTATTTTGAAAACCCAATTTACCCGTCGCAATGGGGAAACTAAATTTTTAGACTTCTTCAACTTTTGAACATATCGTATTTACCTCCCTGAGCGAATCATGTAGCACCACGTTAGCCACGAGGGACATAAATTACACTTTCACCATAGCTCAATTTGAGGGCCTCCCTATTTAAATGGCATGAATACGAATCCTTATAAAACAAGGATTTTTAGTTAGACATACAAATTTTAGTTTAGGGGCTTGTTTAGAGGTCTTATTACTTGACTAGCAAAACATGTCCATGTGTTGCATCGGGACATACAACTTGTTGAGTGGTTACATGAACGACTTGCGATTTAAATATTTATGTAATGGTCGCGTTATCTGCTCTAATACGTCTTGGAATCAAATTTCGTACCACCTAGATATGAACTATGATAACTCGTATACCAATTTGTTTTAAAATTAAGACTCCACACAGTGGTTGGACACGTCATATTAACTCATACAATATGGGAGAGAGATATGTTCCAATATGTATCTAGGTATAGATATAGATAGAACGGCTAGTATTTCCTGATTGAATCAATAGATTCAAATCGTACAGGCATATTTTCTAAACCGATTCGGTCAACAAGCCAAAGTCTAAACCTAAAACATGTCGTCCTTTTCTAAACCAAGAAGAGACATATTTTGTATTGAACCAATCACATAAAAGGCTCCTATACAGATTATGTGTGCATACGTATACCGAATAAACAAGTCCAGCTGCCCTAAGCTTCTTTAGGATTCTCCCTTAATCATGGCATGCATGCAAATATAGCATATATTGTGGATACTTTAATTCCTTTTTGGTGTCTACCTGTGTACCATGGCCGACTATTTTTATTGGCTTGACGAGTTGCTGTAACACCCTTGGTGTTATAGTAACTAAAAATATGCCATGTCATCATTTGCACTGCAAATCATCCATGATTAGGTTAACTATGTTATGCATCAACTAAAATGAGTTTAGCTTCTTAGGTTGGATGTGTTTCTCGTTGTGTGACTCGAATCCGAAAAACCCTAATTTCGAATGTCACTGCAAATACTTAGTTTATGCCCTGCGTAATTTGAGGTGTATGACCGTGTTATACACTAGTGCCAAGTATAGGGTATGAGCTCAAGTCCAACTTATAAAATAAAGCTTCAAGTTTGAGTTAGAATTTGGAATCCAAAACTTGTTACAAGTTTTCCGATTCGAATTCGAATTCAAATTTGAGGAATTATTAAAAGAATTTCCTAAGTCAAACTGGTCAACCTAGAGTGACATTTGGTCAAACATGTGATGCTTGATTCAATGATGCCCTAGGGTGTTGGTGTGATCACTAAATAATCACCAATTAATAGAGTATCAAGTTTCAATTTGAAATCTTTCCGAAAACCCTAAAAAGCAAAACCCTAGTTTTACCCCTTTTTGAATAAATCAAAATGTAAGCAAAATTTGGGAAAAAGTGTAGAACCAAGTTTGTAGATCTTTTCAAGAGCTACAAGTTTGGTGTTTTGAGTTTTCAAAGTTTCAGTGTAAAATTTAGAGTAATTTTGAAAAGATTCAAATCTCAAATTTGACCCCTTTTCATCTCCCCTATTCAATTTCAAAATAGAGGCATAATTTGAAAATGTTTTGAATAGAAAAGTTGTAAGTCTTACCTAGATCTACAACTTTGGTATTTTGAGTTTTTGAAGTTTCAATACAAAATTCAAAGTAATTTTGAATTTACAGAATTCTAGAAAATGTCCCCTTTTAAATTCAAATTCAAATTTCAAAATCTAAGCCGAATTGGAAAATGTTTATATTGAGAAAGTTGTAGAACTTTGAAAATTGAACAACTTTTGTATTTACAGATTTTCAACTTCTATAGAAAATTTGAGAGTAATTTGAAAAAATTCGCCAGTGGCATTTTGGTAATTAATTTGAAATCGCCGCCAACCGCAGAGCGCCTCCTCCCGCCGACGCCGGCGAGCTTCGAACGTCTTGCAGGCACGCCCTCAACCGCCAGCTCGGGCTTCAGCGCGTTCGTGACTTGCCGCACGTCGTCTTGAGGCCATTTTCTTCGCCCTTTATATACCGAGCACCGTCGTGGTTGAGTTGTTCTTTTCCTCGGTTTTCGTGCCACCGCAGTTCTGCCGCTCGCCGTCGCCTCCTTCAAGCCACCTCCGGCCACGCAAACCGTTCCAACGCAACCGTCTCGCTCCCGCGCATCTCCTCGGCCACTCGCACCCACTTCTACCGCCCGAAGCGCCCGCGTAGCCGCCATCTTCCCCGCGTCCGGACGGAGCACCGCCACCACCGCCCTCACGTGGCCAGACCACTCCGGTCCCTCTCTGTCATCATCAAGAGTACCAACGTGATCACTGTGAGCCCCTAAACGTTTTTCTCGCATCAATTTAGTCGCTACGTCTCTGGTGGCGCGCTTTCGCGGCTCACCGTCGACTGTGGTCCGCCATCATCGTCGGTGAGGGGTCGCCGGAGCTCGAGCTTCATTGTTGAATGGTGTAGTGAGTTCGTGGGTTGAATTAGGTTCCCGAGGTCATGGTCGCCGGCCGACCACTGTGCCGCCGCGACGGGAGAGAAGAGCGGGAGGAAGGGAATGACACGCGGGGCCAGCGTGTCAGCGACAAGGAGAGAGCGGACGGGAACGAGCGGGCCGACCTGGCGTTGCTGGGCCGAACGAAGGAGAGCGGGCCGCACGCGCGAGAGAGCGAGGGAGAGCGCGGGCGCGCTGTTGGGCCGCGCTGCTGGGCCGAGCCGAGGGAGGAGAGAAGGAGCCAGCCCGTGTGCTGGTTTTTCGTTTTTCCATTTTCCAAAAATGTGAATTATTTAGGTTTGCTAAATTAGTGAAAATTTTTGTATAACCTCTATGTATTGTGTACTATTTAAGAAAAATATTAAATGCCAATTTTGATTACTTTTTGTAAGTTAATTAATTAGCTCATTTAATTATTAAATGGCTTTTACATAATTTTCCTAGGCTTAATTAATTGTCCAAAAATCATGAAAATTTTTTACCACTTAATTATGATATAAGCTTCCTAAAATTAAAATTTTAGCTTAATTAGACTAAGTTGATTTTATTCTTAATTTATGCTTTATTATTAATTAGTTAATCATTTAATTAGGGCTTAATAATTAGGTTTGTTTGACTTTATGATTAAGTGTTGACTTTAGGTCATTAACCCTTAATGACCTTTAGCATTCTTAATTGATTGTTTAAGCTCTCCTAATTATGTTGTTTAGGCTTAATTAGTGTTATTTCATGTGTGTAACGAAATTCTTTAATGAAGTGATTAGCGTAATCAGACCCTAGGTTAGGGTTAGGTTAGAAGCTTTTGTTGTTCAACTGTACTATGAAGGAAAGTTGTACTCAAGTTGTTAACTTTGTTATGCATCCATCGAGCATCATGTTTATTACTTCATCATCTTAAGCATGCATTATCGTCACGTGTAGTCCCCGTGAACGAGGAGGTTGCCGAAGCCGAACCCGTTCCCGAAGAAGCGCCGACATCCGTGGAAGTAGGGTTTGACATCTACGGTACTGATCCAGAGCCCGAGATTCCCGTCGACCAAGGCAAGCTCCGGTTACATTCAACCATTCCTTGTGTTTTGAAAAGTTTTACTTCACTTATATTACTGCTTTATTGCACTAAGTGATAGGAGTTGAGTGATAACCTAATTACTGCATTACCATCCTTGATACTTCGATATCATCCTTGATACTGTTTTTATTTGAAAATGCTTAGTATGCTTAGCCATGCTTAATGAGAAAACTTTAAAAATGTTAAGCAAAGTTTGAAGGGTTGTTGGACAACCGCTTAATGAATAATGATGGTGATAATCTGAGACCAGTCGGTGGACTTGCATCGGGAAAGGAGTCCCCATGTAGTGTATCCGACTGAGTCAGTTAAGGACCGTACCGCTGTAGGCCCGCCTGTGTTTCGAGACTTTGCAACTGATCACATGCTCCGGTAAGCCTAAGACCTCGGTAATGCCAACATGTGAATGGCTAACCGCGCACTGGGAGTGGAGAGATGGCGAGAGTAGTGTGTACCTTCGTAGCCAATGGCTGGATTGGAGGTGTATTGTACTCTTGGGTGGCGCTAGACCCGGTCATGCGTTGGAGGATCCAAGTGAAGGTTGATATATGTCGGTTAGAGTCCTACATATGTCGTGTGGTTAGAGATCCCCAGCTGGGTTTAATCGATTCGAATCATTGCTGCTCCTCGGTTAAGGAGACTCGATCGCCTGACCTACATCGTAGTTAAGAAATGGAACTTTGGTCGGAGAATTAGAAAGATACTAAATGAGTTATATAATCTAGATTAGGATCACTTACATTCTGTTGATAAATAATACTGGAATAAAATCTTGATCTTAAGGATTCACTATTAGTGGCTTTTATGCAAAAGAACCTTGATTCTTATTGGAACCTCACCTTGATTTCCCTGAGCCTGCATTCCTGAGTCATTTTCACCCAGTTTTGTCGGTTAAGTCTTGTTGAGTACTTTTGTACTCAGGGTTTGTTAAACCCCCGTTGCAGGTGCGTCTCATGAGCAGGTGTGTTTTGGACCCTGTTGCATGACAGTCTTTGCGGTGAGCGACGACGAGTAAGATGTTTGGCTCTTGGGCAGAGCGTCGCGTTTTGGTGTTGTAATAATGTTAATAATGCTACTCCACTACTATGGTTGTAACACTAAACTTAAGTTTTGTAAGTTTGGTATATCGGGTTTGTAAACTTATGTTATGTAAGACTTCCGCTTTTGTACTCTGATGTAATTTATTATATAAACTGTTATAATACTGTAATGTCTCTGAAATGTGATCCTGCTCAGAAGATCGTGGATGATTTGGGTTTCCCGAGGACACCCGACATGCTTCTTAAGTTCTGTGGTACACATGTACAGTGGTTAGAGGTCTTTAAGACGATAACAAGTACATGTGGACCATAGTAATTTGGAGGTTCTGCCACAGTTGCTTACAGACTCTTGTTGTTGTAAAACATACGGACTTTATCCTAAAAGGAAAGGAGAAGGAAGCATTCTAATCCTAGTCCATTTGTACGGAACCCGAATAATCTTATAATCAGACTCCATATCCGTCTAGACGTGAATTATTATAATTCGTATAAGCATGGACTATATATATATACAGGGTAGTTAAAGAGAGACATACCAAAAAAAATAGTCTGAAATTTTATCTCTTTATTATTAGGTATAGAGTTGCTCTTAATTAAGAAGTTGGTACCACAATGGCTGTTGAAATGATGCCATCGAGGAGTTTGCGCAATTGTTGAAAAAGGAAGAGGCATGGTAAGGGCATCTCCAAGAGTTTTCAAACCCCACTCCCAATCTTGATTTCTTTGGCAGATTAAAATAAACCGCTCTCCAATAACTCCTTTCTAAACTCCCAATCTTTCCGCACTTGGGATAATTGACCAATCATACGAAAATATATGCTCATATCAATCGGCCAATCTTGAGAAGGGCGTGGGGAAGAATATAAAGAGTAAGGACAGAGTTCCAAATACAAATGTGCAAAAACAAAGAAAGTATAAAACTGTATGGGGTGATTTGAAAATAGCCCGAAACTCCGGATGCAAAATGTCTTTTATATTTTAGGAATGAGATTTTGGAAACGGTTAGAGGAACCCGACAAATATGCTCCCAACTTTTTTTTTAACCACTTCAAAAATCCATTGATTTATCTTTTTTCAGAACTACTGGAGACGCTCTCGAAGGCAGAGCGTAAATTGTTGGTAAAAATAGAATATTATATTATATTATATTATATTATATTATATTATATTATATTATATTATATTATATTATATTATATTATATTATATTACTACATCACACACTTTTGAAAACATACAACATCACGCACTTATTGTTGATGCTAGGTGTGCGATTGCACAGGCTACCCAACGTACGGCACACGAGTAAGCACCGAACAGTTTTGAGAACCCAACGCCACTGGACAACGACATCACAACAGTCCCCTGAGCCGTAGGACACAACGGACATCACACACGAGCCCCACCAAGGACAGACAGAAGAATTAATGCAAGGGCTGGATCGGGGAGTGCCCTAGGCTGCTTTGAGGCTGGAAATGAACTGCTGCATGCTCCGGTAGCTGGTGCCACCCTCTGCGACGGCCTTGGCTGCTTCCTCGCCGGTCCTCGTCGCCCTTGCCCTGACCGCCGCGTCGGACATGACCTCCTTCACTTTCTTCCCGATCTCCTCCGCGGTCACCAGCCAGTCCTCCCCATCCCAGCTCCAGTGCTCCATCCACACCCCGACCCCGCCGCTCACCGCTACCATGGCGTTCACGCGGTGGTCGCCGCCTCGGGGCCACGCTAGCAGCGGCATGCCGGCGGCAGCCGCCTCCGTCACCGAGTTCCACCCGCTGTGGCTTAGGTACAGGCCCACGGATGGGTGCTTCAGCAGGGCCTCCTGGTCCACCCACGCCTTGGTCACTAGGCCATGCTGTCCCTGCTGCAGTCGCTCGAGAAACCCCTCGCCGAGCACGTCCGTTAGCTCGGCACTGTCGTCCCTGTCCACCTTTGTGGTTTTGAGCACCCAAAGGAACCGGCAGCCGCTCGCCTCCAGCCCGGCGGCGATCTCCCTGATCTGTGCATGGCTCACGGCGCTGCGGTTGCCGAACGCGACGTACACCACTGACCGCGCTGGCTGCTTGTCAAGCCATGCGACGGGGGAGGAGTCTTCTTCCTTCTCGACGTTAGCAGCAGCTGAGTTGTTGTGCTGCTGCGACCTGAGCGGGCCGATGGCGTACACCGGTGGGAACCCGGGGACGACCTTGCCATCTCTCAGGGCGGCGAGCGCCGCCGGCTCCAAGGCGTCGAACGTGTTGACCAGAAAGCCGTCGGCGTTGACGATCTCGCGGCCGTTGTCGATGAACTGCTTGGTGAAGAGTTTGTTGAGGTCGAGCAGCGGCTGCGGGAGACAAGACTGCGGGATGCGACGCACGCCGGGGATGTGGACGTCGCCGACGCCGCCAGCTAGCCCCTGCTCGTGCTGCTCAGCCTTCTCCTTCTTGTCGAGGTGTAGAGGTAAGTAGGCATTGAGCGAGAGCATGGTGGCGCAGGAGATGAAGAGGACGTGGCACGGGACACCGAGCTCCTTGGCGATAGGGATGACGTAGGAGGTCAGGGTCACGTCTGTAATGACGGCCGAGACGTGCGGGGCGGTGCCGGCAATGAGCGGGCCGAGGAGGTGTGCTGAGCGGCGCAGGGCCTCCCATCGGACAATGAACGGGTCGCGGTCGTGGCTTGGGAGCTCGGACGCGTCCAACGGCAGGAGGTGGAAGTCGACGCGGCGGACGCGGGGGAGGGCAGCGAACAGGCTGCTGAAGTGGTTGGCCTCGGCGGCAGAGACGGTAGGAAGAACGGTCACCACGGAGATGTCGACGTCTTCGTCGTGCCCCGCGAGAGACGCGATGAAGCGGAAGAACGGGAGGAGATGGCCCATGCCGGCGCTCGGGATGAACATGACATGCGGGCGTGATGCGCCGCCATCGATCTCTCCCAAGCTCTTCGTTGCCTGCGTGGCCATGGTCGCCCGAACGCTTGGTCGATCTGCGGTGGTGAACTACGGTGGAGCGAATTGAACTATGGAGCGTGGTGAAGTACTGAAGTGGCGATGGAGAGTTGGTAGTCCGTCCCTTCTTTTTAAGGCCAGGTTTAGTTCCCCAAATTTATTCTTAAATTCTACTATGTAAAAAAAAGATTCCTATCATATTAAAATGCTGGTACATGTATGGAGTACGAAATGTAGATGAAATTAAAAACTAATTGCACAGTTTTGTTGTATTTTGCGAGACGAACTTATTGAGCCTAATTAGTTATGTTTGGATAATTATTATCAAATAAAAACAAAATACTACAGTGAGCTACAGTGTCACTATGTTAAGGTGGAAGATGGAAATGAATTCTATAGATGACTGTGTTATAATTTTACTCTCTAACTTATAGCACACTCTTTAATTCATTTTCCTACAGTAAAAATACAACATATAAATATGTTCCTCGTATGTCTAACAATAAATATATAAATATATTTTATATACAACTATATTAGCTTAATTATTGTAGCCAATTATTGGCTACCGACAGCAATTGTCGTTTAGTTGCAGCGTCATCAACGCCTCCTGCCCGTCGGGTGGCGCCTAGGCGTATTGGTGTCAACGACGTGAACCCGCAACCACACGGCACACCTATGCACCGCAAAGGAACAGGGGCAGCATGGTCGGCCACCGCAAGAGCCGTATTGGTGTAACCTTAATTCCTTACTATTCCTAGGAAAGATGGTGTCGCTTTATCATCAACTAGTATATTGCCTGGACTAACGCAACGGCATCATTTCATGGATACACATAAAAACAACAAGACAACAATATAACCACAACACTAATTTATGTCTGGAATCACTGGCTACCGTTGAGGGGTCAAGAAAACAAACTCAGAGATGCTTCACTCTAAAAGAGGCTATCAATACAATTTTCTTGTGCAGTTCCATTGCATATAGGGCTGCAACAATTTGACTCGAGCATGAGCAACAATCAGAACTTGCTTCTGTTCTTCGCCCACAGTTAGCATGGTAGGACAATCCATTCCAAGGAGTGATGGTTCACTGAAACCACCCCACAAACAAACGCCAAGACACAGGAAACAGTCACAGAAACTGTCAAGACGGAATTGGTCGCTAAAGATCATATGCTTGTGCGGTCAGCTCTTGAATTTTCAAGTACATCGAGCAGCATGAAGCCTCCAGAGGTCGAATCAAGTCATCTGGTTTTAGTTTGTGCCAAGTATGCAATGTCAATTCTGGGGAGCTGCAAGCAAATGGACATAGTTCAGAACTATATAAGAAGTATTATAGCTAAATGAAACAATTCATCAATTACAGATTCAGGCACCAAAACAGCAACTGTTAGTTGCAATTAATTAAAATATAATCATCTTATTAGTCCGTTAATTTTGTGCTTTGTTATCGGCCAAGAGAAATGATCTATACATATGAGCTACAATCCATTGCCTAACTTATTTGTAATGCTACCTCATGCAAAAATGAGAAATATAGCCACTGCATATTATATAAGTTAGCTGCAGATATCGGTGCTCGGGAATTAATAAGGCCTTGTTTAGATCCCAAATTCCACCCCAAATTCTACTATGCAAAAAGAAGATTCCCCATCACATCAAAATGTCGGCATATATATGGAGTACTAAATGTAGATGAAATTAAAAACTAATTGCACAATTTTGTTGTACTTTGCGAGACGAATATTTTAAGCCTAATTAATCAATATTTGGACAATTATTACCAAATAAAAACAAAATTGCTACAGTGTGACGGGACATTTACTATGCAAATTTTGCATCCCAAATTTGGGATCTAAACAAGGCCTAAATTCATCCTGCAAGGCCTGTAACATATGCACGTAATACATGCAGAATTTCTAAGATCTATTAGTATAATTCCTATGCTAATGCTACGGCAGCATATAACCAGATAAATCAAAAAATAAAAAAATAAAAACCATACTCCTTCCGGTCTTCGAATAACTGACGTTTTGAGGATGTCCAGTGCACCTTGGTTAACTGACGTTTTGGAGATAAGTAACCTTGGTTAACACCCACACCTGTCTGGTCTGTAATCAAACACCTGATGTGAAGAAATCTAAACCTGCCAAAAAGGAAATTAGCTAAACATGCAGTCATTTAAGCTGAGCTGAGAGCACATATTTGCAGTGAGTCCAGCACGAAGCAACCGACACTGCAAACCTCAATCAAATATCTTTGCAGAGAGTACACATTCAGAACTACTCTAGATATCAACATACTGTCTTACTGCCTGTATCATGCAATTCAATGTTTAGATATATTGATGCTATCTATCAACAAAATGCCCATACAACACAAAGTTTAAATTTATCTCTAACCTGGCATCCCAGGTCCTATCATTTATAATTTTCTAATAAAATTAGACTGCAGACTTTCTTTCACAAATGAATGTTGTGATAAATGTTAGAAATAGAGAAACACGAGGAGCATTTTGAGGCTGAAGACTTTTTACGAAATATGTCTGTAAGTGTAATATGTTTAGTCTGCTTACTTGGCTGAGTTATCAAATAAGCATGTAATTCCCACCGGTTGTCACTTATGAAAAGAAATTCCACCGGTTGTCACCACGGAGATGTCGACGTCGTCGTCGTGAACCGCGAGAGACGCGATGAAGCGGAAGAATGCGATGAAGCGGAAGAATGGGAGGAGGTGGCCCATGCTGTAACATTCAGTCCCGATATATACGGCCTAGACCCACTCTACCGAGGAGTGGTCCTACCTATGTAGCAACCTACTTGAGCTTTCGTCCTCGCTTCGTTCAAAACGGTTAACCGAAAGTTACTATACGTCCCTGGCTCTGCTATTTAAGCTGGTGTGTCTCTCTCAGGATTCACAGAACGGTACTAAACACCGGCTGCACAGTGTTTTGCGAGCTACAGTAACACACGTGAACAGTACCGAGTCATGGTAACGCTCGTTCGGCCTGTCCAACTCGCTGCTACAGTCCAAGAGTGGACAATGCCACGTCGGCAACACACAGCTACATGCTCGGCCACTGCCGCTGCTACAATGCTCGGTCCATTTCGCGAATTAGGTCCACTTGGCTCATTTTTGGGCTGTTACACATGCCGACACTCGGGATGAACATGACATGCAGGAGGGCGCCGCCGTCGAGCTTTCCCAGGCTCTTCATTGCCGGCGTGGCCATGGCCGAATCGAACGCTTGGGGCCTGTTTAGTTGTAAAAGTTTTTGCAAAATGACATTGTAGCAAATTTCGTTGTTATTTGGACATTAGTGTCTAATTATGGTCTAATTAGGTTTAAAAGATTCGTCTCGTCCATTTCGTCTAAACTGTGTAATTAGTTTTATTTTTTATTTATATTTAATGCTTCATGTATGTGTCAAAGATTTGATGTGATGAGAAATCTAAAAAATTTTATAAATTTTTTTAAACTAAACAGGGCCTTGGTCGATGCGCGGTGGTGAAGCATGGTGGAGCGAATTGAAGTACGGAGCGTGGTGAAGTAGCGATGGAGAGTTGGTAGTATGTTGCCAATGCCAATTACACGTATTGGCTACCGATAGCAATTGTCGTTTAGTTGCAGGGTCATCCACGCGCTCCTGCCCGTCGGGTGGCGCCGCAACGCCTGCCTCTACGGCCCCTGGCGCGACCACGCCCAGTCGACTAGAGGCTTGTTTAGATGCCACCCACGTTCTAAATGTTTACGTTCTCTTCGTTACATCGAATCTTTGACACGTATAGATAAAAAAATTAATTATACAGTTTGATTTTAAATCACGATACAAATCCTTTAAGCTAAATTAGTTTATGATTGAACATTAATTATTAAATATAAACGAAAGTACTACGGTAACTAAATTCTATTTTTTTTCTTTTTTCCTCTAAACACCCCTAGGCGCCGGGGCCGCCAGGCAAGCCAGGGCTAGCCGGGAGCCGACCATGCTGCCCCTGTTCCTATGCGGTGCATAGCTGTGCAGTGTATGTGTGCAGGCAGCAGGCGTCCAGCTGCGTTGCACTCCAAAATCACATTTTCTTAGGCTCTGTTTAATTGCTAAAAAATTTTGCAAAATTTTTCAGATTTTCCGTCACATCAAATCTTTGAACACATACATGAAGCATTAAATATAGATAAAAAATAAAATTAATTACACAGTTTAGACGAAATGGACGAGACGAATCTTTTAAGTCTAATTAGATCATGATTGGACACTAGTTAACAAATAACAACAAAATTTGCTACAGTGTTATTTTATAAAAAAATTTGCAGCTAAACAAGCCCTATAGTCCACACACTCCAAATTAGGCCTTGTTTACTTCCTTTCCAAATTCCAAATTTTTACACTCTCTTCATCACATCAATCTTTAGACACATGCATAAAACACTTAATGTAGGTAAAAGAAATAACTAATTACATAGTTTGGTTGTAAATCATAAGACAAATCTTTTAAGCCTAATTAGTCTATGATTGGACACTAATTGCTAAATACAGACAAAAGTTCTTAGTAGCAAAATTCCAAATTTTTTAATCATCTTGGCAAGAGGGATCTATATACTCATTTTTTTAATCATCTTGGCAAGAGGGAGAAAATTTCAATGCTGTCAAATCAACTTACTCCTCCGTCCCGCAGTACTAGTTGCCAAAATATGGACAAAATGGACACACTGGGATCAATCTATTTTGTCCATATATATTTTGCTGTCATTTCTCTTCGGCACGCTATGTCATTTCACTTTTGACTTGCACATCGCTCGGAGAAACAGGATTTCTCTTTTCTTTATTCTTTTTAGTACTGTATATAATTCCACCATTACATACATAGGAAAAATGCACTCGATTTTATATATGACGGAGAGAATTCACTTCAGCCGCAGCGTAAGCCACACACTGAACTATCCATTATTAGTCTTAGCAACACAGGTAACAAATAACAAGATGCGAACAAATATATATAAAAAAACTGACTAGTGTGAATCTTTTTACCATGGCCAGTGCGAAAGAGTTTCTTCCAGAAAAAAAAGTGCAAATGAAAAAGGCGACTTTGTGGCTGTGCTATGAGTTTTCTCTTTGTGTGTTTTTGTGTACTATACTACTATACACTACTGGACTCGCATGCTTTGCCGAGGGCCAGAGGCCCTTGGCAAAGGCAAAAAACCCTCGGCAAAGGCTTTGCCGAGGGCTGCTCTCGGCAAAGGCCCCTCGGCGAATTTTTAGATGGCAAAGGGGTCTTTGCCGAGGACCCTTTATCGGACACTCGGCAAAGCCTTTGCCGAGGGCCACGACAGCCCTCGGCAAAGAAAAGCAGCCGTCACGGCACCGGCGCCGTTGGCGGCTTCTTTGCCGAGGGCCGGCCCTCGGCAAAGAAATGTTTTTTAAAATTCTTTGCCGAGGGCTTCCCGCGACCCTCGGCAAAGAATTTTTTTTTATTTTTTTTTAAATCTTTGCCGAGGGCCTCATCCCTGGCCCTCGGCAAAGAAATTTTCAGGATTTTTTCTAAAAATTCTTTGCCGAGGGCTATTGCCAGGGCCCTCGGCAAAGGACCGGACCCTTCTTTGCTGAGGGTCTTGGTCATTACCCTCGGCAAAGAGGCAGATTTTTTTTGCATTCCTTCGACACAGGCATTTCATATATATACATATATATCAACCATCAGATAATTATCAATAATCTAAAGATGCATCAGACAATCATCATTACAGTCTTCATATGTATATCGCTCAAACTGTTTGTAGATCATGTTCCAGCCTCAAGTTACATTCTATGGTTCTAAATAAAGTACCAACACAGATGCTACATTCCAGATGGGACAACCACGAACAAATACATAGGCTACATTCTACATGCTGTCATAATGCTTACATCCAGGCATCCATTGATTCCGAGTAGGTTGAAGCATAAGAGGACCCATCTGTACTCCCTCTATATACAAAAATAAGATAAAATAAAATGAATCATTCATGAGAAAGACATTTTAAGCTTTGCAATAAACAGCTTGACTATGGTTCACAGTACTAGTATACAGATAACAGCAGCAGCCGTCAAGAGCTGAGAACGCCACCGCCGGTTGGCGCAATAGCAGTAACTGGCGCCGGTCGACGCATCCAGCGGCCCCCGCCCGCCCGCGAGGTGGCGACCGTAGTATCACCAACCAGCCCGCTCGCAGTAGATTTGGGGAAATGGATGAGCGCGGTGTGCCGGCTCGGGTGCGCGAGCGCGGACCCGTCCTGCCGCTACCTCGGCTTCTGGCCGTCCCCTCCACAAGGGCGAGCGCGTGAGCACGGGCACTGCGCCGAGCCGCTGCCGCCGTGGCCACCCGGGGTGAGGGCGCGCGGTCGCGTCCCAACGCTGCCGCCGAGGGCGCTGCCCCGGCCGGCCCTCTCCCGAGCACGCACGTGCGAGCGCAGGAGCTCCACCCCGGCCCTGCCGTGGGCGAGCGCGAAACGACATGGGCTATGATGGGCTGAGTCAGCGATGGGCCGAATTCTTTGCCGAGGGCCATGGGTCAGGCCCTCGGCAAAGATCCCCTTTGCCGAGGGCCAGGTTGGGCCATCGGCAAAGATTTTTTGTGTTTTTTTGTTTTTTGAGCCCAATTTTTTTATGGTGCTATAATACATTGTTTTAAACTCAATTTTAAAATTTGGGCCAAATTTTACTTTTTTATATATTTTCTTAATTTATTTTGTTTCATTGATTTTTTTTGAATATTTCAAATTTGAACTGCAGGTGCATAGAATAATGCAATGTAGTGTTTCGAAAAATATTATTCATGATATTTGGTGTATGTTGAGTCCCTATCCAGGAACTTGCATCAAATTTCGGGTATCTTGTTCACGTAACATGATGAGCATCTTGCCGAAAAAGTGTTTTAAAATTATATAAAATCCATACGAAGTCCGAAAATCACGAAACTTGTCAAGGTGTCATGTTATCGCATGTGTAGGCTGTGGTAAAAAATTGAGAATGTTTCGAGCAAGTTGCGAAGTCAGATGCCTAAAACTCAGACGTCTCCACATGTGACCACAAGTGATCACGAGTGGAGATGTCTGAGTTTTAGGCATCCGACATCACAACTCGCTCGAAATCTTCTCAATTTTTTTTCACATCCTACACGTGCGATAACATGACACCTCGACAAGTTTCGTAATTTTCGGACTTCGTATGGATTTTATATAATTTTAAAACACTTTTTCGGCAAGTGGCTCGTCATGTTACGCGAAGAGGGTGCGCGAAATTTGATGCGAGTTCGTGGATAGGGGCTCAACATACACCGAATACGATGAATAACATTTTTCAAAAAACTACATTACATTATTCCATGCACCTGCAGTTCAAATTTGAAATATTCGGAAAAAATCAAAAAATCGAAATAAATTAAGAAAAAATATAAAAAAATTCAAAATTGGCCCAAATTTTAAAATTGAGTTTAAAACAATGTATTATAGCACCACAAAAAAACTGGGCTAAAAAAACAAAAAATCTTTGCCGAGGGCCTAGCCTGGCCCTCGGCAAAGGGGGTCTTTGCCGAGGGCCTGGCCTCAGGCCCTCGGCAAAGACTATTTTTTTTAAAAAAAAATTGGTCAAAAAACTGGGTGAAAAAAAAATTGCCGAGGGCCTAACGGCTAGCCCTCGGCAAAGCCTGACGGGAGTGGCCGCCGTGACCTAACGGGCCTAATTTGCCGAGGGCCTGTCTTTGCTGAGGGTCCGGCCCTCGGCAAAGGCCTCTTTACCGAGGGCCGTTCTTTGCCGAGGACTCTTAAGACTGGCCCTCGGCAAAGAGTGTCTTTGCCGAGTGCCCGAGATTTGACCCTTGGCAAAGGCTTAGGTTCTCGGCAAAGCACGCGTTTCCGGTAGTGATATGCACTGCACCGTGTTGGTGTAATCTTGATTCCTTAAGCTTTGCACTGGATGGTGCCGCTTTATCATCAAAAACACGTACAAGTTGTCTCTTTCAAGGGTTCACGTCGACCGACTGTATTGCCGCGCCGATAGCCAGCCGGGCGTGTAAAAGTATAAATATTCCTCGGACACTCTGATCTCTGCATTTTGTCTTTGCATGAACTGGTGGTCATATTTCAACGTTAATACTTTATTATGTTTGCTACTCCTTGAAGCATTCGGTTGATAGTGATCTTGTGGCTTTTTGCATGCATGTAGTAGTAATAGTTTACGATATTAACTATACTCCTATTCTAAATTATGTCGTAATGGCTTTCATAGCTCTATAATTTTTTTTGCCACGCATTTTGTCGGTGTTCGGACCCAGGAGGGCCCTAGACCAACGAGTGAATTTATAGTGCGTGCTCCGTAATCTGGATGGTGATACAAAGAGAATACACGAGGGTTTATCCTAGTTCGGGCGAAGAAAGCCCTACGTCCAGCGGGGGAGTGAGTACTGTATTTCTTTGCACCGAAGTGCTTGTGTAGGGGTTACAAGCTGCGAGAGAGGGAAGCAGTCCCAAGTCTCAAAAGGAGAATAAAAAATGTCGAAGTGTTGCTTGTGTTCGTCCTGCCATCAGGGGGAGCCCTCTGCCTCCTCTTTTATAGGCTCAAGTGGAGGCTGAGAGGTACAGAAAACCCTAGGTCGATGTCTTGGGGAAGAATGTTCGGCGGGTACCGTAGAATTTGCTATAGCGACGTGCCTTGGTCATGGCCAGCCATCTCGGGGTGTCGTGGCGATGTTGATGACGGGACGGTGAGACATCCCGGGAGCTGTGGTGGGCGTGCGATCCCCTATAGCCGACGTGCGAGCGTTGATCCTTTGTTGATCGGCAGCGGTCGAGGCTGGGTCGGGGCGTAGCTGAGGGGGTCAATGATGAACGGATAATACCGAGCCCCAGAAAACCTGGGCGTGGTGGTTGTCGCTTTGTGAGTCGAGGGGTCATCGATGGTAGAACAGTATTCGATATAGCGTGAATAGTTGTAGACTTTTTACCGCCATACCGGGATGGCCAGCAAAAGGTAGGATTAAACATGAACACTGCTCCTACACTGGTGGCACTGCCACCATGTTGGTGGGAGTGGTTGCATTAAATGCCTTGTCAGTGAGTAGGTGGGTGTGGGGAGATTTACCAGCTCGACCCTGGGTCGTGCAAGTTAGAGATTTTCCGGGGTCGAGGTTTTCAGTCGAGAGGGCCTCGTGCGAGTCAAAACGCAGTCGAGGGTGGCCCGTCTCCACATGTATGCGGCTTGGATTGGTGCATCCGTGGAGGTGGAGCCTTAATTCGAATTTTAGGGGGTTTTCAGGGCGCAGATGCCTCGGGGGTTTGCTCTTCTTAATCGTTGGTTTTGGGGACCCCTAACTTAGGTACCCGACAGTAGCCCCCAGGCCTTTTTGTGAGTGTGGACACTCTCGCAGAGGCTCAGTGAGTTATGAACTGGAGTTGTAACGTCGTCGCTCTTCTGGTGGGTGCATGCGAGCGCACCCGCCGAGTGTAGCCCCCGAAGCCTCGGAGGAGTGGGTGACTCCTTCAAGGGCTTTTGGTATGTTATGTTGAGGGACGCTCCCGTGCTCGAGCCCCTGTGGCGTGTTTAGTCCTCTTTCGTCGAGGCTAGCTTATTGTGGGCAACTCCCGAGCCTCGTGTGCGTGAGGTCGATCGTGGTCTTGCCTGTATTTAATCGTACGACCCTCACGCATCCTTTAGGTAAGGAGGAGGGATATGAACGCCGTTCTACCCCTGATGGGTGAGTCCTGACGATCTATGGTGAGCTGCTAGCGGGAAATTCGAGTGGGAGCCCGTGCCCCATTCTGTAGGGGTCGGCTAGCAGCCGCGGAGGTGCTCTCCAAAAGTGCCAAAGAGTTGTCACGTAGATCTCGGCTCCGTTCGATGGGATCTGAGGGCTCGATGCCTCTCTCCGAGGGGATTCCACTGCCGACCACTCCTTTAGCCTCGAATATGTCTGAGGGCGTCTCGAGAAAGTGGCTTCGAGCCCTGGCCTTCTATGGGCCCGCTCTCAGTCATCCCTAACTCGGGTTACTCGAGGGCAGCTGTTGAACCCCGGTTGAGGGCCAGCCTTCGAACCCTCAAGATTTGAAGTAGGCTCGGAGCCCGTGGTTCCTTCGCCTGGAAGTGTCCGTTTGTGAGCCTTCCTTCTCGCCCGTTGGGGAGCGTCTTTTTAGGGAGGAAGCGAAAACGACGTGGTTGTGGGCGGCGTGGCAGGCGGTTAGCGAGCGAACGGCTGACACATGCTTGTGCATGCGGATTTCGAGGGAGCGGTTAGGTAAGGGCATTGAATGCAGAAACTGTACTTGCCTTTTCATCGGATCCGCCCGTTGGTCTTTCGTCGGGGTATAAATATGGAACCCAAGGTTTCGTTTGTTCCTTCCTAGCCTTTTGCAACCGTGTTTCCCTTCCTTTGCATCCATCAGCCATTCTCTACTGCTGTCGTCATCCCTCCCCTGCCGCGACGTACTCCAATTCATGCACCCATGGCAGGAAAGAGCCCGGTCCTCCCCGTAGAGCCGTGGATCCGATCCTCGGTGACGGAGAGGAAACTATAGGAGCTCGTCCGCGACGGTCTCCTACATCCAAGGACAAGCCGAGACCTGCCGGAGTGGAGGGTGCCGCCGACCAGTCACCGAGAGCCGGCGCCACTTGAGGGATATGTGGTCAGCTTCGTTGCTTTCCACGAGAGGGGGCTCGGGGTGCCGCCTAGCCGTTTTATGCGGGCCATCTCGCATTATTACGGGGTAGAACTCCATCATCTCGCTCCCAACTCCATCTCATAGGCTGCCATTTTTGCGGCTGTCTGTGAGGGGTACTTGGGGGTCGAGCCCCATTGGAAGCTGTGGCTCCACCTCTTCAAGGCGGAGCACTTTGCCAAGAAGGCGGGTGAGAAAGGAGTGCGGCGGGCGGTGCATGCTGGGAGCTGCACGATCTAGGTGCGGGCGGGTCGAGGGGATCTGTACATCTCAGCCTAACTCATCTTGTCGAACAGTGGGTGGCACAACGGATGGTTCTAACTGTGCAGTGACGACGACTACCTTCTGAGCTTCTCCTGCCAGGTCCTGATGTCCTAGAAGGAGAACTGGGCGTACGGCGTCGTCGAGGAAGACAAGCCGAAACTGCAGCCACTCCTTGACGTGTTAAGGAAGCTCCGCCTGTGCGGGCTGACCGCGGGCATGGTGGTCACGGCTTTCCATCGTCAGAGGGTCCTCCCACTGATGCAGCGTCGACTCCGGTTGGACGAGATGAAGCCGGGTGTCGACTCTGGTTCGACGAGGTGGTGCGGCATGCTCGATGGGTGATGGGTGGTTTTAAGCAGGAGGACATCGACAAAGTCCCGATGCGGCCCAACCATGGATTTGAGCCCCTGGTAAGTGTTGTCTCGTCGGTGTTGAGCTCCCCTCTTTCTCCTAGGTCTCGTAGATTTAACCCGTCGAGTTTTCTGTGTAGGATCTATCAGCGGTCAAGGACTTATCGCCACCGGTCCCAAAAGATCGTGCCGCTTGATAGGTGAGACGCCTCTCCGTGGCCTAGGAGAAGAAGGAAAAAGATGCCGTGAAGACACGGCGTAATAGGAAGATCCGCGAGCGCGAGACGTTGCTAAAACGTCGTCGCCAGCAATGGCTCGAGGGTCTCCCTGAGGAGGAGTCCCCATCTGAGACGGCCTCGGAGGAGGAGGATGAGGACAGCTATGACAATGACGCTGGGTCATGGTATGACACCGTGACTTTCCTTGCGCACCTCCCTGACGTACGGTCCCTATAGGGGCTCGTCGGCGGGGGGTCAACCTCCCAGGCGCCCTCGGCACCCGTCGAGGGGGAGGAAGAACGAGCGGAAGGAAGGGCCCGAGAGGGGCCTTTAGAAAGGGGATCCGCCGTGCCTGGGGTCCCTCTGACGACGTCAGTGGCGCCACGCCCGCATGCCCGGTCGCCTCGAACCTCATCGGCGAGCGGGTCAGCGGCATCGATGCCTGAGACCCGGGCACCACCGTCAGGCATGAGGACCCCAGGCCATAAGGCCTCAATGGCACAGAGGACCCTAGAGGCCTCGTCAGCCCAGGCTCCAAGGAGGTCTGGGATGATAAGAGGCTCGACGGAGGGGCCGTCACATAAGCCCTCAGGTGGTTCGAGGACACCAGGGGCAAAGCCCCTGATCCCCATGCCTGGGTAAGCGTCTTGCATCACCTCTCTGACACAAGTTTATTTCGCTTCTTGCTCTCACGTTCTTGTTCGTTGTGCAGCCACAAGCGCAAGGCAGAGCCGACGGCCATGACACCTGCCAAGGTGCTCAAGGCCAGTGCCGCTCTAATGATGCGGACACCGGCCGCCGTTGCCTAGGTCACAAGGTACCAGGCGGTGACAGAGCGGCTTAAGACGACAGAAGCCGCCGTCAAGGCCGGTGCGAGCGCTCAGGAGGGCGCCGGAGTTAGGGACACCGCTCAGCAGTGGAAGCGGGTTGAGGCAACCCCAGGCGTTACCAGGCTTGATTGGTCTAGAGGTGACGGACAAGAGCTAGGGTTGACCACGAGGACTCTGGAGACCGTCGAGGCCGGTGAGGCCACAACATCCGCCAGCGATGTAGGGCAAGCGGATGTGGAGGAGACGAGGAGCATGGTGGAGACCCCGCATGATGTGGGGGAGGAGGAGGAGCTGCCGGAGTTGCAAGCGAAGCGGGAGGAGCCGCAATAGCAGCAGCATGAGCCGTCGTCGTAGCCGCAACCGAAAGCGGAGCCACGAGAGCTGAGCCAGCCGGAGAGGCCGGTGGTCGAGGCAGAGCGGGAGGTGGACACGCCGCCACCTAGCGCTCAGGCGAAGGTGCCAGCTAGCGGGGGGCCACCCCCCCCAAGGGCCGACCACGACCGTGATCGACCTCACGTCTGACGATCCCCCGTCTGATAAGGGGAAACATAAGGCGGACGTCGAGATGGTCGACGCCATGGATCAGCCCGGAGCCTCTATGGCGCCAGACGGTCACATGGCGGAGGCATTCGCCGGGTGGCCCGACTTCATGGAGCTGGCGCTCGTGCGGGCGGAGGAGGAGCTCTCACGCTAGGGTCGCTCGCCCCTCGAGTTCAGGGACGCGGCCGATCCCGACGTTGAGCCCTTCTTCGTCCTCGACGACAAGGACGAGGTGAAGTTCTGGGAGTATGCCAAGGGGCTCCGCAAGCACTCCATACAGGCCCTGCGGATGGTCATGGATACCCTGGTCCAGCACATGTCGGGGGCCTTCGAGGTAGGTTACGTTTTATCTTGGTGCTTTGTTTAGCTTGACCCCCCCCTTTTTCCCCTTGGTTCCGACATTAGTCTTGATTGTGACTAGGAGCTCAAGGAGTGGTCGCGCCGCAAATCACTATTCATCTACCAAGAGAGCGACGTGTGGGCGGCACTTCCTCGTTAACGGGCTCTGGTCGAGGAGGCTAACAAGCAGCTGTCCAAGAAGAGCGCCGAGGCGGATGAGCTTTGTGTCATCACCACGGTGCTTAAGGAAGAGGCGGCGTAGGCTCGGGACGCTATGGCCAAGGCGCGTGAAGATGCGACCAAGGCTCGAGAAGAGGCGGTCAAAGCCTGTGAGGACCTTGCGCCATTATTGACGCGAGTGAAGGGGCTCGAGGAGGATGTCACTCTTGTTAGTGGCTAGCGTGATGCCCTCAACGTATAGATCGGCTGGCCACCGCACTCATCAGGACCTTGACCGAGGAGGTCGAGACGCTGAAGGGGATCATCCGAGAGAGGAATGAGGCTCTCTCGGGCACTGGTCGAGAGATCGAGATGCTGAGGGCAACTATCCACGACAAGGACGAGGCTCTCTAGGCGGCCGAAAAAGCATGCGCTGAGCTGCGCGATGAGATTGTGGGCTGGCAGACCCACACTGAGGGTAAGCTTTTGCCATATTCTGACCTCGACTCTGGGCTCCCGTGTTCTTGCTGACTTGATCTCGTGTTTTAGAGCAGGAGAAGCAGCAGCGCGAGGCCCAGGTGAATGCCACCTCGTTTCAAGCCCTCCTTGAGGCTGAGGTTGGGCGGAACTAGATGCTCCAAGGCGCCATCACTATGGTGTGCGATAGCCTGGGCGTCGAGCCCAACGCTGACACCGAGGAGGACGCACCGGGGAACTCGTTCATGCACCGGATGATGGCGTTGGGTGGCCTCATACATGAGAAGGTACGGAGCGCGCTGCACCATGGCGTGAAGAGAGCCATGGGGGTCGTCCGCTCTGGCTTCGAGTACGACATGGGCCTCGTCGCTGACGGCTTCACCTCCGACCCAAGCAAAACTGAGGAGGAGAATGAGGCAGCCTGCCTGGGGTTGATCGAGGCTACGGAAGAACCTTGGGGTCGACTTGCTAGGCTGTTCGAGGATGAGGTGCTCCTGCCTGCTGACAACGAGGGCCTGTGAGCCAAATCCGGGCGTGAAGGCCCGTGTAATAAGTTATTTTTTTGTTCATGACTCATACTATGATGGCCCCAGGGGCCTTAAAACATTTAGATGTAAATGTGTACTGAATGTTTTATTTCGTTCGAGTCTTTTATTCCATTTTCGTTCGAATCGTGTTCTTACGTGGTCTTCTTGGCACGCGGTTGCACCCCTTGGCGTGGGGTGTGAGTGGGGATACCGTAGCCTAGAGGTGTAGGTGGTCTCATGGCTCGATAGCCCCTTGTCCTTAGGATGACCTTGCAGCCTCGTTGACTATGTAAGAACTCGTATCGAAGTGTGTAGGAACGTCGGATGTCGACTTTTTCGAAATCATAAGCTTTTACTAAGTCTTCTTAGCGCACGGTTACTCCCCTTGGCACGGGGGAGTGAGTGGAGATACCTAGCGCGGACGCGTAGGTGATCTCACGGCTCGATAGCCCTTGAGCCTTAGGGTATTCTCACGGCCTTGTTGACTATGTAAAATTTTTTAAAAAAATGCAAGTTTTTTAGGGTTACAGGGGGTTTCCCCCTTCCCAGCCCCCGAGGGAGGTTCGACTCTGCGAAAGCAGGGTCGAGCCTACCTATTTTTTATGAAAGAACAACATGAACATGGATGTATTCTTTATTCATTCATGGAACTGAGAAAAAAGGGTACAAAGCCTCGAGACTCTAAGGGTAAAAGTGATGTAGCTATTCAATGTTCCATGCGTTGGTGAAGATTTTGCCCTTTTCGTTTGATAGCTTGTAAGTTTCGGGCTTCAACACCTCTGCGACGATGTAAGGACGTTCCCACGGTGGGGTGAGCTTGTGTCGTCCCTTGTTGTTCTTGCGTCGCCGAAGCACCAAGTCACCAACATGGAGGTCTCGGTTGTGCACGTGCTTGTCGCGGTAGCGTCGAAGATTCTGCTGGTATCTTGCGGAGTGTAGTAAAGTTATGTCTCGAGCTTCCTCGAGCTGGTCGAGGGTGTCCTCTCTCACGGCATCATTGCTTTGTTCGTTGTAGGCTTTCAGTCTCGGGGATCCATATTCTAAGTCGGTTGGGAGTATAACCTCGGACCCATACACCAAGAAAAATGGAGTGAAACCTCGTGGCTCGACTCGGCGTTGTTCTTAGGCTCCATAGGACTAAGGGGAGTTCGGCGGCCCATTTTTTGCCATATTTGTTCAATTTATCAAAGATTCTTGGTTTTAAGCCTTGTAAAACCATGCCATTTGCACATTCAACTTGGTTGTTTGACTTTGGATGAGCTACGGCTGACCAGAGCACACAAATGTGATGATTGTCGCAGAAGTCCAAGAACCTCTTGCCAGGCCATTGTCAAGCCATGCGACGGGGGAGGAGTCGTCTTCCTTCTCGACCTTAGTAGCAGCTGAGTTGCTGTGCTGCTGTGACCTGAGCGGGCCGATGGCGTACACCGGTGGGAACCCGGGGACAACCTTGCCATCTCTCAGGGCCGCGAGCACCGCTGGTTCTAAGGCGTCGAATGTGTTGACCAGAAAGCCATCAGCGTTGATGTTCTCGCGGTCGTTGTTGATGAACTGCTTGGTGAAGAGTTTGTTGAGGTCAAGCAGCGACTGCGGGAGACAAGACTGCGGGATGCGATGCACGCGCGGGGATGTTGACATCACCGACGCCGCTAGCTAGCCCCTGTTCATGCTGCTCAGCCTTCTCCTTCTTGTCGAGGTGAAGAGGGAAGTAGGCATTGAGCGAGAGCATGGTGGCACAGGAGATAAAGAGGACATGGCATGGGACACCGAGCTCCTTGGTGATAGGGATGACGTGGGAGGTCAGGGTCACGTCCGTAACGACGGCCGAGAAGCGCGGGGCGGCGCCGGCGATGAGCGGGCCGAGGAGGTGCGCCGAGCGGCGCAGGGCCTCCCAGCGGACAATGAATGGGTCGCGGTCGTGGCTTAGGAGCTCGGACGCGTCCAACGGCAGGAGGTGGAGGTCAACGCGGTAGACGCTGGGGAGAGCAGCGAAGAGGCTGCTGAAGTGGTCGGCCTTAGCGGCGGAGACGGTGGGAAGAACGGTCACCACGGAGATGTCGACGACGTCGTCGTCATGCCCCGTGAGATACGTGACGAAGCGAAAGAACGGGAGGATGTGGCCCTGTTGACATCGTTTTTGGCACGTGTCAAGGTAATTAGGAAGGGATAATCAACAAAGGAAAGATTACCGTGTAGATTGATAGCCAAGGAGAATATGTTTGTTTTTGAGTGGTGACAGCATATGGATTTAACTTGAAGGGTTGCCGATAAGGTTAAGGGCATTATTGCCGATGCCGATGAAAGAGGGTTTGGAGACTGCTGCCGATGAGACAGGGGATGTACCGATGAAGACTGCAGCCGATGAAACAGGGAATGTACCGATGGAAGGAGCTCGAAGGCTGCTGCCGATGGAACAGGGGCTGTGACGTTGAAAAGGAGGTCGATGATAATACCATCGTGATTGAGGCGGGCTATGAAGTAAAATAGAAGTTAATTTCCTTGTGTGCGTCTAGTAGAGTCTGAGTTGTATCAAAGTCATGCTTTTTTCCTTAGATTTGGATTTAGTGTCCTAGTCGTATTTGGTTATGTTTCTATAGATCAGGGTATAAATATAGAGTGAAGGGCAATGTAAGAAAGAATCAATCAATACATCAAAAAACAGCTTTTACTCTTATTTACGTCTACTTTCGGCGATTTCGTCAATTTGCATATTTTCCTTTTTACGAGTTCTCATCGATTCAGCGAGTTGCATTGCTCTAAGTGCAATCTTTGACGATCCTCGAGTTCTGCGTGAGTACCTCTTGGCCGTGACTTCCGGGTGTATCGCTGTTGTCAGGACCAAAGTGCTCGTATCTTCATCCTTGTCGATTAACAGGTCAAATCGACTGGCACGCTTTGGATATCGACTTCGGGTATTAGCCCTTTGTGTTTGCAGATTCACTTTTGCATCAACACATCTTTTGGCACGCCCGGTGGGACAGATCTAGTCAAGATGCCCAATCATGAGATCGATGCTGGGAATATCATCGCAGTAACAGAAGAAGATCTTAAGGACGATCAGAAGCAGGCTATGGAGAGGGCTATTGAAGAATATAGACAACTTTGCTTGAGGTCATTCAGCTTGAACAAAAGTGGACAAGTTATCCAGAAGCAGGACTTGCCGTTGCCTCGGCAGGTTACCTTTGATCCTAATCCGGGTAAACTTCAAGAGATGGTTAATTCTGCGGTGAATCATGCTTTAATTAATCACTCCAATGTGCTATCCAATACTGTTCATAATGCTGTGATTCGAACTTTCAAAGAAGGGCAAGTGTCACCTTGTTATGTTGGGCCTGCTTATCATCAACCAGAAGCAGTATCTGCTGTTGCTCCATCGGCTCCCCCAGCCGTTGCGGGTATAGAAATTTCTTCTCCCCCAGTATCAGCAGGTTTATCTAATGTACAGTCTACTCCGGTGCGTCCGGATTCAGCATTATCAGGACGAGTTCAGATTGGTACGGATCTATCAGCATCGGCTCTATCAGGTTCTGCACCATAGAATAATCAAACCCCTGCTAATTGGTGGGGATATGGTATGCCTCCAGAAGCATCTGCTCTCAATCATGGATTATCTCAAGTGTTTGATGCAGCGGGAAAAACTCCTATGCCATCGGCTGGTTTGCCGATAGCTCAAGCGCCTCAATATACTACAACTACTGTACAACCAAATCTGGGAGGTTTTCAGGCGTCATTGGGTCAAACATCTAGCTCAAATCCATCGGCAAATTTGTTACCGATGCAGCAGAAGGCTCCTATCGCTAGTCAGCCTGGAGTCCAGGTTATGCCTCAAGTTGGATGTAATTATCCAGCAATGCCAACAAGCTACCAGCCATCGGCAAACTTTGTGCCGATGAATACTAATAATTGGTCAGGGCAGTTTCCCACTCAACATACAGTTCAGCCAAATCAGCAAGCCATAGGTGTTCATCAAGGTCACATGCATGCTGGTTTTCAGAATCAAGCATCGGCAGCTCAGCCGATGAACCCTTTTCAGCAGGTTAATGGGCCACAGATAGTAGCAAATGTGCCAATTGCTGGAGATCGTGGGCCACAAAGGTATACAGAAGGGTATTAGCAGATACCTCCAGTGGAGATTCAACAATATCGGCAGCAAGATGTCGATGCTTTTTGGGCCGATAAAATAGCAAAAATTATGAAGGATCAGTTTGGGATCAAGCCCAAAGTTAATACCTATTCTTATCGGACTCCGTATCCTCCGGCTTATGATTTAATTCCTCTCCCAAATCGTTACAAGGTGCCAGACTTCACTAAGTTTTCTGGGCAAGATGATACATCGACCATGGAACATGTTAATCGTTTTATTATTCAATGTGGAGAGACAGCTTGTAGAGATGAATTGAGAGTTCGTCTGTTCTCATCATCTCTATCCGGATCAGTATTTACATGGTTTATTTCACTACCGCCAAATTCTATTATCACTTGGGCTGATTTGGAAAAGCAATTTCATAAGTATTTCTTTGCTGGAGTTCATGAAAAGAAGCTTACCGATTTAGTAAAGATGAAACAGCGCAATGATGAATCGGTAGAAGGCTTTGTGCAAAGGCTACGAGATGTAAAGAACAAATGTTATAGCCTGGTATTGGATGATCGGCAGCTTGCCGATTTAGCCTTTCAGGGATTGTTACCACATCTTAAGGACAGATATGCTTCTCAGGAGTTCGAAAGCCTAAGTCATTTAGTGCAAAGGATTTCTGATCAAGACACTAGGGTTTTTGAACCTAAAAGAAATTGGAACAAGAAAGTTTCATTTGTTGAAGAGGCGGAAGATTCAGATTCAGATAATGAACCAGTTATCGGTTTGGCGGAGTGGGTTAAGAATAAGAAGCCAATATCTTGTCCCTTTGGTCACAAAGAGCCAGAAAAGTTTACTTTTGACGTCACCAAAGCCGATAAGATATTTGATCTTTTGCTTCAGGAGGGCCAGATTAAATTGTCACCTAATCATGTGATCCCGTCCGCAGAAGAGTTGAAGCATATGCTATATTGCAAGTGGCATAATGCAACTTCACACAGTACCAATGAGTGCAAAGTATTTAGACAACAATTACAGTTAGCTATTGAGTCTGGCAGAATAAAATTTGGCAATTCCAAGATTCAAAAGCCGATGAAAATTGATCAACATCCTTTTCTAGCAAATATGTTGGATGCTGAAGGGAAAATTAAGGTGTTGACATCGGAAGCTGCTGAAAAGAATGCATCAGTAGATCCCCAACATCGGATAACTACCGATGATGCAAAAGGCAAGGGGCTGTTGACGGAAAGTGGCGGTTCTGGGAGGCCTCCTCGATCTGGCATCGTGATTACTCATCGAAGACAACAAGAAGGCTGGCGTCAGCGAAGGGACCGGTATCGACGACAACAAGAGGAAAGGCGTCAAGAAGAGTGGAATCGGCATAAGGATCATTGGAATTATCCGTTTTTTATTCATTGTTGGGAGGAAGGTATTAAGTTACCTACTGTTGAAAATTATCCAGAGTGCAATGGTTATTATGGAGTTAATCATCCTGTAAGAAGGTTTCAGTCTGGTAATCAAGGTTTGCTCATTAATGAGCCGATCAGAGGGAAAGTATCAGTACACGATCGGCTGGGGGGCAGGCTTAGTGTCCATGAAAGGCTTGGTAAACGCGTTGCATATTTTCTGAGAAACCAAGAGGAACTTGAAGAGATGGCAAATGCAAGAGTTCCTGATGAAGAAATATTTTACAGGGATCCTAATATACGTCGTGTGGAGACAACTAGGACTTATCAGCCAGTTTGGAAAACTAAGCTTCCTCAATGGTGTCCAGAGGGTTTGACCAAGACACAGAAGAGAAAAATGCAGCGAGAGCGTCAAAAAGATTTATATCGAGAAGAAAGTCCCTCCAATGAGAAACCTGGTAACCAGCAGTAGCAGATAAGGCACAAAAATAAAGGTCCATCGGCAGATGTCAATATAGTGTTTATGTTGCCGATGGAATTTTTGGCTCTGTCTGATAACGAAGAAGAGACTGTTTTCTCTGACCAAATAGCTCAATTAACGCTAGATCCAATGATGGCCGTTTTTGAGAAGCCTGCCGATGATGGGAGACAACACCTCAAGGCTTTATTTGTAAAAGGCAGAGTTGATGGGCAGCCTGTATCTAAGATACTTATTGATGGAGGAGCTGCAATTAATATTATGCCTTACGTGATGTATCGGAAGCTTGGTAAGAGAGATCAAGACTTAACTAAGACCGATATGATGCTAAAGGATTTTGAAGGCAATGTATCACCAGCTAAAGGGGCAGTATGTGTTGAGTTGACCATCGGCAGTAAAACCTTACCGACAACTTTCTTTGTTATTAATGGCAAGGGTGCATACAATCTGCTCTTGGGAAGGGATTGGATTCATGCTAATTGCTGTGTCCCTTCTACAATGCATCAATGTCTGGTACAATGGATTGGAGATAAGATTGAAGTTGTTCCTGGTGACTCTTCTTATATTATCGCATCGGCAGAATCAGATACTTATGAGCGAACCAAGTGCATATCGGGAGAAGCCTGGGAAAAAGAGTTCCTCAAGATTGCCGATTACGAAATTTTACCGATCCAAGCAGTCGGTTCTGAAGAAGAGTTTTAATGGATAGATTTGCCGATGATAGAAAATTAGGGCAAGGATTTACATCGGCAGATGATTTAATAGAAGTAGATATTGGTGAAGGCGATAGGCCAAGGCCCACTTTTATTAGCTCTAAGTTAAATTCCAAGTGTAAACAGCAATTAGTTGATTTGTTAAAGGAATATAAAGATTGTTTTGCTTGGGATTATACTGAAATGCCTGGATTAGACCGATCTATAGTTGAACATCGGTTGCCTATTAAATCTGGATTTCGACCACATCAGCAGCCGGCTCGCCGATGCAATCCTAATATACTTCCTGATATTAAGGCCGAAATAACCAAATTAATTGAGGCAAAGTTTATTCGGCAGTGCCGATATGCAGAGTGGATTTCTAATGTGGTTCCTGTATATAAGAAAAATGGGAAACTTCGTGTTTGTATTGATTTCAGGAATCTCAATAAGGCCACACCAATGGATGGTTACCCAATGCCAATTACTGATTTGTTAATTGATGCTGCAGCAGGACATCAGATTATTAGTTTCATGAATGGTAATGCGAGTTATAATCAAATATTCATGGCTGAAGAAGATATTTCCAAGACTGCTTTTAGGTGTCCAGGTCATGTGGGATTATTTGAGTGGATAGTTATGACATTTGGTTTGAAAAATACCGGTGCTACTTATCAAAGAGCTATGAACTTTATTTTCCATGAATATATCGGCACGTTGGTAGAAGTCTACATTGATGACATAGTGATTAAGTCTGGAGACATCACAAAGCATCTAACCGATCTACGGAATATATTGGAGTGCACAAGAAAACATAAGTTAAAGATGAATCCCAATAAATGTGCATTTGGTGATCGGCAGGACAATTCTTGGGTTTTATGGTGCATCAGCGGGGCATTGAAATTAGTAGAAAATCTATTGAGGCAATTAACAAGGTTGTTGCTCCTGCCGATAAAACTGAATTACAGTCCTTGATCGGTAAGATTAATTTTATCAGAAGATTTATATCTAATTTGTCAGGTAAGATCAAGGCTTTCAGTCCATTATTGAAATTGAAAGCCGATCAGAAATTTAAATGGGGGGATGAACATCAATTAGCCTTAGATCAAATTAAGAGTTATTTAACAAATCCTCCAGTGTTAGTTCCACCCCAACATGGAAAGCCTTTCAGATTGTATTTATCAATTGAAGATACTGTTATCGGTTCAGCCCTTATTCAAGAATTTGAAGGAAAGGAGCGTGTTATCTATTATTTGAGCAGACGGTTAATAGATGCTGAAACCAGGTATTCGGCTATTGAAAAATTATGCTTATGCTTATACTTCTCTTGTATTAAGTTGAGGCATTATTTACTATCGGCTGAATGTACCATCATATGCAAAGATGATGTGGTCAAATATATGCTATCTATGCCGATATTGAATGGTAGGATTGGTAAATGGATTTTAGCATTATCAGAGTTTGACCTACGTTATGAATCAGCTAAGGTAGTTAAAGGACAGGTTATGGCCGATTTTGTTACTCAACATTGCAACACGGTGGATTCTCTGGAAGTTGCTCCGTGGACACTTTTCTTTGATGGGTCTACTTGTGGTGAAGGGGCAGGCATCGGTATCGTATTAATTTCCCCTCAGGGGAAGAAGTATGAGTTCTCATTGCCGATCGTTGCTACATCGACAAACAATCAAGCTGAGTACCAAGCTCTGATAAAAGGGTTAGAATTGCTTAAAGAAGTACAGGCTGATGCTGTTGAAGTCTTTGGTGATTCTATGCTAGTTATAAATCAGTTGATTGGGGTTTATGAATGCTGAAGTGAAATTCTAATTTCATATCATGAAAGGTGTTTGGAATTATTGAAAGGGTTTAGGAGTTTTCATCTGGAGCATATTTCCCGGATGCATAATGAAGAGGCTAACCGATTGGCTCAGCATGCTTCAGGGCATCAACTTGTTCAAGAAGCATTGATATCAGTGGTTGATACCGATGACTGGAGAAAGGAAATTATTGATTATTTAAAGAATCCATCTAAAAAGGTTGAAAGACGTATAAGGTTCCAAGCGACCAAGTATGTACTCCTCAATGATGAATTGTATTACCGTACCATAGATGGAGTTTTACTCAGTTGTGTTAGCATAGAGGAATCAAAAAGCCTGATGAGTGAGATTCATGAGGGAGTATGTGGGGCTCATCAGTCAGCTTTCAAGATGAAATGGATGATCAGAAGAAATAGATATTATTGGCTGACTATTCTTGAGGATTGTTTTAAATATTTTAAAGGATGTCAGGAATGTCAAAAATTTGGTAATATTCAAAGAGCACCCGCATCGGCTATGAACCCTATAATTAAGCCTTGGCCGTTTAGGGGTTGGGCTATTGATCTCATCGGTCAGATTTATCCACCATCGAGTAAAGGACATAAGTTTATTCTGGTTGCTACCGATTATTTCACAAAGTGGGTTGAAGCAATTCCTTTAAAAAAGGTGACATCGGCTAACATGGTTGATTTTGTGAAGGAGCATATTGTTTACCGATTTGGCATCCCTCAAACCATCACTACCGATCAGGGCACTATGTTTACATCGGGTGAATTTGATGAGTTTGCTATAAGTATGGGAATTAAAGTTTTGAATTCTTCACCGTATTATGCCCAAGCTAATGGCCAGGCTGAAGCATCTAATAAAGGAATTATCAAACTCATTAAGCGCAAGATTAAAGAGTATCCTAAAAAGTGGCATACAATATTAAATGAAGCTTTGTGGTCATATCGGATGGCGTGTCATGGCGCAACCAAGGTATCACCTTATCAATTGGTGTATGGACACGATGCGGTATTACCTTGGGAAATTAAGATTGGTTCTAGGCGAATGCGCTTTCAGGATCAACTGACAGCCGATGATTATAATATTCTTATGAAAGATGAATTGGAAGATGTATCAGGTCATCGGTTAAAAGCTTTGGTTAGCATCGAGGAGAATAATAAAAGGGTAGCTAGATGGTATGACAAGAAAGTGAAGGTAAAGGAATTTGTCGATGGTGAATTGGTTTGGAAATTGATTTTACCGATTGAGACTAAAAGTTCTAAGTTTGGCAAATGGTCACCTAATTGGAAAGGTCCATATCGGATAAATCAATCTGTTCCTGGTAATGCGTATATTCTTGAAACTCTCGAAGGAGTTGTGTTTCCCAGAGCATTAAATGGAAAATATTTAAAGAAATATTACCCTAGTATCTGGATAGACGCATAAGAGTATAGTTGCCGATAACAATCCTATCGGCTGGAGATAAAATAAAGTATCAATTGTTGCCGATGCGCTAATTTAACAAAGCCTGGATGGCTGATATCGCACGCAGACGAATTTCATCGACTTCTTTTAATTCTTTGCTGTCTTCATCGGCACTTCCTTCCACAGGCTTGAGCTTCTTTTTCAGGACCAAGGCCTTGCGAGCTTGGGCATCTCGTTCCTGTTGAAGGGCCTTGATGGCATCGGGAAGCTGGTCTTCTTCTTGTTTAGCTTGAGTCAGAGCTGTCTCAACCTTTTCCAGCTCAACAAGCAGGGCTGCTTTCTTTGCCGATAGATCTAAGATTTTCTGCCTAAGATCGGCACTGGAGGCTTGCAAGTTGTGCAAGTTGTTGATATTCTTGTGCTTCTCGTCGGCAGTTTGCTTCAGCTGCAGCATTTCCTCTTTGAAAGTTGTCTACTCTCCAGATGGACCGCTGGAAAGATGATCTCTTCAACATTGGCAGGGACTTGGCCGCGGATCGTTTTGAAGATAGCCCTCGCAGGATCCGAGTCGATCACCAATTGGGCAGTGTCTTGTTGCAGTAGATTTAGGAGGGCTTCTAGCTTGCCGTAGGTGTCTGACGATATGGTTCCCAACGCCAGGGAAGAACTTGCCTCTTCTCCGTCATCATCGGAGACATCGATAGCGAGTAGGTGTCTGACGATATGGTTCCCAACGCCAGGGAAGAACTTGCCTCTTCTCCGTCATCATCGGAGACATCGATAGCGAAAGAGAATAAGCTATCGGGAGAATCTTGTTCCTGTGAAATAAAGAGAATTAGAAATTCTGTCTGTGATATCTAGGGATATTATAAACCAAACAATTAATTGGTTTACCTGCTTTAGAGGGATTTCTTGAGCTTGGCTTGAGGGAGCGGCTTGTAGAGGGTCATATGAGGGATCGGCGGAGGATGCCGATGGAATGTCTTCTATGATCACATCGGTAGTTGGCCCTTGAGGTATAATTGCCGATGATATGTCTTGGGTAGAAGGAGCAGCTTGTTCAGTTACATCAGTTGGCTGACTGACGGGTGCTGGAGCAGATACAGGGGCTGGTGTAGATTTCTGTCGTTTTTGTTGGACTTCAGCATCGGTCAAAGCTTTACGCTTTGTTTGTGCTTCAGCGACAATTGGCTGGGGGCATCGACATCTGTTGGTTGGGGAGCCTGCATGCTTGGCGTGCTTGCCGATATACCCATTTGTTGCTGCAAAAACGGGAATAAGATTGGATATTTAGCAGGAAAAAATGTAAAAATAAGAGAATACCTCTGAAGGGGGAGTAGAGGTTGTGGTGCTTGGTAAAGTTGCCGATGACGAACCAGCTGCAGCTTGCACACCCTGATAGTTGTGTGTTAATGTAGAGTACATCGGCAGAAAACAGAGTAAGCAAGGATATTAACTTAAAAGCCTTGATTAGGCTTGAAGCAGCAGCCTTTGGAGAAACCCTGGATGTTCCCAGTCTTGGTCTGGAAGTGATGGTTTTGGTGCGAGCCCTTTAGAAGGTCAAGGCTTCTAAGGTGGGGGCGTTATAGCCGATTACTGAGACCGGAGAGGCTGGAAGGAGGTTGAAGGGTTTTTCACTTTTGCTTATTGGTGGAACTGGATCATCGGCCTGTTTCAAGGAAGGTTAGCTACCGATATGCAAACACAAGGAAATAAAGAGACAAAAGTTAAAAGGAACTTACTGCAATGTCAGGAATGGCATATTCGGGATCGATCATATGCCGATATGTGTGAACAGATGTTGAAAACAACTGTTCTTTCCACTCTTGCCACCACTGCTTATATGACTCTGTTATGAAGGATGCTGGTGACCAGGTGGAGAGATCGACATTTGAGATATCGGCATTGGGAGCAAGCCTTACTATCCTGCTCCATTCAGTTCCAGTGGTAATGATTTCTCTGGGTTTTATCACATCGGCATAACATAACTTGATTGGTAGTTGCCCAAAAGCCAGCTGGCGGGATATTGCCGATGGATTGTAAAATTCATAAGTAATGTGGGAAGCTTTCCCGCTACCAAATGTGTTGACTGGGATTGCTCTGGGGGTGATAATGGCCATCATAAGATCGTTGTCTTGGTTCAGATCACTATCGGCGAAATTGAAGAGGAGAGGGAACTTGTTGTCCTCATCAATGTAAGGTACCCAAGCCTTAAGGTCACGAGGGAGGCCATGGTAGAAAGTCTGAAAAAATCTACCGATTTGGTCTTCATTAGCATCTGTTCCGGGAAGGACAATTATGGCTTCACCGAAGTTGAGAGGAGGGCGTGTTGCCGGTTCATCGTCTCTAAGGACATAATCTTCGGGAATTTCTCGTGGGAATTCTTGAGCAAAGAGATCCCACTGTAAACGCTTGTGCATGTGAGCGTTTAACCACATATTGACAAACCACCATGGGCCTCCTAGATTGCCAATGGGTTCGCCAAGTATAAGCTTCTGAGATACTTGGTGGAGAAGGTGGTAGGTTGAGCTCAGGAGATATCGACCAAGTGGGAATCTGACACCGTTGGCTAAGAGTTCTGCTGCTGGGAGGAAAGCATTAGTTGGTCCTACCGATCGACCGTAGAAAATAAACTTTTCCAGCCACATGTTCAGGAATGTGGCATGTTCCCTTTGATTGACGGTGCCAGTCTTTTGGTACTCTTGGATGTAGCCTGTCCAGCCGCCGATGTTGCGTGTATTAACTCTGTATTCAGCTTTTCTGCCAAAAATATGGCCTTCATCGACAGTTGAGATGTCCAAGCCTGTGAGCATATAAACATCGGCAAGAGTAGGGGCACATGGGCCATGACCAAACATGAAGGTGTTGGTGGTATCCGACCAAAATTGAGCGGCAGCTATCATCATGGATTCATTCTTTTGTATATCGGCAATAGATAGCCTGATACACTGATCTATCTTACGTTCTGCCCAGAACACTTGCATTGATCTGTTGATCCTCAAGAACCAGTTTTTCCACCCTTTGGTGGGTTTGGGCCAAGAACGGAACGTGTCTTTCCATAGATTCAAAGAAAAATTTTGAGATTTGAAGGGAATGCGATTTGCCTCTGCATTGATCAGGTCAGTTGGATCTGGGTCGCCCATTGGACCTAGGCAATGGAGAGGAGGCTGATGGGTTGGAATCACCAGTGTGTTGCGTAGTTCCTGAGTTTGGAGGACCGAGAAAATGGAGAAAAAAGGAAAATGCTAAATGTAAGAACTCGCAGGGAACCGAAAGGATTAACGTAAAAGTAATAAGAAGAAGAAGAACGAACCGCAGGGACATCGAAGTTAACAGCCATAGCTTCGAACGGGTGAAGGCACGAGCTGGGAGCTTGAAGATGACGGTGGCTCTTGTGAGTTGAGGATGCGCGGTTGTTGGTTAGGGTTGCCGCCGGAGTAAGAATGCCAAAGGATAGAGTTTGAAGGTAGAAGATGAACAGCCCGGAGAAATCTATTTATAGGCCATTTGGGGTAGGGGTATTCTTGACTTATCTCTATGCCGTATACGGATGGATCGAGGTGGTTCAGTTGGATATGGTAACTGTTCGCACGACAATCAAGGGATGGTACAGAAGATTTGACGGCAAGTAATCATGACTTGAAGGATATCTCAATACAGGATTTTTCGGTTTTAAAAAGTGATGCGTTGTGGTAAGATCTTGCTGATGGATTGTTATTTTGGTATCTCAACCGTAATTAAGGTAAAGAAGGTTGGAAAATGTGCGATATTTATTGAGGTACATGAATTAGATCTAGATTTGATTAAATCTGGTAACAAATCATGTTATGCTTGGAGAATGGGTTGAAGAAATAGATTACAGCAAACATCAGTTGGAGTAAATTTCGGAGCATCAGTATCTTATACTCCGAAATTGGGGGGCATGTGTTGACATCGTTTTTGGCACGTGTCAAGGTAATTAGGAAGGGATAATCAACAAAGGAAAGATTAACGTGTAGATTGATAGCCAAGGAGAATATGTTTGTTTTTGAGTGGTGGCAGCATATGGATTTAACTTGAAGGGTTGCCGATAAGGTTAAGGGCATTATTGCCGATGCCGATGAAAGAGGGTTTGGAGACTGCTGCCGATGAGACAGGGGATGTACCGATGAAGACTGCAGCCGATGAAACAGGGAATGTATCGATGGAAGGAGCTCGAAGGCTGCTGCCGATGGAACAGGGACTGTGACATTGAAAAGGAGGTCGATGATAATACCATCGTGATTGAGGCGGGCTATGAAGTAAAATAGAAGTTAATTTCCTTGTGTGCGTCTAGTAGAGTCTGAGTTGTATCAAAGTCTTGTTTTTTTCCTTAGATTTGGATTTAGTGTCCTAGTCGTATTTGGTTATGTTTCTGTAGATCAGGGTATAAATATAGAGTGAAGGGCAATGTAAGAAAGAATCAATCAATACATCAAAAAACAGCTTTTACTCTTATTTACATCTACTTTCGGCGATTTCGTCAATTTGCATATTTTCCTTTTTACGAGTTCTCATCGATTCGGCGAGTTGCATTGCTCTAAGTGCAATCTTCGACGATCCTCGAGTTCCGCGTGAGTACCTCTTGGCCGTGACTTCCGGGTGTATCGCTGTTGTCAGGACCAAAGTGCTCGTATCTTCATCCTTGTCGATTAACAGGTCAAATCGATTGGCACGCTTTGGATATCGACTTCGGGTATTAGCCCTTTGTGTTTGCAGATTCACTTTTGCATCAACAGGCCCATGCTAGCACTCGGGATGAACATGACATGTGGGTGGGAGCCGCCGTCGAGCTTTCCTAGGATCTTCGTTGCTGGTGTGGCCATGGCAGAAAACTTGGTTGATGTGCGGTGGGGAACTATGGAGCGGGGACCGGGGTGAAGTGGTGATGCAAAGTTGGTAGCCTTCTTTGAAATCCAGATTTCCCACATGACTTTAACAGATGATGTCGTTGTGACCTATGAGTACCCTACATTATTGGTAGGACATGTCACGCGTGGTTGGCAATGGAGAAGAAGGGCTCGTGACGAAGTGTGGTGTTGATGAGCTGGAGCATGTATGTCTTGCCGGGCTTCACCTTCAGCTTGAACGTATCTGCTGTATATATGCACACATAATTGGTTTTTATCGATTGTGTAGTTAGATTACCACAATCCTGGAGAGCTGAATCAGGCGATTGCGGTTACGATAGGAGAGCTGAGCGGGGCGACTTCGAGGGCGACCGGACCCGCGCCGGAGTCCTACCGAAGGGGAGCCCCCGCAACAGGCCTAGGGGACGCAGAGCTCGCGGACGAGGTGGCACTTCTCATTGCTCGTCGCGATGAGTGGCGTCAGGCAAATCTCTCGTCGAGTTTGTCCCCTTCCTTTTGAGCGGTTGCGGGCTCGAAGAAGGGTGCGTTGTCACCAACGACGGCGGATGCACAGCGGGGGGATGCTTCTGCATTGTCTTCGGTGGCACGCTGAGGCGACACTGCTGCATCATCTTCGGCGGCTGCATTGCCTCTGTTGCGGCATCGCTGCACATCATCTACTTCTTCGTGATTCAGGTCTTCTGATTTCCCCTTTCTTAGTGACTCTGTTCGAGTTGCTGCGAAGAAGAAGAGATTCGGTCCCTCGTTTGCTGAACGGGACCCTCGATTCCAATTCGTAGTGGGCAAACGTGAATTCCCGTTTGAGGAGGTTGCGATTGATACTTTGAAGATTAAGGGACCATTCGTTTACATCGGAATGGGTGGCTGGAATAGTTCCAGCTGGAATGATAGGTCTATTTATAGTAGCAGTTATCAGTTGGATTAATTCCTGCCCTCAATCCACCCCAAACAAATGAGGCCTAAGGCAGCCCCAATTCGGCTGCAATGGCAGTCGCATGAACAGAGCTTGAGCTCGGATTGTGTGGAGGGAAACACCCCAAATCGGGCGGAGTTGAATTGAGAGGAAGGGAATTTTTGGAACACAAGATGGTTTTGGCCACCGCCCAAAGTACAGATCGTACCAGGGATCCTTGGCCTGTATCCATCATCGAGTACATGCGGCAAGCATCCGGGAGGGGGTGAACGTAGCGGTGAGAGTGACCCCGAGTCGGGGCACCCGCTGCCACTTCAGCACATAAGCCCACCCCGAGTTGGGGGGATCTCTTTGTGGTGTCAAACCCTAAACCCAGTTCGTTCTCCTCCTCAATTCTAGCCAAGTTCGTGGGTCACCTGTGGAAGGGGGCCAAACCTCGGTCATTTGCGCCTGTTGTTCGAGCCAATCTGGCACCCATCATCGTGGTTGAGATGCAGCCACAGGGTGGGGGCGACATGGTGGGTTTGGAGTTGGGCGTGGAGGATTTGGCCAAGGCCGGGCGGATTCGGTCCGAATTGTGGTGGATTCGGCCAAGATCATGGTGGTTTTGGTCAAGGGTGTGGTGGATTTGGAGGAGGCAGGCAAGGTCGGGGGAGTGGTAGATTTGGGGGTAGACAAAATTCCTAGAAACGCAAAGATGAAGGGAATGTCAGTGAGGAGAAGATAGAGAACAAGAATGAGAAAAGTGGTGAAGATACTCAAGCACAAGAGTCTGAGCTGGTCAAGAAAAAGTGGGAAGGGAACCAGTCTCAAGATGGTGAGAAGCAAGAGAAGTGGGGGCCAAAAGAGCTCGAGCCCAAGGATGATGTTGACCATCAGAAGACTGAAGGTAAAAAATCATCTACTAATATCCCTGAATCTTCTCAGTTGGCTGGTAAGAGTCAGAGTGTAATCTATGAGAATTGTGGCTTATCCAATCACACTGCTATTGAATGTCATAGACTGCTCTGTGAAATATGTGGCTTCAATAATCATAGCACATATGATTGTAAACGCTGCCTGCCTTGGAATTATGGACCTGAACTGTGTGCAACACAAGTAGAGGAGCAAAGTTTTTTCTATATAGAAGAATGCATTGATCCCCATGTAGCTCTGGAGAAAGCTAGTACTGCTGTTATTACTGTGATAAGTGGCTCTATTAATGCTAAGCAGATTGAATATGAGTTCTTGAACCTTATTGGTGGTGATGCTTGGAGATGGCGTGCAAGGCCAGTGGCTGACAATAAGTTTCTGCTGAGGTTCCCAATGCTAAAATGGCTAGTGAATGGAGTCGCATCAAGCATTTGACAATGAGAAATGAGGCCCAAATCATGATAGAAACCTGGTCTCTAGCTGTAGGGGCTAAAGGTATGTTACAGTCTGCATGGTTCAGGGTTACTAGTATTCCTGCTGATCAAAGATCAATCAAGACTCTAGCTAAAGTAGGTGGTCTAGTTGGTAAGGTGATTGAAATAGATGAAGGATCAAGATTCAGATATGATTATGTCAGACTTAGGATAGCATGTAGGGAGGTGGCTAACGTGCCAAGGACTGCTGAGAGTTTCCTAGGCATGTATTGGATAGAATTTGGCTTTGAAAGAGAAGTTGAAAAAGAGAGTGGGTCTAAAGTATTGAAAAGTGGCATTAAAGTGGGTGATAGTGATGTTCAACCTCCTGCTAAAAGACCCAAATCCGCTAATGATAATGAAAATCAGCAAAGTGGCAATGATCAACCTCAAGAGACAAGCAACATACCAAAAAAAGATGGCAGTAAGAACACTGGCAAACAGACACAAGTGTACTGGTCTGCTCCCTGTAATGTTGACCTAACAAACAGAGGTTCAAGTAAACTAATGGGTGATGCTCAGAAGGCATTCAAGAAGAACTGTGATGATGATGATGGTGGGAAGGTGCACATTCCTGAGAATTTTGAAGACTGACTCTGACAGTGATTCTTTTGCTCAGAGGCTATCTTTGCTAGCACGCATGGATGAACTGGTCAAACATCTAAGAATGACCAGGCTGGTTCTTCCAAAAAGATATGGTATATGAAAGAGGCTAGTGGTGTCTTAAACAGTGATGAGGTGCTTACCAAGCTGGGTGAAAAAGTAGATGGTTGTTGCATTGAAGAACCAGAAGTTATTATCCCCAATATTACACAATCCCCCTGAAATCTTTCTATCTGATGATAATATCATCAATATACAAGAGAGTGTTGGTATGGACATTGATGGGACTATGCAAGTGGAAATTGTATCTGATCAACCAAATCCTATGGTGAATTTAGCTGAGGAGAATATTCAAGCACCAGAAAGGAGGAGGAGTGAGAGGCTCAAGAAGTATACTGCTATGACAACCATGGAAAAGGTGGAGAAGATGGCTATAAAGGCAAATCTTGAAGGTAAACCAGTCAATCATAACTCTTTTTCTATCTTACCAATTGAGGAAATTGCACATGTTACTTCTTGTATGGGTATTAGAGTAGATGATGATAATTTTGCTACCTTCAACCTAATTAAAGATCTCAAAAAAGTTAGAGATAATTTGTATCAAAAATAATGTGTGATGTATCATAAGCCTCTAATTGAATCAGTTGAGGAATGTCAAAAAAATGGTAGAAGTTTGGCAATTGAGTGGATTGATGATGAATCTTCTGAAACAGAAGACTTCATTCTGGTGGAATCAAGAAAGAAAAGAAGAGAAAGAAGGAAGAGTGTAATGCTCTCTCCAACTATGAAAGGCAAGAAAATCATCCAGGAAGATCCTGGATTGCAGAAAAAAGGGGAAGAAAGTCTAGTAAAGCTTTTGGTCCCAAAAATAACAAAAAAGTGAAATAATGAATGTCCAGGGATGAGTGTGGAACTACCACGGTCTTAAAAAGAAAGGAGTTGCTACTTATCTTAAAGATCTCATGTTCCAAAATAGCTTTCACTTCATTGGGCTTCAAGAAACTATGATTAAAAAATGTGATGAAAAAATTCTAAAAAAATTTGATCCAAATAAGGATTTCCTGTGGCTGTATAATCCATCTAAGGGTAAGTTTGGTGATATCCTAGTTGGTGTGAGGATTGAGTTCTATGATGTTGGATCCTTCCAACAACGGGAATTTATGTTGCAAATGAATCTGTGGGATAAACAAAACAAAATGAAATGGAATCATCTGATTGTCTATGGTGTTGCCCATGTGGATAACAAAATGGAGTTTTTGGCTAAGCTTTCCTCCTTTTGTTCTAAAAATGAAGAACCAATCATAATAGGAGGTGATTTCAATATTCTTAGGTATGCAAATGAAAGAAACAAACCTCATGGGTTAACTAGGTTCTCTGGCTTGTTTAACTCTCTCATTGGTTTCTATGTGCTTAAGAAAATTGTTATGACTGGGGGCCTTTATACCTAGTCAAATAATCAAGAGGATCCTACTTTGGAGAAATTAGATAGAATTTTGGTGTCCAAAGACTAGGAAGACATTTTTCCCACAGTCATGGTTAGGAGGCTTCCCAAGGGGGTATCTGATCACAGCCCTTTAATCCTCTCTTCTGGCTCACAAACATTGGCGGATCCAGGGGGGCTGGGGGGCTGCAGCCCCCCCCGGGAGGGTGATATCTTCACTAAAAACACTGTAGCAATTACTGTAGCATAGCATTAAATCACCATTAAATCTTAATTGTAAATCAACATCTTCCTTAATTAGCCCCCCCTGAGATGTCAATCCTGGATCCGCCACTGCTCACAAAAACCTCTGAAATTTATATAATTTAAGTTTGAGCTAAGTTGGCTTGAACATCCCGGTTTTCTAGGTGCTGTTGAAAAAATCTAGTCCAAGCCATGTAGAGCCAAATCATCACTTGATAGGATACAACAGAAGTTAAAATTATTCAAACAATACTTTAAAGGGTGGGGTTTCAATTTACAAGGAGAGTTGAGGAAACAAAGGAAAAACATTAGTGAGCAGTTGGCTGACTTAGAGGCAATAGAAGAATCTGATGGCCTTACCCATGATCAAGTGATGAAAAAAATGGTGCTGATTAAGGAATCCTTACAGTTGTTAGATCAGGAAGAGATGTACTGGATGAATAGATGTCATGAACAATGGTTATTAAAAGGTGACAGTAACACCAAATATTTTCATACTATTGCTAATGGGAGAAAGAGGAAGAATACTATTCTATTTCTTGAAAATGATGGGATAGTAATTGAGGGGATGAAAACCTATTAAAACATGCCACTGAGTATTATTCTGAACTTTTTGGTCCTGCTGATGATCATAATATTCATATTGATAGTAGCTTGTGGGATGAGTTAGAAAAGTATCTAATGATGATAACATTATGTTGGCTAGTCCTTTCTCTGAATCAGAGATTAAGGAGGCATTATTCCACAATGGAGAAACACAAGGCTGTTGGGCCTGATAAAATCCCCATAGAGTTTTACCAAACCTGCTAGCATATTGTCAAAAGGGACATCATTCAGCTGTTTAATGACTTTTATGATGGGGAAATATATATAAGCAGAATTAACTATGACATAATTACCTTACTGCCTAAGATTATTGATGCCTCAAAGATTCAACAATTCAGGCCCATATGTCTTCTAAATTGCTTATACAAGCTTGTTACTAAGACTTTAACACTTAGATTGGAGAAAGTTGCTGGTAAATTGATCCATCAAACTCAAACTGCCTTTATGAAGGGGAGGAACATAATGAATGGAATTATAATTTTACATGAAATTCTCCTTGAGACCAAAAGAAAGAATCAGATGGGGATAATTCTTAAGTTAGACTTTGAAAAAAACCTATGATAAAGTCAAGTGGAATTTTCTTTTTGAATGCTTAGCGGCTAGAGGCTTCTACCCTAAATGGTGTGAGTGGATTGAGAAAGTGGTTGTTGGTGGAACTGTTAGTGTAAAACTGAACAACTTGGTAGGTCCATATATCAAGAGCTTTAAAAGAGTGAGACAAGGGGATCCCTTATCCCCAATTCTGTTTAATTTTGTAGCAGATGGTCTTTCTAGGATGATCCATAAGGCCCAAACAAACAATCTTTTCACTAATCTCATTGATCATATCATAGATAGAGGTGTGGCTGTACTGCAGTATGCTGACGACACAATAATATGTCTGAAACATTGCATTGAAGGGGCTAGAAACATGAAGCTTCTGTTATACATGTATGAGCTAATGGCTGGTCTAAAAATAAATTTTTACAAAAGTGAGGTTTTAACTATAAATAATGAAGGGGCCTGGGCCAATGTTTATGCTGAGATTTTCAATTGCCAAGTGGGAACCTTTCCTATTAAATATCTTGGGGTCCTGGTTAGCCCAAGTAGGCTTCATGTGATAGATTGGCTCCCTTTATCTGAGAAAAGTAACAAGAAACTTGACATTTGGAAGGGAGGTTTAGTGTCCATTGTGGGGAAAACTATTCTGATCAACGCTAGCTTAAGTAATACTTCCACTTGCCATATGTCTATATATCTCTTATTCAAAACTATCATTGGAAAATTAGATAAAACAAGAAGAACCTTCTTCTGGCAGGGGGTACAAAAAAAGTATCACTTGGTAAGGTGGCCAAAGATATGTAAAAACAAGAAAAAAGGGGGCCTGGGAATTAGGGATCTAAAAAAAATGAATATCAGCCTTTTGATAAAATGGTGGTGGAAGTTGGAAAAGGAAGATGGTTTGTGGTAGGATATTGTCAAATTCAAATATTTTAAAAAGATTCAATCTGTACTGTGAAACACAGATAGAATGATTCTGCAATATGGTATGATTTGTTGAAAGTTAAAGATATTTACCTACAAGGTAGGAAGATGTGTGTAAAAGATGGTAAGAAAACCTTGTTCTAGAAGGATTCTTGGCTGTATGATAAACCTTTAAGTTCTATATTCCCTGACTTATTCAAGCCTTCAAGCTTTGCTCACATCCTGATATTTCTGTGGCTCAAATGAAACAAAGTTCAGTGAGATTTGCAAGATGGTTAGTATGTGACCTGAGGACTGGATGGAGCACCATAATGGGTAAAGTGGATTAGATAGTTCTGACCCTTGGGGTAGATGTAGCTGCCTAGAAATTTGGTAAGAATGGTACCTTCTCTGTGAAATCTGTATATAAAGCTTTAACAAAAAATGATGCTGACCCTTATTACAAAAAGATCTGGAAAGGTAAAATACCTGCCAAACTTAAGATTTTTCTATGGCTTGTGGCGAATAATGCAATACTGACTAGGGATAATTTGCTTCGGAGGAATTGGAAAGGTGACCCCTCTTGTGTTTTTTGTGATAAAGATGAAACTGTTACTCATCTCTTCTTTCAGTGTAGCATGGCAAGAGCAGTATGGGCTATTATTGCACAGTCTTGGGGCCTCAAATGTTCCCAGTAGTTTCCATCAGTGCTGGAACTGGTGTGAGAAATGGTTGCCATTTGGACAGAACTTTCATGCTATTAGGATTGCGGCTATTTGTTGGGCCATTTGGAAAGCGCGTAATAGTGTGTGCTTTCAGCGTAAAACAGTAACAAGCCCCATTACCATCATTTGTTATGCCTGTTCACTTATGGGGTCACTGAGCAAAGCTGTTTGGTGATGAAGAAAAGGAGAAGCTGGTGGCTGGTGTGGATATGATGCTACAAATTGCGCTAAGGTTGGTTGCCAAGACGACGGGCTCCAGGAAGCAGGGTCTATTGGAGGACACCAAGGAAGATGATCAAGATCAGTGAAGTGGATGGAAGTTTGGGCACCAAGTTGCCAGATTGCCTTCCTTTTGCATGTCCTTTCTTGTTTTGACGCACTATCTGAGTAACTATGTTGTGTACTGTCTGAAATGTCTCTGTGGTGGTCAATCTGGATTATGGCTGTGAATGCGTGGCAGGTGGTGGAATGTTAAGTGTAGGTGGTAGTAAGTTTCTTTCTGGTTATTTGGTCATGTCTTAAACTCTGTAACCAAACGGTATTTCCGTTGAGTTTCAATGGAAATGGGGAAGATCCCTCGTACCGAAAAAAAGATTACTACCATCTGCTGTGATCCTCTAATATAAATAGAGGGGTGCAACCTTATCTCATTAAAAGCCATTTCCCAACAAAATCTACAAGCTTTCCACGATATTGGACGACTTTCCATCGAGTCAAACTCAATTCGGACCCGGACTAGAAAAAACAGCTTAGCTGGTTTTCGAAACCTGCTAAGCGGTTTTTGTGGGTCCAAGGAAGGCCAAAACTTTTGGAAGCCGTAATTTCTTTACCCCAACTTCAAATTGGATGATCTTTATACATTTTTTGACCAACTCAATGTCACACCCGGTTTTAAGGACAAAACCAGACATACACCATATGTGAAATAAAGTAGTCAAATCTCACATATAGCCACAGATAAGTGTAATATCAAGAAACAAATACTTAATATACATAACACAATGGTATAAAATATACCTTAAAGAGCAACACAGCGGAAAGACAACTCCGAACATCGGGTGTAGACTTCACTCCAGGAACAAACTAACTGGTTGATCACAAGCCTAACAATTCCAGAATCTAACAGTCTGGTACCCTTCCTGAGATGTGGGAAATAGCAAGAGTGAGTCCATGTCGAACTCAGCAAATATATCATGGGGTTCATGAGGCTCAAAAGGTTTGACACGGGTTAACTGCAATAGCTTTTAGTGAGTCAACTTTTTAACATTTGAGTAACAACAAGTTTACCATAAACCCAAATAACCTCATGATCATGTAAACGAGAATAATGTATAGCAAGAAACAATAATCATTAGTGAATATCAATATCATCAGAATTCATCATTTATTCTATAAGGGTCCAAGGCCACTCGTGACCGTGAGCACGGCTGTTATAACAGTTTTACACTCTGCAGAGGTTGTACACTTTCACTGTGAGTCATGATTACCCATATGCCCGAGATCGCGACTCCCAAAACACTTCCAAGGTGAGCAGGCAGGGAAACACTATGAAACCTTTCAAAGGTTCGTCTAACAAGTTAGGGCCGCTAGGTTTCAGAAGTCAGTCCGTGTGATACACCACGCAGGGATCCACAGTCTGCTTTACCCCATTTGCGCCACAAGGGTAACCTCTAACAAGCTAGAAAAGGTCCTCATACTGAGCTAAAGCCAGAGTCATATAGCCCTCACAGTTGTACTATAAGTCCCGGATGTTCGCTTACAGATAAGTCCTTATGGAGAGAAACTAGAGCACCATAAAAACAACCAAATATGCTCTAGCCCTTTTGAGCCATATTGCTTTAAAGCATCATTTAAACGTTTATTGCATATATCATTAGTCAAGTTACAGATCATGGTTATTTATCTTGAGCACTAGCATAAATACTACCCAATGCAATGTTCCACCGGTGTCAAGGTATAAGATACAAAAGCTAGGATATCCTTAGGGGTAACAAGGTAGACACATGCACATGAATTAAGTGTATTAAAGGTGAATAGGAAATAAAGATGATCCCATGCTATACTTGCCTTAAATTAAGATCCTTTCTCTGATCCAAATCTTCAATTAATAGCTTCTTGAATCTCCACGTAAATCTCACCGACTGGACTTGATCAATAAATCACCACACACACATCGAGCAATCATACACGAAGCAAACAATAAATAATAATTAGAACAGTACACCAAACATATGAAACAATATGTGAAAAGGTTTTAAAGATGTTCTACGCATTGCTACGAACACACAGGCGCGAAAAGCACTCTAATCGGAACTATGGTTGAAAAGATACATCTACCGAAAGATTTTGTTGTATAAAACGGAAAATTATAGGTCTCATTTGTTTTAACTATATAAAATCATATAGTTCATTTGTTTTAAAATACTTTTTATAGATATTCAAAAGTGACTTAGGCTAAATTACATTTAAATTTAGAAAACTAAAGGAGAAATCAATAATATTTTATTTATAAATCTAGTAGCACAGTTATTAATCAAATTAGATCTAAACTATGAAATTCCGGAGATTTTGATAAAGAAAATATTAATACTAGTACGTAGTTCATATTGTTATAAATCCATTGAAATTTGAACGGACTAATTCAGAATTAAAACATATAAGTTATGAATTAAACGAGATTTTCTTTAGTAAAGTAATAGATTAAATCTAACATCGGAACTTAAAGATAGAAAACCTAACCAACAGTAGCACTAACAATATAAAAAGTTTGTAAAACTCTTCTACACGGTACTACGATCACATAGACGTAAAGATCACGAAATTTGGATTTAAATCGTGAAAGTTATGAATTTTCTAAGATTTCCTATAGATAAATAATTACTTTAATATAAACTCGAAAATTAATTAATCTAAACCTACTATACAGTTCTATCATCATGTAGAGCTCGCAAATATGAATCTAACGCAATTTGAACAGGTCAAATCGGAGTTAAAACGGAGATTCTACAACTAAAACAAGATCAGTGGCAAAACTGTAAATATCAGAAAACGTATTTTTCATTTACCAAGACGAAATACGCTTTCAATAGATCAAAACGAACGCGGGATAATACGTTTTGGACCGCGGGTTATATACTTAAAAATCACAGGGACTCTTTAGCAAAAACACCGACTGAACCGGTATCATGAAATATTAGCCGTCCGTTTTAGATCGGACGGTCCAGATTGGATCGGGGGTGAGGCCGGCGGCGCTCCGGCCGGAATCAGCCCGACGGTGACTCCCCGCGGTGACGCCATGGCCGGAGTGGCCCATCTCGCTCTACGGTGCACGAAAACGCGAACGGAGAGCACCTGCGGGTAAACAACTTGAACGCGAACTCACCTAGGGTAAAACCGTAGCCGAGGATGAAGCGAGGAACGCGTGCGGCTCAGAGGGGCGGACGGCTAGGGCGGTGCTTCGGGCGTAGCCACCACGGGATGATGGAGCTGCGATTTGCGGGTGGATGTGGAGCGGGGAGGTGCGGAGACCCCGTTTTTATAGCCCGAAGGCGGCCTCAAGAAAGGAAAGAGGGAGATTGAGCCGCGGATTCGATCGGTGGAAAGAAGGAAGAAAATCCGGCCGATGTCGGGAGGAAGAAGGAAACCCTGACACGTGGGGCCACGGTGTCAGCGAAGGAGGGGGGAAAGAAAACGCGCGCGCGCGAGAACCTGGGTCGGCGGCCGCGACTGGGCTCGGCCCAAGCGGGAGCGGGGCGCAGGAGAGGGAAAAGTGGGCCGCGCGCTGGCAGGCCGAGGCGGACGCGGGGAAAAGCGGCGGGCCGTGTGCGCTGGGCTGCGGAAGAAGCGGGCCGAATTCCGAATGAAACTGATTTCCCTTTTCTTTTTTTTCTTTTTCTAGTTTTTTCAAAACCATTTTCCAAAAGATTTTGAAATCCATTTTGAATTTGATTCAAACCACTCAATACAAAATTTCAAATGCAGCAGCATGAATGCTCAATCATGTTTCTACCCTTATATTTGATTTTAGATTATTAAAAATTATTATTATTCTAAATTTGCATGCTCACAAAAATACATAAAAATCATATTTTCCTATTTTTAATTCTTTCAAAATTTTAGGGTGTTACAATTCTACCCCCTTAAGATGAATCTCGTCCCGAGATTCGGAAGATGGTGATAAAAGAGATAATGACACTTTGTCTTTATTTGATCCTCATTTTCCAAATTACATCTTTCGTTCAGAGTCATGAGATAGTTTCTCATATCCTGACTAACTAATCTGCCTAAACATGATCATCTCTCCTATTGAGCTCCTCCAAAGTTATTTGTTCCTCTGCTATGATTTCAGTAAACTCACGGTCTACTTTGCTATCCTTGGTGTACCTATCTTCTAATTGATCATTTTCGTCTCCCTCAGGTAAAAGTCGACCACCTTGATACTCAATTCTTTTCCCTGTCGGTGTTGTTAAGAGGTTGTGCACCGAGTACCATGAATCACTCCTTTGTGTGCACAGAGCCATCCATTACCAAGAACCATGCGAATTTTAAGTGACTCCAACACAATGAGTGTTGCGGTGAAGTTTTCCTTGTTTATGACAAGACTGACATTCGGGCATATCTGATCTGCCTGCATTTCTTCCACTGGGGTTTGAACTAGCAAAGGCCTCCTCATTGGACACTTCACCATCTTGCACGTCTCTACCATGTCGGCGGAAATGAAAGAATGCGAAGCACTAGGGTCAAATAAAGCAAAAACTTGTACTGAGCTTACTTGAATATAACCTCCCACTACTTGGGTAACTCCATGAATTTTATCCATATCCACATTGCTCAGTCTTCCATTGACATAGTTTTGTTGCGCTTTGCTTCCTTGAACAGGCTTCTTATGGGCTTTCTTTTTTCGCTTTCGTTGTTGTGGATTCTGACTTAGTTCACTCCCAACTTGCTCTTCAACATTGTTGTTTTGATAGTGCTCAGCTTCATCATACCCATAACATTCTTCAATGGCAGAAACATCAGTCTTTTCCCACATATTAGTACGAGACGTCATATAGGGCTCCTGAGTCATGAGACACTACACTTCCTGTTATCAAGTGACCAACATCAGCAACGCGAACAAGTATAGATGATCATGAGCTATCTAAAGGGACAACTCTCGTCTCCATGGATCCAAAATTGTCAACCTTATACACAGGACATTTTTGCTTGAGAGTGACGACTCAATCATGGAGACTAACCAATACTTCCAAATAAAGAGTTCAAACTTAATAAACCTTCTTTACATTGGCTACACCCCTTAAAATAAGAGACACTAAATAGGGTAGCTTGAACCCTTTTCTAGATGAGCTAAAAAGTGTTCTGACATCCCAATGATACTCTTGTGTATGGGTAAGAACAAGAAATCTGAAATTTCTCGCGAGCAGTAAATCAGCAGTGCAGTAAAACAGCTGTAACTCTCATTCTGTTAATCCAATGAAGCTGTAGTTTACACCGATGGAAAGCTTATAAAATTCTCTACAACTTTCTTATAGAACATACTTCCAGATTCTGTAGTTAACTTGGTCGAAAACAGTACATATCAGAAATTGTTCTAGGTTTATGACAGCGCAGATACATTGCCTTATGCTTTTTGTATCTCCCAAACCAAAACAGTTATGAGGGTGGTTCTTGCATTTAGAGAAAGATATTTAAGTCTACTCTTGTCCAGAATTTTCTCATGATTTTTGGTCTTTCAAGAACAGAGATATAAGTTGATAAAGACAGGCTGCTCCGAAAGACAAGATATAGAAAGCAGGAGATAACCAAAACCCAGCTATTTATTTCATTAATCCTTATACCTTATACATATAAACTAAATGAAATCATGGACAAAACCCACGAGATCATTCCACTCATTCCAAAATTCCAACTCAAGCATAAACATAAGCACAAAGCAACTAAACACTTAAAAGTTCATAAGCCACACATTAAGACGACTCAACTTGGCTACTAACGGTTTTATTACACGGGACATAACTCCTATTTCTTAATCATGGTGTGATTGCAGCAACATCTGGAGTAGATAGAGTCTCTTACATTCCTGAGTCCTCTATATTGACATCTGAATCTCTGCATCCCTCTTTACCATTCTTATAACTTATACATTAAGATGGGTCAACCTGGTATCCCTCAGGTATAGATTTAATACCCTCATACTCAATCCTTTCTCCTGAAAGTGTAGTTAGAAACACTGAACGTTGGGCATACTCAATCACTCCTTTACAAGTAGATAACCAGTCTATTCCCAGGATAATATCAATGCCCATTAATTCCAAAACAATGAGGTTTGCCTTAAAATTTACCCCCTTTATGTCAAGACTAACTTTTGGGCATACGCGGTCTGCCTTTATTTCACCTCTTGGAGTTTCAACCATAACTGTTTTCCCCCTTGGAAGCATAAGTATGTTATGATCTTTTACATATTGTCTAGATATCAACGAATGTGAGGCACTAAGGTCAAACAAAACCTTGGCGTTTCCTGAACTTACTGGAATTGATCCAAATACGACCTCCTTAGCTCCAGGAATGGTAGAAATATCCACATGTTTCAACCTTCCATGGATGTAATTTCTCTTTAATTTATTTCCCTACACATGATCCTTTTGGACATCCTGTCCTGGGTCTTGCTGTTGTTGATTCTTCTGTGGGCAAGATCTGACATAATGTCCTTCCTGCTGGCAATGATAACACTTTCTCTTAGCTGGATCTTTTGTGATGTCATACTCCACGGAACTGTTGTTTGGTATGCTGCTATCTTGCTGGCCATAAAAGTTCACCTTCGTCCCTTTGGCTTGTTTCCTAGCTTGTTTGGCATTTCAGGGTTGATACTCCTTATAGGTAATTGTCCACCCATCTATGACTACCTCATGGGGAGTAGTTTTAGCGGGAGGGGCTTCTAACTCTTCAGGGTTTGGATTTGTTTGACAGGGGATCAGGGCTGCATGTGACAATGTAGTATAACTCGATTGCTGATTGCTTTCCACAAGTGGTTCTAATGAGATTGCCTTTCTCTTCTTGTCCATGTTGATCTCAAAATTTAGATCCACCTTGACTTTCTCCTTATTAGACTCATTTTGAAGACAGGGAAAACCATAATGCTTACAGCAGTGACATTGTTCCTGTTCTCCAAGTGTCTTACTATCAACATCTTTATTGGATTTCATATTCTTCCAAGCTTCTGCTACTAGTATCTTCTCTGGCCCCTTGGATATGTTGGTCTGACCTTGAGATGAGCATTGTTGAGAATTTTCATGTTGAGTCATTTCTTCTGATATTTGATTTTGCATTGCTAATAGCTTCTTGTCAAAAGTGAGCAAGAGCGACACAATTCAGTCCTCTTAACCTCTGAAGTCCAAAGTCTTCTCGTCACGAGCCGTCTAATAGATAAGGACAAAAGGTTCAAAGTAGAGACAAGGTTTTTATAACAGAACGGGGATAGAATTAAGCATAACTTTGAGAAAATAACAAAGTTAAAGAGAAAGCAAGAAATAGGCAAAATGGAAACATGCTAAACGTCTAGTTCTAACTAGGCTTGCGTCCTACAGTCAGCATTGCTCTGATACCACTCTGTCACATCCGGTTTTAAGGACAAAACCAGACATACACCATATGTGAAATAAAGTAGTCAAATCTCATATATAGCCACAGATAAGTGTAATATCAAGAAATAAATACTTAATATACATAACACAATGGTATAAAATATACCTTAAAGAGCAACACAGCGGAAAGACAACTCCGAACACCGAGTGTAGACTTCACTCCAGGAACAAACTAACTGGTTGATCACAAGCCTAACAATTCTAGAATCTAACAGTCTGGTACCCTTCCTGAGATGTGGGAAATAGCAAGAGTGAGTCCATGTCGAACTCAGCAAATATATCATGGGGTTCATGAGGCTCAAAAGGTTTGACACGGGTTTACTGCAATACCTTTTAGTGAGTCAACTTTTTAACATTTGAGTAACAACAAGTTTACCATAAACCCAAATAACCTCATGATCATGTAAACGAGAATAATGTATAGCAAGAAACAATAATCATTAGTGAATATCAATATCATCAGAATTCATCGTTTATTCTGTAAGGGTCCAAGGCCACTCGTGACCGTGAGCACGGCTGTTATAACAGTTTTACACTCTGCAGAGGTTGTACACTTTCACTGTGAGTCATGATTACCCATATGCCCAGGATCACGACTCCCAAAACACTTCCAAGGTGAGCAGGCAGGGAAACACTATGAAACCTTTCAAAGGTTCGTCTAACAAGTTAGGGCCGCTAGGTTTCAGAAGTCAGTCCGTGTGATACACCACGTAGGGATCCACAGTCTGCTTTACCCCATTTGCGCCACAAGGGTAACCTCTAACAAGCTAGAAAAGGTCCTCATACTGAGCTAAAGCCAGAGCCATATAGCCCTCACAGTTGTACTATAAGTCCCGGATGTTCGCTTACAGATAAGTCCTTATGGAGAGAAACTAGAGCACCATAAAAACAACCAAATATGCTCTAGCCCCCTTGAGCCATATTGCTTTAAAGCATCATTTAAACGTTTATTGCATATATCATTAGTCAAGTTACAGATCATGGTTATTTATCTTGAGCACTAGCATAAATACTACCTAATGCAATGTTCCACCGGTGTCAAGGTATAAGATACAAAAGCTAGGATATCCTTAGGGGTAACAAGGTAGACACATGCACATGAATTAAGTATATTAAAGGTGAATAGGAAACAAGGATGATCCCATGCTATACTTGCCTTAAATTGAGATCCTTTCTCTGATCCAAATCTTCAATTAATAGCTTCTTGAATCTCCACGTAAATCTCACCGACTGGACTTGATCAATAAATCACCACACACACATCGAACAATCATACACGAAGTAAACAATAAATAATAATTAGAATAGTACACCAAACATATGAAACAATATGTGAAAAGGTTTTAAAGATGTTCTACGCATTGCTACGAACACACAGGCGCGAAAAGCACTCTAATCGGAACTATGGTTGAAAAGATACATCTACCGAAAGATTTTGTTGTATAAAACAAAAAATTATAGGTCTCATTTGTTTTAACTATATAAAATCATATAGTTCATTTGTTTTAAAATACTTTTTATAGATATTCAAAAGTGACTTAGGCTAAATTACATTTAAATTTAGAAAACTAAAGGAGAAATCAATAATATTTTATTTATAAATCTAGTTGCACAGTTATTAATCAAATTAGATCTAAACTATGAAATTCCGGAGATTTTGATAAAGAAAACATTAATACTAGTACGTAGTTCATATTGTTATAAATCCATTGAAATTTGAACGGACTAATTCGGAATTAAAACATATAAGTTATGAATTAAACGAGATTTTCTTTAGTAAAGTAATAGATTAAATCTAACATCGGAACTTAAAGATAGAAAACCTAACCAACAGTAGCACTAACAATATAAAAAGTTTGTAAAACTCTTCTACACGTTACTACGATCACATAGACGTAAAGATCACAAAATTTGGATTTAAAATGTGAAAGTTATGAATTTTCTAAGATTTCCTATAGATAAATAATTACTTTAATATAAACTCGAAAATTAATTAATCTAAACCTACTATACAGTTCTATCATCATGTAGAGCTCGCAAATATGAATCTAACGCAATTTGAACAGGTCAAATCGGAGTTAAAACGGAGATTCTACGACTAAAACAAGATCAGTGGCAAAACTGTAAATATCAGAAAATGTATTTTTCATTTACCAAGACGAAATATGCTTTCAATAGATCAAAACGAACGCGGGATAATACGTTTTGGACCTCGGGTTATATACTTAAAAATCACAGGGACTCTTTAGCAAAAACGCCGACTGAACCGGTATCATGAAATATTAGCCGTCCGTTTTAGATCGGACGGTCCAGATTGGATCGGGGGTGAGGCCGGCGGCGCTCCGGCCGGAATCAGCCCGACGGCGACTCCCCGCGGCGGCGCCATGGCCGGAGTGGCCCATCTCGCTCTACGGTGCACGAAAACGCGAACGGAGAGCACCTGCGGGTAGACAACTTGAACGCGAACTCACCTAGGGTAAAACCGTAGCCGAGGATGAAGCGAGGAACGCGTGCGGCTCGGAGGGGCAGACGGCTAGGGCGGTGCTTCGGACGTAGCCACCACGGGATGATGGAGCTGCGATTTGCGGGTGGATGTGGAGCGGAGAGGTGCGGAGACCCTGTTTTTATAGCCCGAAGGCGGCCTCAAGAAAGGAAAGAGGGAGATTGAGCCGCGGATTCAATCGGTGGAAAGAAGGAAGAAAATCCGGCCGACGTCGGGAGGAAGAAGGAAACCCTGACACGTGGGGCCTCGGTGTCAGCGAAGGAGGGGGGAAAGAAAACGCGCGCGCGAGAACCTGGGCCGGCGGCCGCGACTGGGCTCGGCCCAAGCGGGAGCGGGGCGCGGGAGGGGGAAAAGTGGGCCGCGCGCTGGCAGGCCGAGGCGGACGCGGGGAAAAGCGGCGGGCCGCGTGCACTGGGCTGCGGAAGAAGCGGGCCGAATTCCGAATGAAACTGATTTCCCTTTTCTTTTTTTTCTTTTTCTAGTTTTTTCAAAACCATTTTCCAAAAGATTTTGAAATCCATTTTGAATTTGATTCAAACCACTCAATACAAAATTTCAAATGCAGCAGCATGAATGCTCAATCATGTTTCTACCCTTATATTTGATTTTAGATTATTAAAAATTATTATTATTCTAAGTTTGCATGCTCACAAAAATACATAAAAATCATATTTTCCTATTTTTAATTCTTTCAAAATTTTAGGGTGTTACACTCAATGAAAGGAATGCCATAATGCAGTCCATTCTTCAATTTCCAATTTGGAGAAGTCTACAAATCCATCTTGGCAGGTTTTGGAAACCGCTGAATCTATCAACACCCCAAAATCATGTTTTCTTCACGTCGACTCCGATCCATATATGTTGCTCTGGTCATCTTGACGAGAGGAACACAATAGTGAAGTCTGTTCGCTGTGCATTTGACAAAGTCCCAAAACCAACTTAGCTGGTTTAGGAAACCACTAGGATCAATTTGTTTTGTCCATATTTTGTTGTCAACACTCTTTAGCACCCTGTATCATTCCTCTTTGGCACGCTATGTCATTTCACTTTTGACTTGCAGATCACTCAGAGAAACCGGATTACTCTTTTCTTTACTCTAATTAGTAATAAATCCACCATTACATACATAGAAAAAATGCATCCAATTTTTTTATATATGATGGAGAGAATTCACTTCAGCCACTGCATAAGCCACGCACCGAACTATCCACTATTAGCCTTAGCAACAGAGGTAACAAATAACAAGATCCAGACAAATATAAAAAAAACTGACTAGTGTGAATCTTTTTACCATGGACAGTGCGAAAGAGTTTCTTCGAGAAAAAAAAGAAGTGCAAATGAAAAAGGCGACTTTTGTGGCTGTGCTATGAATTTTCTCTTGTGTGTTTTTGTGTACTATATGCACCGTGTATTGGTGTAACCTTGATTCTTCCATACTATTCCTAGGAAGCTTTGCACTGGATGGTGCCGATTTATCATCAAAACACGTACGTACTACCGTCGTTTTGTGATGTGTGCTTTGTGTGGTTCTCTTTCAAGGGTTCATGTCAACCGACTGTATTGCCGCGCCGATAGCCAGCCGGGTGTAATAAAAGTAAAAATATTCCTCGGACACTTTGATCTCTGCATTTTGTCTCGCGTGAACCAGTGGTAGGTTTTGAGATTGGGAAGCGTGGGTATAATTTAGATAAAAATCAGTTTCTAAATATTTATGTAATTCAGAGTGCTGGTAACATGTTTATGTATCTAACTATTATCTAATATAATATAATTCTTCTTTCGTCGTAAAAAAAACTAATTGTCATATTTCAACGTTAATACTTTATTAAGTTTGCTACTGCTTGAAGCATTCAGCTGATAGTGATCTTTGTGGCTTTTTGCGTGCAGTGGTAATGGTTTTAATTTACGACACTGCTCCCATCTTTAATCAACAATTTAGTTAACCCTTGATTATTATTATCATTATACAAATTTTATCCGGTTAGATTTATGATTAAATATACTATCCAACTATCGTAAATTTGTAAACATAAACAATATTATATAAAATAATTAAAAAATTTGAAGTGTAATTTAAAAGATCGTGTCATGTCAAGCCACGTCTTAGAGCAAGGTTAATAATACAATTGTCAGTGTAAGAAACGGTGGACGCGTCAGAGGTCCGGATAGTGTGCAAGAAGAACACAGACGATTTATACTGGTTCGGGCCGAGAAATGCTCTACGTCCAGTGGGGGAGAAGAGTTCTGTATTATCTTGCACCGAAATACTTGTAGTAGGGGTTATAAGCGAGTGTGAGAGAGGGAGGAGCTCCCAAGTCTCAAAGTGTGAGTGGAGTACGTGTTTGTGACTCTACTGGAGCCCTCGCAAGGTCCAGAAGAGTCGTGCGCTCGTGTACTGTGCTTGTGTGAGGGTTCCTCTTTCTTCTTTTCGTGCTTTCTTCCTTTCTCTAGAACGGTCCATGCATGCTTCTTTTATAGCCTCAAGGAGGTACAAGGTTACAAGATGTTGGTGCGTGGGAGATCCTTACTAGAGAAGCAGCCCGGGGCCTCGGGGGGCCTTATCCGGTGACGACGTGGTCTGTACTATAGAGTCATGACGACGGTACTTTTGGCACTGCTGCTACATGACCAGGCATGTGTGCCACTGCTGAGGGAGTGGTTTCTGTCTTTCGGTATTGTAACGACGTGCTCCATCATACCTGGTCCTGTAGCCGGCGTGGCGTATTTGTCCTTATAGTTTGACTTGGCGTAGAGGGCCGAGGCCTTGGAGGCAGGAAATGCGATGCGACCTCATCCTGATCGTGGGAATAGTGGTCCAGAGCAGTTGTTCCGTATCTGAGCACGCACGAATCGTGCGTATAGTGCCGTCATGGGTGGCATAGTGGTCAGCAGCTCTTCCCCATGCTTGTTGCAGTCGAGGGCAAGGTGATTTGACCCCAGTCATTCTCGGCCTATCCGGTTGGGCAGACGCGAGAACGTGGGTGACGTCACGGGAGGTCTCGAGCGCACTAATGGGAGAGCGGCGTCAGAGGTCGGTCTCGGACGAGTCAGAGATGGACAATGCCACCTCTGGGGCTCGGAGCGAGGCGGTGATGTTGCTGGGGTCGTTCTGTGTCCGAGACCCCAGGGGCTGAGGCATCGGGCGAATCGGAGGTGCAAGGGAAGATTTGGCCCATGAGTCTTTTTCTATTGGTTTTTTCCCTTAAAAGGGAAGTCGGGTGCTTGATTTGTGGTGGGCTTTTGTCCTAATTTGGGTACCCCTAATTGTGGTACTCGACAACAATCTTCTGCTGGCTACAAGTACTCTTACATACTCCCTCTGTCTCTAAATATATGTCGTTTGCGCTTCCCGAGAAACAACTTTGATTAAATATGTATTAAAAATATTAATATTTATAGTACATAATTAGTATCATTGGAAAGATCTTTGAATCTAGTTTTTTAATAAATTTATTTGGAGATACAAATGTTGCACATATTTTTTATAAATCGAATCAAACTTGTGGCACGCACACCAACGACGATAAATATAAAGGGACGGAGGAAATACCATTTATCAACCCACTCATATAGTCATACAGTAGTTAGCTCAACAGTGACTCCACTCTTTTTTCTCATAAAGTTTCTTTGTCGTTGTACATGAGCTGACCGTAAACTTACAAGGTACAGCTCATCTCTCTTCTTTTTTCTCCCATCCTCTCTCTTCTGGTTCCACTTAATCATTTAGCCTGCTAGCAGCCTCTTATTGTACTTGCTTTTATAAAAGAAAAATAGAGGTACTAATCGGTAGTTGAAATCTGTTAGCTCTTATTAATCTATATTATCACAAGATGGGATGATTTTTAACTTGTGATTTAAATAGGGCCTAAACTATGAATTTATATTCCATAATAACCGAGTAATGCATGATGCTAGTTTGGTAGTTTGACCGTTTGACGTATACGAGCAGGACAATTTCAGAATCAAACAATTGGTGTGCTCACCCACCTTCCACTTACTTTGGTACTCTACCAAATTTCCACCACTTTCTTTTTCATCCATCCACAGAAATTCCCGTCCCGCAAGCAAAGCAAAAGGAAAAAAAAAACGAAAAAAGAACACACGCACAACTGCCTACACACGCAAAGCAGAAGCCCGTGCACCGCGTCCACCGCGCACCGCCCGAGGACCTCTCCTCCAGTGGGGCCCCCCTCGCCCGGAACCCCGCGCGCTCGTGCGCGTCCACCGTGGACCGTCCGCACACCCACGCCCCTCCGCGCGACGATGCAGGCGCTGCTGCTGGCGCGTGGGCCCCACATAAATCCTGGCCCCCAGGGGCAGCGGGCGAAGCGACGCGACGCGAAAGGCCGCACGATAAACGCGAAAGGCCCTCAGAAAAATTCGGTGAGTTGCTCGCTCTCCTCCCCCGGTCCCCGTTCCGTCGGCGGCCGGACAAAACCGCCACAGATTTTCTCGTCCCCGTGCGTCTTCTCCTCCCCCTGTTGCTTTTGCTTGCTTGCGGTTGCAGGCAGCCGCTGTACCAGGAGCGACCTGTAGTAGGGGGTGACGGGGGAGGGACGGAAGGAGAGAGGTTTGGTGGTTGTTTGGTAGAGGAGAATAGCTCGGTTGGCCCAGGGGAGAAGATGGAGCGCAAGGTGGTGGCGGTGTGCGCGGTGGTCGGCTTCCTCGGCGTCCTCTCGGCGGCGCTCGGATTCGCGGCGGAGGCCACCCGCGTCAAGGTGCGTCTCGCTCGCCGCCTCCCCTTTCTCCTGCGCCTGCGCGCGCGGCGGCCGTTTATGCGCTGCCGCCCAGTTCCGTTCCGTTCATGAGTACAGTACGGCGATGGTCTTGCCTCCGCCGACTCCGCGAGTGGTAGATCTCGGTCGCTCCTGAGCGCTGGAGTTCTCGGCGGAGGAGCGGTCGGCGATTGGGCGCATCCTTCCGCCGGGAGCTGAGTCGGCTGCGGTACTCTAGTAATTAGTACTATACTACAGTATTAGAGTAATACGCTGCTGCGCTGGAGAAAGATTATTGTACCTGTTTGGAGTTATAATTGGCGATCTTTACGCTAGCGCGTCGCGGGAGTGAACGGTAATGATCCTGAGTGTACCTAGCCGGTATGACCTATGATGCAACAAGGAATCGAATAAAACTTCCTTTCTTTTAGGTGTATGGTGAGAGGTGAACGAAATCTGTGAGCCAATGGCCTTGTCATAGAAATGGTTCAGTGCTTCAGTGGTTTCGTCTGGGTTGCAACTGATCCATCCCAAGTGGTTCAAATCAATCAGGATCTTCTGTGTTTTTATTGCCTTTTTATTTTATTACCATTCTTCATCTTTGGCCTTTGGGGTCACGACGCCACATTGCCTTAGGATTTGTTGCCAATCTGTTTAGCTGCATATACCTCGATAGAAAAATGGTTCAAGGTTTTCTTATTGCACTTTTGGTGAGATAGTAGCTAAAATCATGGGTGGTGTGATGCTTTACTACCTTGAGGTGGGATTCGCAATTGCTGCACGTCACCCCTGCATACAAATCCTAAGGCACATCTGCTTGTCACAGGGTTTTTTTCCCCTTCGTTGAGGAAGGCACGTGCTAGTCTTCTACATTAAAATGCATTCGTTGTCACATCTAATGGACACATTCATGTATGTTTATGCCAATTTGATTTATTTTTCAACCTAACTTACCATTTTGGAACTGGCAAATTTATTAACAATTGACCGTTTCACATTATGTGCTATAAAGAGAGGTTCTGGAAATGGTAGTTATTCTTTTGTTAATAAATTGTACATATATTTGTGCTCATGTCCAGATGTAACTTGCTGTGAATCGTGCAGGTATCGGATGTTCAAACAAGCGGTACTCCTGGTGAATGCATATACCCAAGAACCCCAGCCTTAGCGCTTGGTTTAATTTCTGCCGTCTCTCTTATGCTCGCCCAGTCTATCATAAACACAGTCGCTGGTTGCATCTGTTGTAAGAGGCATCCTGTTCCCTCAGACACTAACTGGAGTGTAGCTCTGATCTCATTCATCATATCTTGGTAACATTCTGCTCTACAAGTTTATGATCCCTTTTGTTTTTCTCTCATATTTTGTAAATTTTACTTAGCCTTTTTGTGAATGGGTTTAGCAATAATGGATGCTGATTGTTGCTATGTCATGTTGTATGTCAAACTATACCTGAGTTCTTGACTGCATTTGACTCGTTTCGTTATTTCTATTTTGCATTAGTGAAGCAACCATTATAAAGAAATAGCGTAGCATTGACATATAAAGAGTCACAGCATTTTCTTAAATACATTCTTTGATCTAGTAGCTGGCACACTGTTAATTGACTGATGTTTATTATATTCCTTGGAAGCCACGAATATGAGTAGTCCACATGCTGGATCTATATAAATAGCTTTTGCATAGATCCCAATTAAGCGTATAGCACCTGCAGTCAAATTCTACGTCTTCCTAGACGAGGATCTCATAAACTTGATGGATTTGGTAACCGGTGATATATGTGTTTCTACTAGTTTTCTGAATACCAGATTTCACTAATGTGCTAACCTAAGTATTGCTAAACTCTGCAGGTGCACTTTCATAATTGCATTCCTTCTGCTGCTGACCGGAGCTGCCCTGAATGACCAGAGAGGCGAGGAGAACATGTACTTTGGTAGCTTCTGCTACGTCGTGAAGCCAGGGGTCTTCTCCGGGGGAGCGGTGCTAGCCCTTGCCAGCGTGGCACTAGCGATAGTTTACTACGTCGCTCTGTCATCGTCCTAGGGTCCTCCGCCGATGTTTGCAACCCCACAGAACCATGGCATCGCGATGGGCCAGCCTGTGATCCCGCAGCAGAGCAGCGAACCGGTGTTTGTCCATGAGGACACTTACAATCGGCGGCAACAGGTTCCGTGACCACACAATCTGTGGTTGGTTCAACAGGTCTCCCTGGCCAGGGTACCTCATGAAGTTGTGTTTGGTTTGTATAGGTTGCAGGTTAGAACAATAGCAGTCCCCGTTGCTGTTAGGTAGACTCAGTTTTTTTTCTTCTTTCTACCCTCTTGTTTATCGAGCTTGTTCATCGAGCATGCCTGTTTCATCGCTATGGATGTTTGATTCTGAATGAACTGGGTAAAATGTTGAAGAGAGCTTTGCATCATGTTCAGAGTTTGTCTGTAAAGGTGGAGGTTCTTTATGATGGGATGAATGAATACTGACTGAATCATGAATGAAATTGCATCGCATCACATTCAGAAAAGTCGAGAAGGGACTGTCGACGCCAGCTCCTCCCTGAACAGAGCAACGGTGTCACGGACGATGTCGCCGGGGCGCGCCATCACGGCGTCGAACTCCGTGACCCCCTCCGTGGCGTCGATCTGCAGCAGGTCGAGCTGGCTCTGCAGCAGGCTCGCAGGCATGAAGTGCTTCCCCTCCGTCGACCGCCGCAGCATCCGCTCGGTGATCACCTCCGCCGATGCCCGCAGGCACACGAACCTCACCCTGCAGGCGGCGTACTCCCCCGGCTCGTAGCCGGGGTCGGCGGCCCGGAGCACGTCCCGGTACCTGAGCTGCAGCGCCGAGCAGCTCACTGCCACGTCCTCGCCGCCGTCCAGCCGCTCCCGGATGGCGTCCCGCAGCGACTCCAGCCACGGCGCGCGGTCGGCGTCGGAGAGCGGGATGCCTTCGCTCATCTTGGCTGGGTTTGTGGACAGGACAGAGATGAGTGCACAAAGTTCAGAGTAGGCTCTTCTTGGCTTTCAGTTCAGAGATGGCAAAAATGGCAGAAGGCCAGAGGTTTCAGAAATGTGATGTGAATTGCGTGGTGGTGTACCTTTGTTTGCCTGGGAATGGTAGTCGTCTGCTTCGATGAAGCTGCAGCCCAGGGCTTCGGCGAGCATTGCCGCGACAGTTCTGCGAATTTGCAGGAAAAAAAAGAGAGAGAGATTCAGCTCATAAGAACTGTCACTGCCTCATGGCAGCAGAACACCCGAATGAATCTTGCCGATTTGTGCTATCTTTAAGCAATCTTGACCGAATTCTTGAAGCATGAGCGTAGAACAAGTCGGGATGATGAAGGATCTTACGATTTGCCGCAGCCACTGACTCCCATGACCACGATCGCTAGCCCTGCAACCCAAATTTTCCCCAAAGAGAAGATCAATTAGCGTTAGCAGTCACCCAATTGCAACCTATCCGGCTCTTGGCTGTTCATCGCAGCAGGTACTGTCAGCTCAGGATTCAGATCGCGAGCTTGCCTAGTACGTACGCACGAACAGCCGCTACGCGAGCAAGGAGCAAATTCCAGACTGAATCTTGGTTGCTATTTTTACTTGGAGCACGCATGGAGGATGCAGCCTGCCGGCTCTGTAAGGAGCAGGCGTGGAGGCTGGTGCTGTGCTACTTACCTTGATGCGCGAGGGGATCGGAGCCGGCCATGGCGGGCGCTCCACCTCCTCCTCCTGTGGATTCTCGAGTGGAGGACTAGGGAATGACCAGGCGAAGAAGCCGACGATGGCAACAACATTTTCGTCAGGTTGAACGGGTCCATATTCTCATTTCCAGGTCCGGGATGCCTAGGTCGCTGACGTCAGCTAGCTGCATCCATTTTAAGACGGAGGAAGGCGTACAAATCCACCAGCATGCAGTTTTATTTTCTTTTCTTTGAAAACAGATCACAAAGTTTTTGTAGTTTGGTTTGACAGACATATGGCTCTGTTCGCTTGAGTTTATCAACAAAAATCAATCAGCCATAGAACAATATTTTTCTCTCACAACAAATCAGCATCGGTATAAAAAAAACAGCCAGCCGACCAAAGCCATTGTTTATTTTGTTTCCTTTGAAAAAGACCTTTACCTTTGTAATTTGCTCTCTCTAGCAGAGAAACATGAGCCGTCCACGAAACTGAATACTGGCGATTGCCATCTGCTGTCGCTGACTCAGAGCTTATCACACACATATTGTCCAACAACTAATCTGGTGCTAACAAAACATACAGAGGTATCTCAATTATAAACAGAACATACGGCGCCCTACCAAGAAACATATCAACGTTGCAAGAGAGAGCAGGTCCATCTGATCTAATGACGATTCTTTGGTTTAATTTTCCAATCCAGCTAAGCCAAAGCGGGCGCATACCAACAAGTAGCTGCCAGACTACGGCTACTTCCTAAACAACCCTGAGCTCTGGAGCGCCTTGCAGTACTCCGAGATGACAGGGGACTTCTTCACCATGTCCCAGATCTTCGCTGAGCTTCTCAGCCAGTCACGCTCCGAGAGGTTCTTCGAGAATGACCTCGCCGGCCATGACAGGATCTGTAGCCACACGAGTGTTCACGTCAGACTGACTCGACCAGGCCTCAAAGAAATGTGCCAACCAGGTATTACAAAGGAAGCTTAATGTTCAGCAACAAATATCTTTATTGGAATGAGTTCCAATTGATTGGATTTTTAATGTAACCTTAGCTTCTCAGAATTAACGAAACCAGTCCAGTTAAAAGCAGCAAACCAAGTAATGCTTCTCATGATTTGCTAGAGTACAGGTGTCAAGGATGATTAGATGAAACTCCAGGGTTTAGGAAGGAATGGACTGCCCATACTTATTTACATAAGAAAATGTTGTGTTGGATTTTAATAGAATCTTAATCAGTCCCATGTAACTGACACATTTGCGAATCACAAACTAGGGTTTGTAAGCCTATTGAATATTCCCTTCCTATTATGCAAACTCCTCAGTGTAGCAACCATACCTGATCACGAAGCATCCCTAGCATGCACGAGTATGTTCCATACTCAAACTTTGCCGAGTTATCATGTCCTCTCAGGGGAAGGAGAAATATGTCCTGCCGACCGGAGGTTAAATCTTCAACTTTTGTGCTTGAAGAAACCAGCGAATCAGATGCTTGACCTGTTGCATTAGACCTCCCGATTCTAAAAGAGGATGAGTTGAAGTACTTCTCGAGAGTTTTCCTTAGAAGCATGAGTTTTGAAGGAGAAAAATCTTGTCCCTGCAACCTGTTCAATTAGAAAGGCACAACAATGTAAGGTTCTTAGATTATTTAGAGCAAAAGAGTACAGGGCCGATTTAGGTGTGGAAGTATTACATTCTTGTAACACAGCAAAATAAATGCTATTTTTAAAAGGAAATAGTAAATGCTTTTACCAAGATAGAAAATGCCATACATCTCTTTGTTCAGCAACATAGAAATGAGCATATAATTTCCCTTAAGTAACAAAACAATGATCATGTCAATGGCTAATTCTCACCTAGCATGCACAAAACAGAGATCAGAAATATAGTCTTCACTGCCCAATTGGTCTTCATTTTTGTTTTCCTTGTCTTGAGATGCTAATGACGTTAACACGGATGGATCAGGTATGTTGTGCTTCAATAAATCAACCTGTGAAAATGTGTTGGAACATCCATTCAGCCTTCAGCATTACTACCAGGTCCCAAAAGCCAAGTTGTTGTAAACTATTTGGGATACGGAAGAAAAAATGTGATGGGAGAAACAGGTGTGATGGGATAGAATCATTAGAACGCTAGAACAACAGCTCAATTTTCTTGGAAATTAAGTGAAAACTCGGATCCTGAACCTACAGGTATAGCTTCCTCTGTCTTCCAGACGGGCTAATGAAAGAATGACGGAAGGTACAAATTATAGAAGAGATAACTTACTGTAAGCATGAGCTCCCACATGGACAAATCATTCATCCCTTCTGACACGACCAACACTATATTACAAACAGATGCCAAGAAAACACCAAGCTACAGCAATTCCTTGCAGAATAACAGAAAATACCGCTCAATTATTAGGTATTTCCAACGAACCAGCAGTAGCACAAGTGAGTTTAATAATTGTAAATACAGTCTTCACCTGGATTCCCATTAGTTCATGAGCTAAGTCTGCTGATAAGGGTTCACCATTAAGGACAGGAATTGTGGATGAACCATCTGGCCTCATCATATCGATTAGAACAGAGGGACTATACACTGGCTGCAGGGCAAAAGAGGTTTCCTTTCACAAATTGGTAAGCAAGACACTGATAACCGGTTCTAGCATTCCGATTGCAAAAAACAGAATAAAATTAATGTTATCTCACCTGAGCGTCAAGGAGTATAACTCGCTCATTAGATATCCTGATGTCAATACCAGTAGTATAGTGTTTCCCCATTAATCTTGTTTCCTCAGTTTGTGTAGGAAAAGGAGGAAGCATTCCTACACAGAATGTTCAAAGGAAATGAGTTTTTAGCAATCTAAGATTTTGGTATTGAACAAAATTTGAACCAAAACAGGAGTGGTCTTTGTTTAACTTCTAAGCAGCATTCGTGACACTAAAGAGGCTTTATAATGTGCATACTGTGGTAGATAAAAATCTGAGGACAGCTAGATATTGCATGGTGGAAACATTAAGAACAATGTCCATGTGATCGATCGCAAAGTGCATCAACAGAATAATCATTAGAAGTGCTTCTCAGTGTAAGAACCAATGTATCTAAGTGATGGAACGACGCATAAAAGAGCATGACAAAAGTGAAGTTGCATCGTACCAGGTGAGCTTGCATCATATCCATATAGTTCATTCATGATGGTTGACTTGCCTACACCGGGTGGGCCAATTATCCCAATCACCATGAAATCATTGTTCTCGGTCAAATACTGCAAAAATACGACGGCTGGGGTTAGTAAGGTTTGAGGAATAATATTTATATTTATTAATTTGGGGGGGGGGGGGATCTTGTCAGTAACTTTGACACTATCTATTTAAACCCCATCCCTTCTAACTGTAGCAGCCCCGTGTTGCTCAATGGATCACAGTTCACACTACATATGCATATACAAGTATGATCAGTAGAAGCCCATATAGCATCCCACAGTCATCATATTCGAAGGACGGGCATCTACGGAATGATGAAGCACAAACAAATTAGAAACAACCCAGCGCTCAGAGGGAGGCTTAGTTGAGAACTAAAACCAACAAATGCAACATCCAGAAAGAAGTGCCCACATCCCAAAATAATAAGGGCCCCAAATAATAATGGATTAAGCTAACCAATAGACTGACCAACGCTGACATAACATTAAGAGCAGAAACATCTGAGACCGCTAGCTACAGCCCACACGGACCACCAAATCCTTTGTTCCCATCGACCAGTGCACCCTAGCAACCGCCTAACATCGAGTGATCGAGACCCCAGTCCCCTGCTGCTGTAACTGTGAGCAAGGGGCACGCACGCACGCACGCACGCACCGGGAGGATCTTGTCGGTGTGGGCCTCCCACGCGTCGGAGACGAGGCTGAGCGACCCCGGCTGCGTCGGCTGGCGCGCGCGGGCCCCCGCGCCCCCGCCGCCGCCGTCGTCGTCGGCGCCCGCGGAGGCGGCGTGTGGCAGCGGCGGCTTGGCGAGGAGGATCTTGGGCGGCGGCGGGGGAGGCGGGTTCTGGTGGTGGCTGTGGTGGTGGGAGGCGGAGGAGGAGGAGCCCCGGTCGCCGGCGAGCGGCGAAGGTCCGGCGGCCATCGCGTCTCGGGCGTGGGGCGCTGCTCTGCTCTCCAGTAGAACTAGCACGCGTCGCGTCTCCCCCATGGAGAAGGACAAGACTACCTGGGCCTCTTCATGGGCCAGATTTCGTTTCGGCCTGTTGTCTCTTCAGCCCACGCACTAACCTCTGGGCCCGATTATTTCCTTCCCTCTGTGATTTGTCTCGTCTCCGTCTTCCTCCTCCACGTGTCATGGTCCCAGGCAACTCACCACCACGTCACCTTCACCGTGGGTCCCCCGCCTTTACCCCTCTCGTGTCTCGTCTCGCCCTCTCCAGAACCCTCTCTCGCCTTCCCTTCCCTCCCAACCACCCGGAGGCTGGAGCAAAAGGCCGCACTAGCTGAAGAACAGCGTGAGCGAGAACCATACCATTCCATCGGCCGCCGCGGGACGGGACGGGACAGCAAGGAAAGGTCATCTCTCTCCCCAAGCCCCTTCTTGCCTGCCCGAGATTTGAGCTGCTGGTACTGCCTGCCTCCTTGCATTTCGTGGTTCCCTTCCCTTAAGATCTGAAGAAGACGAACCCACAGTTTTAGCATTGTCTTGCGTCTAGTGACCTGCATTCCTAGTAGTGCTTCGCCGCAAGTAGAGTTTTATTTTTTTCCCCGTTCAGTTAGTGCATCTGCAGGTTGCCGCAAGTGGAGATGGGGTGGGGTGTGTGTGTGTGTGCGCGCGCGCGCGCGCTGACGCAATGTTCATAGAGTAGCTTGTGTTCACCTGCCTGTGATTAGTCTAGGAGTGCACAGAAAGGTGCTAGCTTGTAACTCAAAAGTTAGGAACTCACATTTGCCACAACTCTGAATCAGTAGTGCCTACACGAGCCAAACCCAGTGGATTTATTAAGGATCATGCATGGACATTGGCATGCAGTGGCAATAATTTGACCTGTTGGCTTGGCTGTTGACAGTGGCCAAATTGCAGTTGTCTCGAGTGTTACCCAACTGGCCTCAGAAATTTCCTGGGCTTCAGTTTACTTGTTCCTTATAAACAATCTATCTTTTACAAGTGAGTTCAGCAGAACGTGTATTCAGCGCCAAATTCGATAAGTCTGCTGCGTATTGTTGAATGCATGTAATGTGATATAACCTTGACTATTTTAATCGGGGCCTTAGAGTACAGCCCACGAGTTACTTGATAGTATCAAGATGGATATAACCACAATTTCATCCAAGCTGTACCTCCCATTTTGATGCAGTACACTTTTTTATCAAAACTGCCAGCTTGTATTGATAGGGATGATATGGAAAAGTTTTTTTTTTCTTCAAAACTGCTGGTAGGAAAACTGAAGTTATAAAAGATATCTAAAAAGTTAAGAAGACAAAATAAATAATTTTTTTTTCGAAACAGCCAGCTTGTATTGATAGAGATGATAAGGAAAAGTTTTATACAAAATAAACAAGATGATATGGAAAAGTTAAAAAAAAAAGCTCTCTGATGATTGCAATGTTAATTGAATGCTAGTACGGCACACTTGGAGCAAACTTCTGAATGTTGCATGATTATTTTAATGGGGTCCTTAGACAGTTAGAAACTACTTAGAATCCATTATTGACAACAGTTATTATCATGGATGCTCGTATACCGCCATGGACAAAACCACAGCGTATCCAAATTCCCTGCCCATTTCCACGCAGTACAATGGTAGTGTAAAGGATGACTTGGGGTTGGGGGGCATGCTTGCTGCTGATTGCATTTTCAGTTGGATCGTGTACTTCGTGGAAGCTGGTGAATGTAAAACAAGGTTTACTAGCCCTTTGCAAATGGTAAATATGTCGCGATGTTCCGTTATTTTATTTATAAACCATGCCTCATATGTGGTACTTGCCTCTTTTTTCCTGTCTTGCATTGTGCATATTGGGATAAATACACTTGTTATTCAAGCATCTAGTAGTTTGAGCAACCTTTCTTCCATGTATGCGGTACTTCCCTTCCCTGAATCAGCAACCTTTCTTCCATGTATGTACGAAAATATGCAGTTTCAGCAATGTCTGCCAAGTACATCATCGCCGGTCTAGCTGCTTCCTTCGCGATCGCGTATGCTTCCGATGTCCTAGTGGCACAAAAGAAGATTTTTGGAGGTAAGGGTCATCTGATGACCTCAAGTTATCACCGCAAAGCACCTATGTCCTCAATCCTCACGTTAACATTATCCGTGTTACTTACATGGTGAGCAGGTACGACGCCAAGGACGGTGGCGGACAAGGAGTGGTGGCAGGCGACGGATAAGAAGTTCCAGGCCTGGCCTCGCACCGCGGGCCCACCGGTGGTCATGAACCCCATCAGCCGCCAGAACTTCATCGTCAAGGATCTCAAGCCCTGAGGAGGTAGGGTGTATGGTATGGTGTTCAAAGTTTTGAACGCATGCACAGCGTTACCGTTTTATTGTCACAATAGCTGCTGGTTGGTTCAATCCTTGTTTCATCTTGGCGTTGAAGCTTCTGACTCTGAAATCTCCGTTGCCAGGCTCATGCTGCGACTTATGGACCAGACTGAACGTGGCGTTGGTTGCAGTTGTAATCCTGTAGGCTTGTAGCTGCAATAAGCTTACTGTACGTATGAAGTACTATGATGTACCCCAACTCCTGAACCACTGTCTGTTCTGAATAAAACAGTGCGAAGTCTGGTTTAATTTCCCCCTGTGTGAAGGAAAAAAGAAAGAACCTGAAGCAGCAGCATATTTGCTTGAGACAGTTGTGTTGTCCTGGAACCAGGGATGATAACGGTAGCCTGAACTTTTTGCCCGTGCTCACTCTGTCTCTGCTCTGTGTCGGGCTGTCGGCGCTGAATGAGAGGAATATGTGCCTTGTCTACTGACGCAAAAGATTTGGGGGCACCTCTTTCAATCCCAGGATTCCAGATGCCCTTTCTCCATGTGAAGAACACTGCGATTTTCTCGATGCGCTTCTTCAGTGGTACTCACGCATGTCTGCGTGTCGTCATTCAGAAACGCACGCTGCTTTCTCGAACTCAAGATTCGATGATCTGCTAGAGGTGAGGTGAGGATGGGATGACACGGCTGTAAAATCTTGGTAACTTTTGTAGCCCCAACACCTGCTCACTGCCTGGTCTGAGTAAAACAGTCCTTCGTAACTTTTGTCCAGTTCAAGTCTGGTTTAATTTCCCCCGTCTGAAAGAAGAGAGATATCCTGAAGCACCAGCATATTTGCTGGCTTGAGATAGTGTCATCAACGGTACCCTGAATAGAACTTTGCTGTGTAGCCTGAACTTTTTGAGATGCCCGTGCTCTCTGGTGTCTAGTGATCTGTGTCGCGCCGAATGGGGTGAAATATATGTTTTGTTATTTAGTCGCATGCACGGACCAATTCAACTCAAATGTTTAAGTTGATGGAAACCAACCAACTCAACTTAAATGTTTAAGTTGATGGAAAGGACAGACAATTTACTTTATAACAACTGGCTCCACTAATCAGCGAATGACCGCCAGTTTCGATCCCACACCTCCACGACTTTTCTTTTTAGGAAAAAAATATTTCTACAACTTTCTTTTTTTAATAAAAAAATACGAATGTGCTGGTACCTGCGGTCGATCCCACAACCCCGTAATTATTCTTTTTATAAAAAAGTATTTTTATAACTTTCTTTTTTTGGAAAGTTACAAAGTTATACATTTAACTCTGTATAAAATAACTTATGAACTTATCACCACAGTTTATCATGGCTTTTTAACTTTTGTTTTTTCTTGGAAACTTATTTTTGAAAGGGTACAAAGTTATACTCATAACTTTTTTATATGACAAGTTATCACTATAATTTCTCATCATAATTTTTTTACTTTCCTTTTTTTTAAAAAAATGTTACAAAATTATACTCATAACTTTTATGCATATCCTTTTATGGAATAACACTTATCACCATGATTTCTCAACATAACTTTTTTGGAAAAAAATATTTTCGTAACTCTTCTTTTTTGGAAAGTTACAAAGTTACACTGATAATTTATGAGCATAACTTTTTATGTGATAATTTGTCACCACAACTTCTCAATCTAAAAATGAGAAAAAGGGTTAGATTAATATGAAAACATGAAAAAGCAAAGAAAAAAGAAAAACAAGAAATGAGAAAAAGAAAAGAAAGGATAAAATAAGATGAAAAAAGTTATACTCCCTCTGTCCCGATATCTCAGTCATTTTACGTTTGAAGCGAGTGCAGCAATGAGTCAGTGAATGTGGACATACTCTATGTACTGATACATGCAACATTGAATGCATCTGGACATTTAATTGGGCTGCACAACCAGGGGCGGACCTAGGCCTAAGGCCACTAGGGCCGTGGCCCTAGTCATAGCCCAGGAAGCGACTGCCGATCAGTCCGTTCGGTGCTTCTCAGTCCCGCCGCCGGCCGCCCCATGTGGAAGCACCGCATGCTTGCATCTTTCAGCCATCCGCCTTTGTGAGCTCATCGGTTCACGCTAGTCCAGTCGTCTTCGCGACCTCAATCGCTCCTCCAAAGCTCATCTCCTCGGACCTCAGTGGCTCATCCTCGCATGCAGTCATGCGGTGTAGGCCGGCCACCGCAGGCAATCAGCAGGCCAGCGGCTTCCCTCCGGCCTCCATTTCTCCTATAGAATATGCTCTAGAAATTTAAGGCTTTGCGCTTGTTTCCCATTTCCCAACCTACTGAGTTTTAGTTTAATTGGATTGGAAGTTGAGTTATAAATTATGGTTAAATGATTGCTCAATTTTATACTAAAATTACGTACTTGTTCGGTTGTTCATGTAATATTGAATCATAATAATGATCAAATGATTGCTCGATTTGTACTAAATTTTCATACGTGTTCGGTTGTTCTATAAAATCACATACTACAAAGCTGTTTGAAGAAATCAACTAAACTATTAGTAGTACTGTACCAGTATACCTGTGGTACGTTCTCATTACAAGATGAACCATGCCCAATTTTAGCCCTAGTCTTGGCTAATTTCTGGGTCCGCCACTGGCTACAACGATAAACAAAGGGGACAGAGAGAGTACACTGGCGACGTCCCGACATTCCTGAGTACTGCATCCGTTCCAGAATACAAGACGTTTTAGCGTTCGAACGATGTCTCAAAATATTTGACGTAAGGCCACACACCCTACTCCATCAGTCATCTGTCAGATCGCTGTCCTCTGGTGCATGGGAGGTGCACTGCGAGATGTGAAAAATTGGTCTAGTGGATGGTATTGTTGTGTGTGGCGTGAGAGCAAGCACAACATTAAATGAGCATGTCAACTCAAATACACAGTAATGTAATGATAAAGTTCATAGGGATAGCCAGGTTTTTTATACGTAACCTTAGAGAACACTACGTTTGTTTGGATTGAAGCCACACTTCGCCACGCCGCAGTCACGGCGGCCACAGGAATCGAAAGTCGTGTTTGGTTGGCGACGTACACGAGACAGCCAAGCAAAGACAGAGAGAAAAATCCCGCCACAAACCGTGGCGACCAAAAACTTCGCCACACCTGTGGCCGCCACAGCCTGCGCGTGGCGTACAGCGGCCGGCATCCAAACATTCCCAACGTCTTTCATACGGGACAGAGGACTAGCCTCTGCTAAAAAAGAAGTGGTGAGTAGCCTAGAAGTGGATGACACATCATGGGCCTGGTTTAGATCTCAAATTTTCTCCTAAATTTTACTATGAAAAAAAAGATTCTCCATCACATCAAAATACCGACACATGAATGGAGTACTAAATATAGATGAAATCAAAAACTAATTACACAGTTTAGTTGTACTTTGCGAGACGAATCTTTTGAGCCTAATTAGTCAATGTTTAGACAATTATTATCAAATGCAAACGAAATACTATAGTGTGCTACAGTGTTACACAGTAATTCGGCCGCCACCAAATCGGCCGAACTAAACACGGCCATGGCTGAAAAGACAGACAAAGACAAGTAGGCCCTACAGGAATCGCCGCATGCGGAGGCATGTTCGCCTTGAGCGATGTCCTTTAACAGCAAGTATAATAATAGGCTTTAACTGACTGAGGATGAGGTGGAGGACTGAGTAAAGGAGAGAAAGAAGAAGAGAGCTTAAGTTTATAGCTGGCTTGATATAAGAATAAAAAAAACTTTGTGAGGGAGATAAATTGATCATATATTAATTAGGAAGATATAACCACTAGATGAGTGGGCTAAAAGGTAGGCTGTAAGGATTCGTACAGCCAGCAGTCAGCTGTATTATTAATCTTGCTCTAGTCAAGATTTGGGAGTTCGAGCGAAGGAACGCGCAACTAGAATTGGGTATTTCAACTATTCCTCTCTACCCATTTTGTGCATTCTACACGTGCAATTTCTTTTCCTGCTAGAAAACCCACAATTTGGATTTTTATTCCCTTTATTTACATCCGTTTATTAGTTAAATCAATGACTTTTTTCATTGCCTTTTCAAGCTCTAGTTTTTAATTGAAAGCTATATATTCAACAAAAATATTAGATTGCCTATAAAGTTATAGAATTACAACAACTCTACCTGCTTGGCTAAAATTAGTAGCCAAATTTTATAGTTTATCCATTTTATAAAATAGAAAACTTTTCAAAAAAAAAAAAGAGGTTCAACTACCTTGCTATTTATCATCTTTAGGCAGCTAGCGCTCATGGTTGGTTTTATTTGGCCACCGAAAATCAAATGATAGCCGGCTTCCTATTTTACAAAGCCAGATAGAACATTCGTTGGAGCCTACTTTTTGCTATATAATTCTAAAATAGCCTTAAAACAAGAATTGTCGAGCTGTTAGAGTTGGAGATCAGGCTCCCTCGGACTTTAGACACATGGATAGGATATGAGCGAATAATAATAATTTAATCTTATTTATTTCGGTAGTGCTAGCATCCGGACGCTCGGACGTTCGTCCGCGTCCGGACACCCACGATTGCTTCCATTTCTTGCTCCTGCTTCGTGCCATGCCCTGCCCACTCGGTTTTCGTGCTGCTCGGACGACTCGTCCCACCCACGCCGCCCGCCCGCATGCGAGGCCGTCCGTGGCCCTCCGAGCTTGAATTGTTGTGGTGAGATTTAGGGAAGGGAAGGGAATGGAGGGGAGGGGAGGGTAGGGGAGGGAGATGGAGAGGAGAGAAGAGGGTGAGGCGCGCCCCGCGAGGAAGGCGCGAGGTAGGAGCCGAAGCCTAGCGGCAGGCTGTTATTCGTCAGCCACCGGCGCCATTACAACATGTGCAACACCGATCTATTTTTAAAACATCTGGATGAAACATTTGCAACATGTCTGAAGATAGATGAAACACTTGAAACATACATCTGAAGCATTTGCAAAAACTAATTAAAATACTTGAAAAGCCATTGCAACACATATAGAACATCCAGATAAAACATTTGCAACACATGTATGAAAACATATGTAACATTTAAATAAACACACTTAGAACGTACGTCTAAAAAAAGCAAATGAAACATTTGAAATAAACTCTTACAACATAGGTGTATAGCTATTGCAATATATGCAACACCCTGATCTACTTTTGCAACATCTATACAAAACACTTGCAACATACCTCTTTAACATCTAAAATACTTGAAACATATGCTTGCAACATGCGTTTTTCACCATTCTTCTTCTGTACGACATAGAGCAGAGCGGCTAACCGCCGGTTGCGGCCAGCCGGCGGCCGAGGATGGTGGCGTGGCCAGCTGTGCCTGCGCCTCGCCTGGGCCTAACGACGACATCTCTCATGGTCGCCTGGCCACACGCAGCGGCCAATGCCTGCGCGGCTGGTGTTGGGTTGGACCGGCCAGCGAGCGGCCAGACCCCGGCGGCGGTGAGGAGGCTTGCCGGCCAGTCGGAGGTGGCCGTGGTGAGTGGGCAGCACGGTGGAGGCGGCCGCACCGGGCAGATGCTGTGGTGGAGCGCGGAGTGGGAAAGGTGGGCGGCGTGGTGGAGGCGAAGCGCAGTAGAGAGATTATTTTATTTTTTTGGAAGGGGCACGGGTGGGAGCACGACACGGTAGCGAATGCAGGAGATTGGTCCGTTCTTTCCTGACGTCCTCACCGAGAGTATTACCGTATTTAATTATGCTAGTCTCAAAGCCACGGTAGAGTAGCTAGGGTTCACAGCAGCCTCCTCCATATGCTACTAATATAGGTGTTGGAGAGGTGTTCGCATTGGAAAATAATGTAGTTTCATCTGTATTGTTGAGGAGTTCACTTCGGACATAATTGGGACTTATCTGTTTCCTGATCACAGCTGATGACGCTGACGTTGACAAGCTCTAGGTGCGTCAGCAGTCGGCACCATCTTGAACGCCATCATCGCACCCCCTCTCCTACGTCGCGCTCTCTGCAATAGCACCACCGCCTCGCCACTGCGTGTCCATACTCCATAGTCCATAGACAACTGGTCGTGACGTCTCCCTGTACAACCCCGTCGTCATCGAGGAGGACAAGAGATGATCTTTCTGGGGAGGGGCCTGTCGTTCTTTGCCCGAGCTCCGACTCTAACCCTCCTTCGCTGCGCGGTCCGGCAAGTGGCGGCGCCACCGTGGTGGGGGAGGGGGCGGACTGGCGGAGCTGTGGATGGTGAGCTCCGGCCGCCAGCCGCCGGGAGGACGAGACGAATGGGCGCGACGGGTGGAGGGGGCGGGGCCGTGGATGGGGAGCGCTGGCCGCCGGCCACCGGCCGCCGGGAAGCTGATGAAGATGGGCTCGCGTGCTCGGCCATCATGTGGTTGCGCCACTGAAACGAGGGGAGGGGAGGGCCGAGAATGTGGACGTGGACTGCGAGCGCCGGCCGACGGAGCTCGCATGAGGTCCGGCCCTGCGTGTTGACGGGAGCCAGGAGCAGGAGGAGTGTCGGCTAGACGGATTTTTTTAAGCGGAAGAGCTTCGAGAGACTGGTGACTGGTTAGTTCAACCAATGGGCCGCAGGTGGGCCGAAAGTGAATGAGTGGCAGGATGGTTAAATTTTGTCTTTTTATTATTAGGTATAGATTTCAAATGTTTATTTATCCAAAAATCATTAATTAAAACCCAAGTTGGATCCAACATTTGAAATGCCAGCAAGAAATTGGCGCCTGCAAACAGGCATCACACTGACACAGCGGCCACCTCCAACCGCGAACGCGCGGTCCAGCTTGTCTGCAACACTCGTCCGGCCCCACACGTCAGCCTCTCGTTGCTTATCCATGATTCCAAGAACACGAGTCCACCACAGGGTGCACTGTGCACGCTGCACGGCCATCCATGGCGCCTTATCCAGTATTGCAGCAGCAGGTCCACTTCGGACACGCCTGCAAGCCCACGGCTACAGCTTCAGTCCACCATCACGGGCATGGAAACCCCACGGCCGACGCTGTGGCGCAGTCGCTCCGGCGAGGCGCCCCGGCCGACGCCCGCGGCCTCCGGGCGCTCATCAAGGCGCTGCCCGCGTCCTCCGCCGCGGCGGCGGTGGCAGTGCACGCACACGCAACCAAGCTCGGGCTGGACCGCGAGCGCACCGTCCGCAACGGCCTCATCGCGCTCTACCTCGCGTGCGGCGAGCGCGCGGCCGCGACGGCCCTGTTCGACGCGTTCCCGGGCGACGGCCCAGACGTAGTTTCCTGGACGGCCATGGTGACCGGGCACGCGAGGCTGGGCTGTTAGCATGTGTGCATTTTGTTTTCACTTTTGTGTAATCCTGATCGTGTACTGCATGCATGTTTGTATTAGTCGCGTAGAACCACGTGCCTGGACGGAGATGTGCCCAGTCCGGGGCGTGGCCGCGCAAGTCGGTGTGCGTGGTCACCGCCACTGCATGGTCGTCGTGCATGTCGCTCGGCATGGCGCAAGAACCGGATCGAGCAGCGATCGTGCGGTGGCGGGGGACGGCCTCAGGCCATGTATCTGCATCGAGTATAAATCAATGAAAGGGAACCAGAAAAGCTGCGGCAGTTGCGCGGCGCAGATCGTGTGCTTTCCAGTTTGCGTTCGCGTGTGTGTGTGCGTCCCTGGTGACTGCGCTCCGGCGTTCATCAGCGGTTTTCCAGCAGCAGCAGGAACTCGACGGCCACCGTCGGTTCCAACACGTGGTACCAGAGCTTGGTGTATGTTCTACGGTGGTTCGGTCAGCCCACCACGAGAACCACCTCGGAAGAAGTTCGTGGTCCCGTACAAGGCGGCGCCGGCGGCGACGATGAGCGACTCTGGCACCTCGGCGGGCGGCGTCCGCGAGAGCTCGCTGATGTGGCCAATGCTCTCGCGTACGAACTACTCCGAGTGGGCAATGCTCATGCAATGCAATTTTGAAGCGCTGGAAATTTGGGATGCCATTGATCCGGGGACGAACGTCAAGCGTTCCAAGGATCGGCAGGCTCTGAGCGCCATGATGCGGTCCGTACCGAGGGAGATGTGGACGACGCTGGGGAACAAGAAGTCCGTCAAGGAGGCGTGGGAGGTGGTCAGGACGATGCGACTCGGTGCCGATCGCGTCAAGGACGTCAATGCCCAGAAGCTGCTACAAGAATTTGAGAACATCAGCTTCAAAGATGGGGAGACAGTCGACGATTTCGGCATGAGGATAAACAATCTTGTCGCCGACCTCAAGTCCCTGGGAGAGACGGTGGATGAGACCCGCGTCGTGAAGAAATTCCTTCGAGTTGTCCCCGCGAGGCTCACTCCAGTTGTGGTTTCAATTGAGATGTTCTGCGATCTCAAAACCATGACAGTGGAGGAGCTTGTGGGGAGACTGCGTGCAGCGGAGGATCGCATGGAGGCGAAGATGGACCAAGTCACCGACAAGCTCGGCAGATTGCTTCTGGCGGAGGAGGATTGGGTGGCCAAACAAAAAAATCGGCCCCAATCAACTCCATCCAAGGAAGGAAGCAATGGCGGTGGTGGCGGTGGTCAGTACAAGGGCAAGTCGCCGATGAAGCGTGATGGCGGCGGCGGATCTGGCGGTCCGGGGACCGTCAAGCTCACGTCGGAGGGCACTCCCCGGCGGAAAGGCAGGTGCCGTAACTGCGACATCTATGGCCATTGGGCCGAAGACTGCAAGAGACCCAAGAAGGAGAAGAAAGCTGAGAAGAAAGAGGAGGCGAACGTGGCGGCCGCCGATGCTCAGCCAGCACTGTACCTGGCGACAGCGAGCGGCGTCGTGCACACGTCGTCGACGAGAATTGTGAATCTGGCGGAGGAGAAGGCGGTGCCGGTTCACTGCGACAACAGTGTGTGGGTGCTGGACACTGGGGCCAGCAACCACATGACTGGAACACGAGAAGCACTGACGAAACTGAATGAACAAGTGTCAGGCACTGTTCGATTCGGTGATGGCTCCTGCGTCGAGATCAAGGGACTCGGCTCAATCATCATGGAAGGGCGTGATCAGCAACACAAGGTACTGACAAATGTGTATTACATTCCAAAATTAAAGAGTAACATCATAAGCCTAGGACAGCTAGAAGAGGCTGGTTGTGATGTGAGACTGAAAAATGGCAGACTGACAGTAGTTGATTCAGAAGGTACATTGATCGTTAGTGTCCCTCGGACAGACAACAGATTATACACTCTGAAGAATGCAGTAGTTTCACCTGTTTGTCTGCACATGAAACTAGATGATCTGTCTTGGTTATGGCATGCACGATATGGTCATTTAAATTTCAGAGCACTTTACAACTTGGGCAAAAAGGGAATGGTAGAAGGTTTACCTGTTGTTGATCAAGTCGAACAAGTATGTGATGGTTGCACATTGGGCAAACAACATAGAAAGCCATTTCCACAGCAGTCGGCATTTAGAGCAAGCCATGGACTTGAATTAGTTCATGCAGATCTGTGTGGAAAGATCAATCCACCTACTCCAGGTGGAAAGCAGTATTTTCTGTTGGTGGTGGATGACCACAGCAGGTACATGTGGGTGGAGCTTCTGAGGACAAAAGATGAAGCATTTACATATTTCAAGAAGATCAAGCAACAAGTTGAACTGGAACATGGCAAGAAACTGAAAAGTTTCAGAACTAACAGAGGAGGTGAATTTAATTCAACTCAGTTCACTCTATTCTGCAATGAGACAGACATCAAGCATTTTACAACTACTCCATATACCCCACAACAAAATGGGGTGGTTGAACGCCGAAACCAAACTATAGTTGAAATGGCCAGGTGTCTGTTGAAGTCAAAAGGAGTGCCATGCAAATTCTGGGGTGAAGCTGTTGTTACTGCAGTATATATCCTGAACAGAGCTCCAACCAAAAGTCTTCACAACATGACTCCTTTTGAAGCATGGTATGGCAAGAAACCCAGAGTAGACCACTTGAGAACTTTTGGGTGCCTAGTACATGTAAAAGTAGTTGGTACTGGTATCACTAAACTGTCTGACAGATCCACCAAGATGGTGTTTCTTGGATATGAGTCAGGAACTAAAGGGTACCGAGTGTTTGATCCTGTGAACAACCAATTGCATGTGAGTAGGGATGTTGTGTTTGAGGAGAAAGAAAAATGGAACTGGGATTCATCAGTGGAAACCGATCAAACTGTGACAGACACATTCACAATTGAGTACCAATTCACTGACGAAAATCCGACAATAGAAGAACCAGCTGTTTCAGAGATTGATGGAGGCAGTGGGCAGAACCAAGGGGGGCTGGGGCAGGAGCAGTCACCTCAAGCATCACCACCAGCTGATTTTAGCTCACCATCAACACCAGTAAACCAAGGTATTGGGTCTGCAGCAGGCTCTAATCAGACTGGGTCAAGTCCTGGAGAGAGCTCAAGTCCAGAAGAGGGTCCAGTAAGATATAGAACCTTGACTGACTTGCTTGACACCACTGATGAGATTCTTGACTATGAGTACAGTGGATTGTGCTTGCTAGCAGCTGATGAACCAGCTAGTGTTGATGAAGCTTTAGAAGAAGACTGTTGGAAGGATGCAATGAAAGCTGAACTGCAGTCCATCAATGAGAACAACACTTGGAGACTGACAAAGCTACCAAAAGGACAACATGCTATTGGTCTCAAGTGGGTGTTTAAAGTGAAAAGAGATGCAGCTGGGAACATTGTCAAGCACAAGGCTAGGCTTGTGGCAAAAGGATATGCCCAGAAACAGGGGGTGGACTTTGATGAAGTATTTGCACCTGTGGCTAGATTGGAAACAGTGAGATTGTTACTTGCTCTAGCAGCTAATGGTGGATGGGAGGTCCATCACATGGATGTAAAATCAGCATTTCTCAATGGAGATCTGGTGGAAGAGGTATATGTTCATCAACCACCTGGGTTCCAAGATCCAAAGAATGCAGGGATGGTGCTGAGATTGAACAAGGCCTTATATGGGCTAAAGCAGGCTCCAAGAGCATGGAATGCAAAACTTGATTATGAGTTGTGCAGACTTGGTTTCAAAAGATGTGAAGATGAACATGCTGTGTACAGAAGAAGGGAAGGTGATTCTTTTCTTATAGTTGGGGTGTATGTGGATGACTTAATCATCTGTGGGCCTGACAGAAACAAAATTGTCAATTTCAAGCAACAGATGATGAAGCTTTTTAGTATGAGTGATTTGGGCCTTTTGAGCTACTATCTTGGAATAGAAGTACAACAGAAAAGTGGTGAAATTACAATATGTCAAAGTGCTTATGCAGCCAAGATAGTGGATCAGTGTGGTCTGTCATGCTGTAATCCAACTGACACACCAATGGAACAGCGTGTAAAGCTTGTTTCAGGAACTGCAGATAAGGTGCTTGATGCAATCAGGTACAGGAGTGTGATAGGAAGCTTGAGGTATTTGGTTAACACAAGACCAGACATTTCTTTTGCAGTAGGACTGGCAAGTAGGTTCATGGAGTCACCAAATAGTGAGCATTGGGCTGTGGTCAAAAGAATTGTCAGATATGTGTCGGGGACAATTGACTATGGCTGCAAATTCATCAAAGGGGAAGAAGGAGGTCTGAGTTTATTGGGATACACAGACAGTGACCATGGTGGTGATCTGATCAAAAGGAGGAGCACCAGTGGCATGGCCTTCTTCCTTGGTAGAAATTTGGTGACATGGTCTTCACAGAAGCAAAAGGTTGTCACATTGTCAACCTGTGAAGCTGAGTATGTAGCTGCGTGTGGGGGTGCTTGTCAGGGAGTTTGGCTTAGCAGGCTGATTGCTGATCTGATGGGAAGAGAGGTTCAGAAGTTCAGGCTTCTTGTGGACAACAAATCTGCCATTGAGTTGAGCAAGAACCCGGTGTTCCATGAAAGAAGTAAACATATTGATACCCGATTCCATTACATCAGAGAATGTGTTAGCAATGGTCAGCTGGATATTGATCATGTGCGAACTGAGAACCAGCTTGCTGATATACTGACAAAGGCACTGCCCAGGATCAGGTTTGTGGAGCTGCGACAGAAGCTTGGCATCATCAAGATAGATCAGGATTAAGGGGGTGATTTGTTAGCATGTGTGCATTTTGTTTTCACTTTTGTGTAATCCTGATCGTGTACTGCATGCATGTTTGTATTAGTCGCGTAGAACCACGTGCCTGGACGGAGATGTGCCCAGTCCGGGGCGTGGCCGCGCAAGTCGGTGTGCGTGGTCACCGCCACTGCATGGTCGTCGTGCATGTCGCTCGGCATGGCGCAAGAACCGGATCGAGCAGCGATCGTGCGGTGGCGGGGGACGGCCTCAGGCCATGTATCTGCATCGAGTATAAATCAATGAAAGGGAACCAGAAAAGCTGCGGCAGTTGCGCGGCGCAGATCGTGTGCTTTCCAGTTTGCGTTCGCGTGTGTGTGTGCGTCCCTGGTGACTGCGCTCCGGCGTTCATCAGCGGTTTTCCAGCAGCAGCAGGAACTCGACGGCCACCGTCGGTTCCAACATGGGCCTCGCCCGCGACGCCGTGGCGCTGTTCTTCGCGATGCTCGAGTTGGACGACGGTGTCTCCGTCGACGCGGTGGCCGTCGCCGCGGGGTTCGCGGCCTGCGCGGAGGCGAGGGACCTCGCGCTCGCCCGGGAGGCGCACCGGGGCGTCGCGGCGGCGCGGGTCGCGCTCGATGTCGTGGCGTGGAACGCGCTCGTGGACATGTACGCCAAGTGCGGCGACGTGGCCTTGGCGCGCCGGTGGTTCCGGAGGATGCCAGTGGCCAAGACCATCGTGTCCTGGAACACCATGCTCGCGGCGCTCGCACGCTCAGGCGAGCACGGCGAGGCGCTGGCCCTGTTCCGGGAGATGCAGCGCGCCGGGGTGCGCCCGGACGGCGCGACGTTCGTGGCCGTCCTCGGCGCGTGCGCCCAGCTCGGCGCGCTCGACACCGGGCGGTGGGTGCACGCGTACATGCGCCGGCAGCTGGGGTGCGACGCCGACGGCGTCGTTGGCAACGCCCTGCTCGACATGTATGCCAAGTGCGGCGTGGTGGACCTGGCCGCGGCGGTGTTCGACGGCATGGCGCGGCGCGACGTGTACACCTACGCGTCCATGATCGCGGGGCTGGCCACGCACGGCCGCGCCGAGGAGGCCCTAGCGCTGTTCTCGGCCATGCGGCGAGCTGGCGTGCGGCCGAACGGCGTGGCGCTGCTCGGCGTCCTCTCCGCGTGCTGCCACGCCGGGCTCGTCGACGAGGGCCTCCATCACCTCGGAGGCATGGAGGAGGCCTACGGCGTCGCGCCCGGCGTCGAGCATTACGGGTGCGCCATCGACATGCTCGGCCTCGCGGGGAGGCTGGACGAGGCGGCGGCGCTTGTCGCGGCGATGCCCGTGCCGCCTGACGCGCTCGTCCGGGGCTCCCTCCTCGCGGCCTGCCGCGCGTGCGGCGACGTCGAGAGAGCCGAGCGGGTGATGCGGTGGATGCTGGCAGTGGACCGCAGCGGCGGCGAGGCCGGGGACCATGTGCTCATGTCAAACATGTACGCGTCCAAGGGACGTCATGGCAGGGCGCTGCAGCTGAGGAAGCAAATGAGGAGGAGCAAGATCGTCAAGGATCCCGGCTGCAGCTCCATCGAGATCGACGGCGTCGTGCATGAGTTCCAAGCGGTTCCGGCCAACGCCATCGCTTGATTGTTGATAACAAAGACACCGTGCTGGCCTGTTTTGCACTGAAAAATGCCATAAAGGCTTACTGAACTTAAGTATTTGAACCAAACTTGTGAATTGAATTCGAGAATGGGATTGGTTGAGACACGGAATGAGAATTTGTTGTTCTACCACGAACACACGTGTAGGGCTCTTGTTGCAAACTTCCTCCCATCATATAAGTATATGGTCGCTTGGTTTATCTTAAACTTTTTTAGCTTTTTCTATGGTATCAAAGTTGGTATATGCGTTGACAAAGAATTGGTCAATCTCGTGGTTGTCGAGGCACTAGGCCCATGCCTAAAAAACGAGTGCAGAAGAAGGCTAAAAGGCACAATTAAGTGTTAGACTGTTAACCATTTTTGGGTGTTTGGGACTGCTCCACTCCACGTGTTCAGCTTCGCTTCACGTTTTTTAACGAAACAGGTTCAGCTCCACCAACTCTGCTTTTCAGGGGAAAAAATATGGACTTGTGAGAGCCCCTAAAAGGGCGCTCCACAAACTTCAGGCTTTTTATGGAGCTGCTTTAAAGTGGAGTTTGTGGAGTATAGTTCATGGAGCTGTCCCAAATATGCCCTCAATGTCTATAATACCCATTAAACTACCTACACTATTTTCCTTGTGTAAAAAAAAATAAATGATGGTATGTAAACTTGATTTGTGATGATGTAATAATATACTTAAGCAGTTAATACCTATATTTCCATCCTAAAAATGTCATGGATTTTGGGCCATCAGATCTACATTCAATGGTCCACATCTATCTCCTTTTCATACAAAACAAGAAACCCTAATCTTCTTTCCCCCACTCGACCACTTCCCAATCTCATCCTACCGCTATCGCCGCCACCGCCGCCGTATCCGCCACCGATCTTGGTTGCTCCATCGACCTACTTTCTCAGTTGCTTCCTCCTCGCAACCCTTACTCGGTAAGCCTAGTTCTCTTCTCACATGTGTCGTCGGTGGTTGTTTTCCTCGGCCATATGTGTTGCCCTGTGTGTCGAATGGTATCCTCCTCTTCGATTTTTCAGATTTTTTAGGTGGATTGGCATTCTTACGGTGGTGGTAGGACGCGATCGTGCTACCATAGCTGATGTCTTCTGATGATTTCTCTTTTTGCATCTTGATTGTTGTAGGACATATGGTTCGCATTATTCAGTCTTTTGCCTTTCCTTTTATCACAAGTCTTTGATCTCCACCATTCTATATATGTTTCCATTTTCTTTGTAGCTCCCCACTTGCCTATGTTGTTTGGTGAGCCTCACCGGTGTTTTGTGCCACGCTATCAATGATTTTGTTTTCTGGTTACCTTTGGTCCCTGTCATAGTCCCTTCTTCTCTCTTTTGTTGTTTCCTTTTTTGTTTGTGAGCTGATTTCAATTCTATGAAATACATCATAGTCCCTTTTTGCTTATTTTGTCTTCGGCCTGGTTTTAGGTTTGTTAAATCATGGAATTGTAGTCTCCAGCCCTCCCATGCTCCATTTTGTTGTTTTGGTTGCCCTTTTTATGTTTAAAGGACATAGTTGTTTTAGTGAGTGCATCTGTATAGTTCTTTGTAGAGCATTCTTGACTACAAGGTCTACCTGTTGTGTGGTGACCATTTAGCTTTGGTCGTAGTTTCCCTTCTTAGAGTTTGCTACGATGCATATTCAATGGGTATTGTTTCAGTAGGCTTTTGCTCTTATTGTGATATGTTTGGCTTGTTTTATGTGCCTCCATGGTAGATTAGTTTTCTCTGTTAGGGTCACTTTCTTGTGGCAATTTTTATTGTGATGCTTTGATCTTATGTGCTGATTTTTTTACTTTTGTAGTTGTTGACCTCAGTGGTCCTATGTGTAAGAGTCATTAGTGTTGTGGTGTTTTGTTCCTTGTGCTATGGTGGTGTAATTATTAGGTAGTTCACCCCTTATGCTTTGCGTGGAGGCTTTTACTTCTATGCAATTTAATTTGGTAGCTCTTTGCTTTCTTTACTTTATTTAGTCTCGTATCGTGTCTATTCTATCAAGCGCTGATTATACTTCCTCCTTCCATGTGTTTTCATATTAGTGCCTTGTAGAATTTGTTTGACATGGGTGTTCACATATTAGTGATTGGTATTTTCCTGCCTTTTGGGGCCCTGTGTATTCATTATTGCTAGTTGTGACAAAGCTTGGCTCTACAAAATTGATTTGTTGCACTAGAGGGATCCTGGTCGTTACCCCAACAATTTGTGTATTATTAAATCTTGTCCAACTTACATGTTGTCGCTTGTTGGATGCTGCTTGCTCTTCCTGTTGTTGGGTTTGTGTGGAGGGGATGGTGTCTTCCTCTTGGCTAGCATGCCACTTAGAAGGGCCGGAGGTGGTCATGTGTCCTCGTGTCACCCATACTCGTCGTTAGACCATGCAACTATGCTGGTATGTGGTGGTCACATACCTTGTGCTACTATGTATGCTCATCGTGGTTATAGTGCTAACCTTGCGTGTGCTGCTACATGGCTTCCTCAATTGTTGAATATTAATCCGTTCAGTGAGTCAAACTACATCGCCTTCAGCTATTGTTTGGCTCTTTTGACTACTCTTTGGCTGTCTACTACTTGCTATTAAACTTTTGCTTCCAGCTTCTTAGATTCCTATTATAGGGAACTAAAAGCACACAAACACAAATGGCATGGAGAAGCATGACATCCTTTCTAGTTACCTATAATAGTGTAAACTTGGAATGCAATATTAGCACTTTATTGTATCATGTTCATAATTGTTATTTTAGAAACAGTATAAATGTTGATATTCACAATAGTATATTGAAGGCTTAGCATTCTAAAACAAACCGGGGGAAGTTTGAGATAGTTTGTATACTTTTAAATATTTTAATGCTAATTTTTTATTGATCAACTAAAGTTACAATTTTGGATTACAGGAATCTCACAATGGAAAGCACTTGCATGGACCTTGCCACAACCATGTCCATGTTATTCGCTATGGCTAGACCCCAAGGTTGGGCTGACCTCCCAATTGAGTTACTCCAATCAATTATTATGCTCTTGAGTTGCACCCGTGACCTTCTTGCCTTCATAGCTACCTGCCCCAGTTGGCGTGCAGCCTTCATGTTAGCTAAACCCATCTTATCAAAACATTTTCCACCTCTCATTGTCCAAAGTTGTGCTCATTTAAGTAGCAATGGCCTAGTTCATCACACATGGCAATTGATGGACCCAACCAATCCAACCATGAGATTTCATCGCCAAATTCCCTCAAGCATTATGAACATGGAGTTTGTAGCGTGTTCTTATGGCCATGCCATCTTTGCCTCTATTGACACAAGTCGCATTGCTATTGTCGATGTGTTCACTGGCACTAGTGTTTCACCTCCACTTTGTCCAGCTCTGTTTGTCATGGCTGGACAGTATGGTTATAATGATCGAATTTACTTCAGCCTCACTGCTGCAATGTCATCACCCAAGGCATGCCTCTTTGTCTGCACCATTCATGGTTTATTTGTTTGGCGAATTGGAAGTGATGCTTGGCAGAAGTGCCTCTACCGGTCATGTCACCAACTACTACCCATAAACCAGATTGTGACATTCAAAGGCCAAATCATAGCACTAAGTGTTGCTGACAACCTCTATGTGGTGCACTTGGATGTACCCCAGCATGACATCATTCTTGAGAAAATACCTGTAGTTTGGGAGAATGTTGGGCTTGGTATTTATGAGCCTATCAAGACGTGGCTTGTAGTCTGCAAAGAGAAGCTTGTCTTGGTTGCCAGATTGCCTTTACGAGAAGATGACTTCAGCTTCTTCTACCTTGATTCATCAACTAATCCAGCACGATGGTTGCCGACAACAGACCTAGACCATGCGGTCTTCATTAGCTCTGAGTATCGATTGAAGGTGATAGAAAGTGCCTGTCCAAGTAGTTTGAGACATGGAAGAGGACATGTATATAGCATCTGCCCAAATAGATGGGGAGGGAAAAGGGGTTATCTACACTTGCCACCAGGTCGTGATGTTGTAATTTTTCCATTCACTAGCGGAAGGTTGTTGCCTAGTTGGGTGTTACCTAGTGTTGTCATGAGCGATGGAACTGGGTCGACTCCACAGCAGTGTAACGAGAACAGAGAAGAAGCTAGAAAAGAAGAGAAGCCCCAATCAGGTGTTAGAAGAAGCAAACGAGTTCGCAAACCGATCATTCGTCTTAATCTTTGAATGCATGTAATGACTTGAGCTTGGCCCATGTAGTGGTTAAATGTATGTAAGGATTGCAAGGAAAAGGGAGAAGATCATCGATGAACTTGTTACCTCTAGAACCCTAACTCTACTCCTCTAGACTCCACCAGAGATTCTACCTAATACTACCGTACTGGTTAGAGGATCTTCGACCTCCTCTAACTCTATTATATCTAGACTTGTTGAGGCACATGCTCTCCATATATTTTATATTTTAATAGATTTGGGCATTTTATCCTTGAAGTTTTAATGGCATTGATGTGGCTTTGGTTTGTGGTTGGATCAATATTCCCTTGTGCTAAATCATGGAGATGTGCACTAGTTAATAGACATTTTATCCTTGGTATGCTAAATGCTGTCCAAAATGACTTTAATTTCAAGTATGGAGGGAGTATAGAAAAGGCAAAAATTGCTGGTGGACACTAAAAGTGAGGTTGCTTTGCCAGCAAATACCAAAAAAATAATTTGCTGGTGAACTGGAGGACACCGAACACATTAAAATATTCATTTCTAGCTTAGAGAATAGCCCTGGCTCTTTCGTCTTCTTCCATCCCTTTCTAACGTGCATAGGCCAAGGAGGAGGCGGTGGCAGCTGGATAGGAGGGTCTGCGCCTGCGCCTCTTGCGTGCTCGCCGACGGTGGCGGCCAGCAGTGGTGCCCACGGCCACGGCCTACTCGTCCTACGCGGCGGTGGCTGAGCGGCAGTCTGCGAGGCCTGGCTCATGAGTTTGATGAGTGGGCCCATGGGGATCAGCTGCGGAGGGTGCGGCTTGAAGCTCGGGAGCACGGTGACCACATCACGACACCTTGTCCATGTTGCGGAATTGGTCCTCAATCGTGTCGCCGAGTACCTTGTACGGGTGTGACACGAGCATGAATGACGACACGGTTGCGACAGACAGCGTTAGGAGGCCCGGGAGCGTGAACCATGCTTCAAGCCTAGCTTCAAGGTCGTCGCCGCACAGGAACTCCACTAGCCCGTGCGAGAACACAGCGCACGACTGAACCCACAACACTGGCACACTGCCGAGGGGATGCTAGCATCGGCTGCGACGTCGGTCACCCACGACAGGAACTGGTTCCCGATGATGCACGCCACCGGCCGCCTTGTTTCCGCCTGGCGCCTGAGCAGGGCTGCTAAAGCCAGCCGCTCGGCGATGTCAAGGTGCTGCGGGAAGTCTTTCATGTCTAGCAGTGTCCCGTCGAGTGGTCGAAAGGGTAGTCTAGGAAGTCGAACCAGATGTGGCCGGCGCCGAAGGGCACACGCCGTGCCGCCAGCCGACACCCCCGAGGTGGTGGTGAGATCGTTGAGGATGACGCAGGACGAGGAGCATGTGACGAGGACCCCTGGCCGCGATGCACTTGGCATGAGGCACGGGGTTGATGTGGCCCTGGCTCGGGTAGTAGATGAGGAGGACGTGGACGTGGCCACATGGGACGTGACCTTAGCCATGGTCGCGTATGTGTGCGAGCTCTCTTGCGACTTGCGAGAGAAATAGAGAATGGAGCTTGCTAGTGTCGCTTGGTCTTCGGGCCTTCGCATAGCCCAACGGGCCAGCCCCATTCGGTGTCCTCTAGTGAGGAAGAAGAAAGAGCTAGGGGCAAAATTGTTATTTCACAGCTATTCTCCCCACCTCTGAGCTAGAAATGAATATTTTAATGTGTTCGTTGTCCTCTAACAAATTTGACGCAAAGTAGAGTTCCCAACAGCAAATCGATTTAATTATTTTCGTTATCCATACGCAAAAGCAGCCTCACTTTCAGTGTCCACTAGCAAATTTTGCCTATAGAAAAAAATAAACACAGGCTACCATACCATGAAAAAAGCTTCCAATTGAGTATTTATCGTGTGGTTGGTCGATATGTATCTAAGATAAGTGTTGAGATCTAAGACAACTTATTAGCTTGAAAAAATTAGGCCAATTATTATTTGTTTGTGCAGCATTAGACCAGCTTGGGCAACCATTAGGCCTGAAACGAGTTACGCTTGTCCTTGACCCAGCCAAACTATGACCTTGGCTATTGGGACCAAGATGGCCATTTGCATATAATCTAGATCAGTTAAGTATTAGTATACGTTTCAAACATGCCCCTTTTTTTTGTATTAGTAACAACACTTAATTGGTTGTGAAAAATATATAAGAAAAATACTAAGTGTGTGGATGTGTAATATAGAGGTTGTTAGAAGAATGTAGTAATGCATCATTAATTTTTCAATATGGTGGAATACACATGCATGTCTTTAACGTGGAGTACACCCATAGGGACGTGTACCATTTGTGTCCAATACTATGCTCCAAGAATACGTGAGTATACACATTGGGTAAGGGATTTTAAAGTCATGTTTGGCATAGCTTCTCTTCACGAGCTGTTTGAAGAAGTTTTATGCCAAATGAGTATTTTCTGCTAGATAATTAGACAATTTCCAAGTCAATTTAATCTGGAAAAATAATTGTATCATGATGATGTCATATGAGAAAATAAGCAATAACATCATGGCATCATATATGTTCATCCGAAAACCATAAGCATGATCAACATGATTATAAGCATCAAACCATGGCAAAAGGTATATACCAGCAAGATCATAAAACATGTATGAACCAAAAGCATGATAAAAAACATATAACCATATTATATAAAACGTACCAGGAAGCGCACAAGCCATGAACATAACATAAACAAGGATAAACACATATATCCACAGCATATTATACGTAACAGAGATAGTGCAAAGCATGAATATGAAGATGTTAATACAAGATGATGAGTCTAGGGTGTACCTAGAGGAGGGTCCCATGCCGAAGGCATTGGAGGCTCCATTCTCACTTGTACTACCCATGGTAGAATTAGTGAGTTGCTTGAAGTAGTGGATCGCAGTTGGTGCAGAGAGGATCGCAGTGCTATCCGCGCCTCCAGGAAGAAGAACGAGCAGATGATGTTGCTGAGAAGAAGAACAAGCAGTCGCGTAGTCGCTCCCTAAAAACCTAATCACCGCACATCGGTTCTGTGCGCGCAGAATCACAAGACGGGAAGAGCCATCTCGCAGCAGAGGATATGGTGTCTGTGTTTTGGAATTGTCTCTACCCTGAAGAAAGATAGGAGCGAGGACTCTTTATTTCCGCAACGGGGAGGAGAAGGGACCAGCCGAAGAGATCAGGAGACCGTAACTCACAGGATTAATGCCAACCCACATTCGCCGCCTGCCTCGCCCTCGTCCACGCCCTGGCCCGGCCGGCGGCGGCGCGCGCGTGTGGCATACTTTTGTCCTTTCCTCAACTGCTCAATATAGACGGATAAAATCCAACCATATAAGTTGAGTCAACGTTTAGTCAAACTCCCGTATGGTACAAATCATACACCACATAATGTTACGGACCATAGAGTTTATTGATTTATTAAATGTATTATGGACCAAGCCCACAATAAATCCAACATTTTCAAACAGCTTAACATGCTCACAATGAATTCATGTGGAATGAAGCTAAAATAACTGCTTCTCCTAGTTTCAATTCATTTTTGTGGGCCCTGTGTGGGTAGATATCCTATTTGGAAGAGCATGTTTTAAGAACCTTCACATAACCCCTAATAAAAAATGGGAAGTAAACGACAATGTTCCCTCTATGAAAAGTTACTGAGCCTATTGGCATTCTGGCAGTGAACAGGAAGCTTCAGAACGATGGACAAGGCATCTATGTGTTTCCCTTTTTTTATAGGTTGATCGGTTGTGTCTACGCAACGAGTGGACGAGCAAAGCTCCTGGAGGGACTTTTTTCCTTGACACAAGTCGATTTTTGTTGTTGGTGTTGTAAGCTGGTGTACTTGCTACCCTAGAGTACGTCACATCTCACACCTATATGGATCAGTTTTGCGGGACAAATTTTGAATTGTAAAATTGCAGTTTATTTTGGGACAAAGGGGGTATGTTTTTATGTAAAAACAAATTGATACTTGTGAAATTTCTACACAATTCCTATGAATTTTTTTGCATTCTATAAATGGGCCCTCATTCTCTTCCTTCTTCCAAATGTGCATGGTACATAAGTTGTAATAGTGCCAAGTCTGGATTGTTGTATTAGCACTTTGTTGTGTTACATTTTTAAAATGGAATCATTTTACCAACATATCAAAACAAATATCAATTGCCACACTGCTATCTTGAAGGCTTAGCATTCTAAAATAAACCATAACTATTTAGGTGAAGTTGAGTCAGTTGTCTTTATTTTCTTAATGTATTATAAAGCTTAATTTCTTTATTTGGTCTTCTCTTTGAACTCGTAATTTCCCTGACTGCCTAGTTTTCATTACTGTTGAAAAAGGTGAAAATACAGCTCCCTGTTCATTTTGTTCACACCACGCCACCGGTGAGCATGGTGACACACCTCTCTCCTGTGGGTGCATAAACGAGAAGGACAGACAGCGTCGCCGATACCCTGCGCGCTGCGATGCAAATTCATGGAGCTCTGCGCTACTTTGAACAACCTTGCATAAAGAGGAGTCTTGAAATCTGACTTAATCCATCCATCAAGAAGCTAGTAGAAAGCTTTTGTGCTTGCCGGTCACAGCAGCGGGCCGAGGACAGGACAAGCCTTATGGCATTGTTGGCCTTAGTATCCGCCATGTCCATGCCGACGGCGAGCCTCATCGATGACGAGGGCCTCCGTCACCTCGGTGCCATGGCGGAGGCTTACGGCGTGACACCCAGCAAGGCATCGAGCACTATGTGTTAGCTTTCTTTAGGATCTAATGGAGTAGATCAGTGGGGTAATCATTTGCATTTCGTGATATACATGGTGTCCTAGAACATGATCTACTGGATCCGAGAGAAAGAGAGGTAGAGAGGAGGAAGTGAAGTGGAACAGACCATTGGTGGAAGGGGCAGTGGCGTTGGAGCTCGAGCCAGTGGCGGCCATCTCCTTCGTTGGTGAAGATCTGCTCACTGGCAGCGATGTTCGGGGAAGGGGAAGCCGATGCAGTGAAGTTCGCGATGAAGAAGATGTGGTGACGGAGTGGTGGCGCAGTCCAGTGACGGCGGCGGCGGCGCTTCCCTTCGTTGGCTACGTCCCTCTCTTGTGATCGGGATTAGGGTTGTAGGTGGGGAAACTGGCAGCTCATGTGAACCTCGTACCAAGTGCCACGGCCCCCAACTCTCTTTTATATGCGCTGTGCGATGGGGCCCGCCAGCCATGGATGGGCTGGGCGCCCCCGATTAGGGCGCGAGTTCAAGGCCCAAGAAGACCGTTGGGTCTTCTATGGATAGGAGATCAATCTAACACTATGGATGCGCCGTCGACATACTGGGCCGCATGATGAGGCTGGACAAGGCAAAGGTGCTCCAGCGCCGGTCCTAGAATTTTGAGGGTCCTCTGGCGAGCTCGTCACGATGGCCCCTCTAGAGCATGTATAAAATCTTAAATTATATATGCGCTAATTTTAGTTGTAAAGGGAAAGCAACTCCAATAATATATTTTTAATTTAACATGACTAAATTATAAGAAAAACATGACTATATGAGTACAAAGTACTAGAAGTCTGAAATACTATACAAAAAATTAATTTGGATTAAAAATGAACAAGGAAAAAATACCTAGGGTCTGGACATGAACTGAAATAACTGATTGTAATTCGCAAAAAGGCAAGAACCAAGATGTCGTCGTTGTGAAGCTCTGCCTGGTCCTAGTCGCCGCCGTCGTGCGCCGTTCTCGGACTCAGCGGTGCGGCTCGTCACCTCGTCCGACTCTGCATGTGTGCGTCGGGACTCAGGCGTCGGCTCGTGAGCGCGTCGCAAACTCGTGAGACGTAATCTGCGATCGGCACTGCAACACGTGCGGCTCCTCACCTCCTCTTTGCCTGAGGCGGGCCGTGGTGAAAACTGGGAAACAAAGCCAGAAAGGCCACTAATTTTCTTGGGCCGGCTGGCCAGTTCTTTGCCTCTCTCCTCATTAGTTCGATGATGCCTAATAGACTATAGGGCATGGAGGTTTATGTACCTAGGCTTGGGCCCCTCCCCCGCCTGGGCCCTCGGCCGTCGCACCTCATGCCCTACCCCTAGGGCCGGCACTAAGGTGCTCATCGTGGTGATGCCCGTGCCGCCCGATACCCTTGTCTGGGCTCCCTCGTCGCGGTCTGCGGCGTGCGGGGCGACGTCGACAGAGCCGGCTAGGTGATGCGAGGGACCACATGCTCATGTCGAACATGTACACGTCCAAGGGACGGCATGGCAGAGCGGTGCAGGTGAGGAAGCATATGAGGAGGCTGCAGCTCCATCGGGATCGACCCTGTCGTGCATGAATTCCGAGTGGTTTCGGCCAACGCCATTGCATGATGTGATGAAATTATTTACAACGTGAATGGGATTTTTGTTGAGACATTGATCGAGAATTTGTTGTTCTACCATGAACACGTGTAGGGCTTATTACTAGTTGTTGCAAACTTCCTCCCATCGCTATGTCCATGCAACCCGTAGCCCAATAGCCCAGCACAAAGCCCGCCTTTTCAGCCCGGCACGGGCATGGCATGGTCCGGTGGTGAGCGGGCCTGGCATGGCACAACCTGGTAAAAAGAGAAAGGCCTAGTGGCGGCCTATCAGATTGGTAACCCCTAAAATTTGGAATTTGGCCCAGCCCATAATCACATATATAACCTTCCACTTTCTATTCCTAACCCTAATTTCTCACTTCCTCTCCCCACCCGACTGAGTTGGATCGATGACGGCCACCTCCGTTCTCCTCTGCGAGTCGCGAGTCACAACTTCTTCCCCCCACCATGGCTCTGCTCCGCCCTCCTTCCCCGGTGCCGATCTCCGTGCCTCCTCCCTCGCGATGCACCTCCCTGCTCGTGCAGAGGAAGGGCGGTGGCGGCGCCCCTTCACGCGAGCATATCCCTTGCGCGCGGGAGGTAGCGCATGGCTATGCGGTGGTGGCGGTGCTCCCTCACACCTCTGCTCGTCCCTTGCGATGTGGCGGCAATGCTTCTCCGCGCCTCAGCTCCTCCCTCCCTCCTTTCCGATGCAGCGGTGGTGCTCTCAGTGGCATGGAGATGTGGGCCTCGGGCTATAGCCCAGCCTGCTAGAGAGGCCGTGCCTATCGGGCCAAACTGGCCCAAAAATCGGCCCGAGGGGCCATGCCTAGGCCAATGGCCAGGCACGAGGCACGTCCTCGGCACGGTCCGTTGGACATTTATATCGCTAGGTTCGTCTTTATAACTTTTTTAGCTTTTTCTATGGTATCTAAGTAGGTGTATACGTTGACATAGGATTGGTCAATCTCATGGTTATTTTTAGGTAAAATCTCATGGTTATCAAGGCACTAGGTCCAAGCCTTAAAAAACTAGTGCAGAACAAGGCTAAAAGGCACGATTTAGCGTGTTAGCCATTTTCAATCTCTATAGTACCCTTCAAACTACCACAATCTTATTTTCCTTGAGTAAAAAGTTATAAATTATGGAACACTTGATTTCTGATGATGTAACAATATACTCAGTCAGTTAATACCTATATTTCCATCATGTAAGGAGAATGTTGGTTTTGGTGAGCACAAGTATGGAGTGTAAGTATGGCAACAAATGGCAGGCAGTTTATAAAGATAAACATGTCGTGTTTGCTAGATTTTTTTTCACACAAACACACACAAAATGCACACGCATGTGCGCACACACAACACACACGCACATGCGTGCACGCGCACAAACGGGCTACTATACTAGGAAAAAGCTTACTCTCGGCCATATGTGTTGCCCTGTTTGTCGAATGGATCAATATAGATTGTTTTTGTTTCCTCGTCTTTGATTTTCTTTTTTTGAGGTGGTTGTCGTTCGAACGGTGGTGGTAGGTCTCTGTCGTGCTACCATAACCGATGTCTTCCGGTGATTTCTCTTTTTGCATTTTGCTGCTGTAGGACATGTGGTTCATTGTTTTCTGTCTTCCACCTTTCATTTTATCGTGAGTTTTTTTTATCTCCACCATTCTATATATCATTCTTTTTTCTTCATAGCTCCCACTTGCCTCTGTTGTTTGGTGAGGTTCACCGGTTCTTTGTGCCACGCTATCAATGATTTTGTTTTTTGGTTACCTACGGTCCCTATTGTAGTCCCTTCTCTCTTTTGTTGTATTCTTTTTTCAGTTGCGAGTTGATTGCAATTCCATAAGATCCATGTAATGTACTGGTGTGTCAGCATTGCTACTAGATAGGAACCCTTTCCCTTTTTGCTTGCTTCATCTTCGGCCCAGTATTGGGTTTGTAATATCATGGAACCATAGCAGTCTTTTTTACCCCTCTCATGCTAATTTATTTTGTTGTTTTGTTGCCCTTTTTATGTTTAAAGGACATAGTTGTTTCAGAGTGAGTGCATATGTGTAGTTGTAGAGTGTTCTTGCCTATAACATCTATCCATTGTTAGTTGACCATTTTAGCTATGGTCATAGTTTTCCTTCTTAGAGTTTGTTAAGATGTATATTCAAAAGACATTGTTTTAATAGGCTTTTGCTCTATTGTGATATGTGTGTTTTGTTTTATGTGCCTCCATGGTAGATTAGTTTTCTCTATTAGGGTCATTGTTCTTGTGGTAGTTTTTATTGCGGTTGTTTGATCCTTTATGCTGATTGTTTACTTATGTAGTTGTTATCCTAAGTGGTCCTATGTGTAAGAGTCATTAGTGTTGCTGGACCCTAATTTTGGATTATAGGAATCTCACCATGGAAAGCAGTTGCATGAACCCTGCCACCACTATGTCCATGTTATTCCGTGTGGCTGGACCACAAAGGTTGGGTTGAGCTCCCAACTGTGTTACTCTGGTCAATTATTATGCTCATGAGTTGCACCCGTGACCTTCTTGCCTACATAGCCACCCGCCCCAGCTGCCGTGCAACCTTCATGTTAGCTAAACCCACCTCATTGAACCCTTTCCCACCTCTCATCCTTCAAAGTTGTGCTCATTTAAGTAGTAATACAATGGCCAAGTTCATCACACATGGCAATTGATCGATGGACCCAGTCAATCCAACCATCAGATTTCATCACCAAATCCACCAAGCATATGAACATAGAATTTGTAGGGTTTTCTTATGGCCATGCCATCTTTTCCTCTATCGACACAAGTTGCATCACTATTGTCGATGTGTTCACTAACGCCAGTGTTTCACCTCCACTTTGTCCATCCTTGTTTTCCATGGCTAGTTGGTATGGTTATTACAACGATCAAATTTACTTTGGCATCACCGCTGCAATGCATCACCCAATGCATGCCTCTTTGTCACCATCATTTATGGCCTATTTGTTTGGGGGAATTGAAAGTGATCCTTGGCAAAAGCGCATCTACACGTCATATCATCAACAACTACCAATTAAATAGAATGTGACATTCAAAGGCCAAATCATAGGCATGGGTATTGGTGAGAGACTCTACGGGGTACACTTGGATGCACCGCAACTTGGCATCATTGTCAAAGAACTACCTGTTTGGGAGAATGCTGGTTTTGGTGAGTATAAGGTATGGCAACACATGGCTGGCAGTTTACAAAGATAAACTTGTCTTGTTTGCTAGATTTCTTCACACACACACACACACACACAAAATGCTCACGCACACGCTCGCACACAACACACACGCACATGCACATGCACACGTGCATACACACATATGCGTGCACGCACACAAACGGGCTACTATACTAGGAAAAAGCTTACTCTCAGCCATATGTGTTGCCTTGCTTGTCGAATGGATCAATATAGATTGTTTTTGTTTCCTCATCTTCGATTTTATTTTTTTGAGTTGGATTGGCATTCGTATGGTGGTGGTAGGTCACTGTCGTGCTACCATAGCCAATGTCTACCGGTGATTTCTCTTTTTGCATTTTGCTGTTGTAGGACATGTGGTTCACGGTATTCTCGGTCTTCTACCTTTCCTTTTATTGTGAGTTTTTATCTCCACTAATCTATATATCATTCTCTTTTCTTCGTAGCTCCCACTTGCCTCTATTGTTTGGTGAGGGTGACCGATTCTTCGTGCCACGCTATCAATGATTTGGTTTTTTGGTTACTTATGGTCCCAATCGTAGTCCCTTCTCTCTTTTGTTGTGTTCTTTTTTTAGTTGCGAGCTGATTGCAATTCCATGAGATCCAAGTCCCTTCTCTCTTTTGTTGTGTTCTTTTTTTAGTTGCGAGCTGATTGCAATTCCATGAGATCCAGTAATGTACTGGTGTGTTGGCATTGCTACTGCATAGGAACCCTTTCCCTTTTTGCTTGTTTTGTCTTCGGCCCGGTCTTGGGTTTGTTAAATAATGGAATGGTAGCAGTCTTTTTCACCCCTCTCATGCTAATTTATTTTGTTGTTTTAGTTGCCCTTTTTATGTTTAAAGGACATACTCCCTCTGTCCATAAAAAAGAGTCATTCTCGCTTCCCAAAAAGTCAACAATGTTCAAGTTTGACCAAATATATTTAATAAAATTTTAATATTTATGATACATAATTAGTATCATTGGATAGATCTTTGAATATGCTTTTATAATAAACTTATTTGGAGATACAAATGTTGCACGTATTTTCTACAAATATAGTCAAAGTTGAGAAAGTTTGACCAACGCACATCCCATAGCGATCCTTTTAAATGGATAGAGGGAGTAGTTGTTTCAGAGTGAGTGCATATGCATAGTTGTAGAATGTTCTTGCCTTTAATATCTATCCATTTTTAGGTGACCATTTTAGCTATGGTCATAGTTTCCCTTCTTAGAGTTTGCTAAGATGTATATTCAGAAGACATTGTTTTAATAGGTTTTTGCTCTATTGTGATATGTGTGGTTTGTTTTATGTGCCTAAATGGAATATTAGTTTTCTCTATTAGGGTCATTGTTCTTGTGGTAATTTTTATTGTGGTTCTTTGATCCTTTGTGTTTGATTGTTTACTTATGTAGTCGTTATCCTAAGTGGTCCTATGTGTAAGAGTCATTAGTGTTGTTGGACCCTAATTTTGGATTATAGGAATCTCACCATGGAAAGCAGTTGCATGAACCCTGCCACCACTATGTCCATGTTATTCCATGTGGCTGGACCACAAAGGTTGGGTTGAGCTCCCAACTGTGTTACTCCGGTCAATTATTATGCTCCTGAGTTGCACCCGTGACCTTCTTGCCTACATAGCCACCCGCCCTAGCTGCCGTGCAACCTTCATGTTAGCTAAACCCACCTCATTGAACCCTTTCCCACCTCTCATCCTTCAAAGTTGTGCTCATTTAAGTAGTAATACAATGGCCAAGTTCATCACACATGGCAATTGATCGATGGACCCAGTCAATCCAACCATCAGATTTCATCACCAAATCCCCCAAGCATATGAACATGGAATTTGTAGGGTTTTCTTATGGCCATGCCATCTTTTCCTCTATCGACACAAGTTGCATCACTATTGTCAAAGTGTTCACTAGCGCCAGCGTTTCACCTCCACTTTGTCCATCCTTGTTTTTCGTGGCTAGCCGGTATATGGTTATTACAATGATCAAATTTACTTCGTCGTCACCGCTGCAATGTATCGCTCAATCCATGCCTCCTTGTCAGCATCATTTATGGCCTATTTGTTTGGTGAATTGAAAGTCATGCTTGGCAAAAGCGCATCTACACGTCATATCATCAACAACTACCCATTAAACAGACTGTGACATTCAAAGGCCAAATCATAGGCATGGGTATTGGTGAGAGAGAGAGACTCTACAGGGTGCAATTGGATGCACCACAACTTGGTATCATTTTCGAAGAACTACTGGTATGGGAGAATGTGACTGGCAGTTTACAAAGATAAACTTGTCTTGTTTGCTAGATTTCTTCACACACACGCGCAAAACGGACACTTACGCGCGCACACACACAACACACACGCACATGCACATGTGCATACACGCACATGCGTGCACGCACACAAACGGGCTACTATACTAGGAAAAAGCTTACTCTCGGCCATATGTGTTGCCCTGTTTGTCAAATGGATCAATATAGATTGTTTTTGTTTCCTCGTCTTTGATTTTCTTTTTTGAGGTGGTTGGCGTTCGTACGGTGGTGGTAGGTCACTGTCGTGCTACCGTAGCCAATGTCTTCCAGTGATTTCTCTTTTTGCATTTTTCTGTTGTAGGACATGTGGCTCACGGTATTCTCGGTCTTCCACCTTTCCTTTTATCGTGAGTTTTTTTTATCTCCACCATTCTATATATCATTCTCTTTTCTTCGTAGCTCCCACTTGCCTCTGTTGTTTGGTGAGGCTAACTGGTTCTTTGTGCCATGCCATCAATGATTTTTTTTTGTTACCTACGGTCCCTATCGTAGTCCCTTCTCTCTTTTGTTGTGTTCTTTTTTCAGTTGCGAGATGATTGCAATTCCATGAAATCCATGTAATGTACTAGTGTGTCGGCATTGCTACTGGATAGGAACCCTTTCCCTTTTTGCTTGTTTCGTCTTCGGCCCTGTCTTGGGTTTGTTAAATCATGGAACCATAGCAGTCTTTTTCACCCCTCTCAAGCTAATTTATTTTGTTGTTTTGCTTGCCCTTTTTATGTTTAAAGGACATAGTTGTTTCAGAGTGAGTGCATATGCGTAGTTGTAGAGTGTTCTTGCCTATAACATCTATCCATTGTTAGGTGACCATTTTAGCTATGGTCATAGTTTCCCTTCTTAGAGTTTGCTATGATGTATTTTCAGAAGACATTGTTTTAATAGGTTTTTGCTCTATTGTGATATGTGTGGTTTGTTTTATGTGCCTCCATGGTAGATTAGTTTTCTCTATTAGGGTCATTGTTCTTGTGGTAGTTTTTATTGTAGTTCTTTGATCCTTTGTGCTGATTGTTTACTATTGTTATCCTAAGTGGTCTACGTGTAAGAGTCATTAGTGTTGTTGGACCCTAATTTTGGATTATAGGAATCTCACAATGGAGAGCAGTTGCATGGATCCTACCACCACTATGTCCATGTATTCCTTGTGGCTGGACCACAAGGTTGGGTTGAGCTCCCAACTGTGTTACTCCGGTCAATTATTATGCTCTTGAGATGCACCCGTGACCTTGACTTCATAGCCACCCGACCCAGTTGGCATGCAACCTTCATGTTGGATAAACCCACCTTATTGAAGCCTTTCCCACTTGTCATCCTTCAAAGTTGTGCTCACTTAAGTAGTAATATAATGGCCAAGTTCATCACACATGGAAATTGATGGACCCAGTCAATCCAACCATCAGATTTCATTGCTAAATCCATATGCATATGAACATGGGATTTGTAGGGTTTTCTTATGGCCATGCCATCTTTGCCTCTATCAACACAAGTTGCATCACTATTGTCGATGTGTTCATTGGCACCAACGTTTCACCTCCACTTTGCCGGTATGGTTATTACAATGATCAAATTTACTATGGCGTCACTGCTGCATTGTATAGCCCAATGCATGCCCTTTGTCAGCATCATTTATGGCCTATTTGCTTGGTGAATTGAAATTGATGCTTGGCAAAAGCGCATCTACATGTAATATCATAACAACTACCCATTAAACAGATTGTGACATTCAAAGGCCAAATCATAGGCATGGGTATTGGTGAGAGACTCTACAGGGTGCACTTGGATGCGCTGCAACTTGGCATCATTGTTGAAGAACTACCTGTATTGGAGAATGTTGGTTTTGGTGAGTATAAGTATGGCAACACATGGCAGGCAGTTTACAAAAATAAACTTGTCTTGTTTGCTAGATTTCTTCACACACACACAAAACGCATACGCATGCGCGCGCACACACAACTCTCACGCACGAGAACCGAGCTAGGCTCAGGTGGATAGCCAGCCAGGTATGTAGGTTGCCGGCGCGGGTTCGATTCCTTGAATCGAACTCCCGTCTCTCATCGAGATTTATTTCCGTTAATAATCTGCAACCTCTCTTGCGTGGAGCCACAAAGGGCTTGCGACGCGCCCATCGCCTATGGAGCCATGGATGGTCCTGGTGATCTCTACGGAGTCATGGATGGTCCTAGTGATCTATAGATGGACGTGGTCTTCTGATCTATGTGTACTTGTAGGTCTAGTTTGTACATGTGTGGTGTGTGTGGGTGTGCGTGTGTAGTGTGGACGTGTGTCTATGTATGAACTGATACTACAGTTGTACCTTAGAGGAGAGGCTATGCATACACACACATGCGCGCACGCGCACGCGCACACACGGGCTACTCTCCTAGGAAAAAGCTTACTCTTGACTATTGCTCATGTGGTCGCTCCACGTGCCTTTGAACTTAGTGTTGAGATCCTTAGAAAACTTACAATCTTGAAAAAAGACCAATTATTATTTCTTAACGTAGCATTCACACACACACCGCACACGTCCGCGCACACACACACAAAACGCACACGCACGCGTGCACACACAACACACGAGCATACACACACGCGCATACACACACATGCGTGCACGCGCACACACGGGCTACTATACTAAAAAAAAATCTTACTCTTGACTATTTCTCATGTGGTCGCTCCACATGCCTTTTTGAACTTAGTGTCGAGATCCTGAGACAACTTACTGTTTTGGAAAAAATGAGGCCAATTATTATTTCTTAATGTAACATTAGACCAGCTTAGGCAGCCATTCCAAGCCTGAAATGAATTACACTTGTTGTTAACCCTACCAAACTATGACTCTGGCTATTGAGCTCAAGATGGTCATTTGCATATAAACTTGATCAATTAAGTATTAGTATACTCTTCTATTACTAACAACACTTAATTGGTTGCGAACATAATACAAAAAAAAACATTAAGTGCATGATTGTATGGTATAGAGGTGCTTATAAGAATGTAGCAATCATCATCATATTTTTCAATATGATGCTTATACACATGTTCTTTATTGTGGAGTACGCCAATATGGACATGTGCTATTTGTGTAAAATGTTGAGTTCTATAAAAATGTGAGTACTCATGTTAGGTCCAGGACAGCTAGCGGACAGGTCTCATTCTAAACTAGTCTGTTCACAAGTTTTAAGCTATGTATGGAGGAACTGCACAAGGTGTTGTCCTAGTGATCGACATGCTACAACATTTTGAATTAAGGTGAATTAATTGGTCAGCAGCTAAACAAGGCCTACCTAATTTCAATGCTCAGTCCCCTAAGCATTGGAGTCTCCATGGGCAAGGCTGGACAAAAAACCGTTAACTTGGCTCGTTGAACTTGTTTTTCTTTTAATTAAAATATAAATGAGTTCATTTTGAATGACTTTGGACTTTCACTCTGCACGTTAAGCTCAGTTTAAATCAGATCACAAACAGTCAGGAGACTATAATAAATAAATTATTATATCATTTAAAAAAACACTTCAAAAATAATATAGCTGTCTCCTCGCAAATCACGAAGGCAGACGACGTCATCGTCGCCAATGGCCTGGGCGTTGTGATGCAAATTCATGGAGCTCTGTATTGCTACCTTCAACAACCTTGCACAAAGAGACTTGAGATTTGACTTATTCCATCCAACAGGAAGCTAGAAAACCTTGTTCGCTACAGCCTACAGCTACTCTGCTGCCTGCCACTCTGCCAGTAGCAGCAGCGGGCCGAGGACACGACCACCGCGCTCATCACTTGGCGCCGGTGCCGGCGTCGGCCACGTCCACGGTGCCGATGGCGGGCCTCTCGACGTCCTCCATGTCCTCCTCGCGGACGAACACCGCCTGGTCCAGCACCGACGGAGACGCGGACCTGGTATGCCCGTTGCCGCTGCCGTTCCCGTCGCCGGACGCCTCGTCGGCCGGGGCGAAGACGCCCGTCTCCTGGTCGGGCACCCAGGCGTCGCCCACGCCGCCCAGCGTCGCGGAGCGGTCCCCCTGGACCACCTCCACGTTCTTGCGGTTCAGCGCCGCCTCCACCTGCGCCGCCGTCGCGTCGGCGTGGCACTCCCGCTCCCGCTCGGCGGTGCTGCTGCTGTGGGAGAAACTCTGACGAGCTCCTCCGCGCCTGCAAAAGATCGACGCCGACATGTATGTCAGGTCAGTGCTCCTGCCTGGCGTTGGCAAGGTTATTGCTATTGCAATTTGCGAAGACGCAGGATCCGTGGCGAAAACAAAAGAAAGAGCCTGTGTGCTAATCGAAAGAAATGCCTCCCAGCCTAGAATAGATCCGGGGAACAGAGGTGCCTTGTTATACCTGCAGAACGAGCCCGAAGAGGAGAGAACGGCGAGCCCACCCTGCCCAGCCGCACGGCGGCCGGCGACGGCGGCGGCGAGCGCTCTCGTGGCCATGGCGATTAACCAGCTGCTGTGTATACTGAGCACAGACTTTTGATCGGCGAAGGAACGGACGGGGGAGCACGGAGGAGCTGTTCGTACAGTCCTTTAAACTTTTAACCCTGCTCTGCTCTCGATGGATCCTCTGTTTTGTTTCTGCTCTCGATGCTGCGTGCGGGTGGCGACGTGTGCAGACTGCAGCGGGTGGTGGGCAATGGCGTGGCAACACGGTGGGGAGCCGGGGCCCGGGCGTGGCAGTTTTATAGGGCGCGGGCGGCGGCGTGTGCTGCTCTGCTCGGTCGGTGCAAGAAACAGAGAGGGCCGAGGGCCGCGCAGGCGACGCCGCTGGCTGCGTGCCACCGCCCACCGCCGTCTGCACATCAAGTCAGCGAATCTGCCTGCTTTATTTATTTATTTATTTATTTTTGTCTCTCTATCTCTGGGCTTCTTCCTTGTTCCAACACGTACTACGAGCAGAGTTGTTACCAGTGTTCTGCACTCTAACTATATAATCAAATCTATAAAAAGTATTAAAATTTATAAGTTATAACGCTAAAAAAATATTTGATTGCCTATAGGATTTTTTTTACATTTTTCCCATTACAAAAAAATATTATTTTTCTAGAGGAGCCAAACTTTTAATGAGTCAAATAATAAAAAATACTAATATTTATAATGTGTAATAAGCATTATTTGATAGTAAAATATATTTTTATAATATAAACTTTTTTGGAGATCGATGCTATTTTCTAAATATCTTGATAAATTCATCGAAAAGCAAGATAAGCAAGATGTATATTTATTTTGAGTGCAATGAATAGTAAATATATTGAAGACATAATATTGATACTTTTTGTTTAAACCAGTCTAAACTTAATTAATTTTGATTTATCGGTAATGCTTTGATTCGAGCGTGTAACTCTTTACTCGAGTATCGGACGGACACAGGGCATGGGACCATGTGATACAACTTTTGTTTAATATCCAGTCAATTCATCACCTGTCCATCTCCTACTCTGCCACCCGCCCCGCTGCTCCAGTTGGTGCTCCATGCGCCCGCCCTGCTACTCCTGCTCTGCCGCCTACCTCGCCCGACGACGTCAATAGGCGCCGCCAGCGCAAGGAGAAGCATAGGGCCTTAGCGCAGAAGCCCTCCGGTCTCGCCTCCTGCTATGGCTGCGACACCCCACTGCAGACGGCGGAGGAGGCCGCACCGAGACATGATGCATGTTGCAAGTGCACATCTCAAATGTTTCAGATATACCTGTGCGACACGCACGTGTTTACGAAAAATATTTCAAACACATGGGAATATTAATTGAATTCTAGATATATCAATCCATATATCATAGACATTTCTTTAAATATATAAATAAATATCTTTATAGATGGGTTCGGACTCAAGTGATAGAGCCACGCATGGCTCGTATAAATACGTTTTGCATTAATATTTTTGTTCGTATGGGCGTTAGAGTCCTTTTTGTCTTGTATTGGCATCGGAGTCCTCAAACATGATAATTTGACTCGTACGGACTTAAATCTCATATGTGTTTAGATTTTTATTATTTTTCTTTTTCGAGTTCTAGGAGCAATCTTGGTTTAATATTTTTGCTCGTATGAGCGTCAGAGTCCTTTTTGGCTTGTATTGGCGGCGGAGTCCTCGAACATGATAATTTGACTCGTACGGGCATTGGAGTCTTACATATCACGTGTGTTTGGATTTTTATTATTTTACTTTTTCGAGTTCTAGGAGGAATCTTGGTTGAGGAGAAGTATTACATCTTACATGTAAGATCAAGGATGACGGAGGGTTCATATAGCATGACGTCTAAATCGAACGATTATTATTATTATAGAGGGAGAACCCTTTAAAAAACTCACTCTTTTTAGTGTGATGATATATTTCAAGGGGCTGATTGACTCCCAGCCAACGCCCGTCACACCACAACTGATGGCAGCCAAGAAATTCTTTGGTCGTTTGGTTGGTAACTGTGACCGCCACAGGTTTTACAGTTCATTTTTTCGCCACGGGTTAGGCGGTAGTTTTCTTCGACGCACCCTAGGCGGGGCCGCCACAGCGGCGCGGGCGTTGGCTCGGAGCCAAACAGCCTCTAAGTGTTTCATACGGATATTGCAAAAGTATATCAAGATATTGCAATGTTACAATGATTGTACATGCATGTTGCAAGCGTGTGTCTCGTTTTATCTGTTTTTTCACACGTATGTTATAAGTGTGTTTATTTGGATGTTGCATATGTTTCACACATATATTGCAAATGTTTTATCTGAATGTTTTGTATGTTTGCAATGGTTTTCAATTGTTTTTGCAAGTGTTTCAGATGCATGTTTCAATTGTTTCATCTGTTTTTTTTATGTTGCTAGTGTTGCATCTAGATATTTCAAAAGTAGATAAAGGTTGCACATAGTATGCGTGTGGGAAGCAGGAGGGGGCACGCGTGGTCCCTGCACAGGAGACATTCAGGCAGCGCAGCCCCCCGCGAGGGAGCGGGTGATGCAGGCACAGTCAAGTGACGTCCGGGCGATGCGGGCCTATGCGTGGACATGCAAAACGCAGGGAAAAACCAACTATAGCCGAGGGCGTCCGTCCAGACGTCCGGACGCTACCTGTATCGTTGATTTATTGCTGTTAAGTTTAAGAAAGTTTGACTTGTCTTAACCTAGCATTATTTCTTTTTTCTCTTCTTTTTAGTAATTTCTTTCTAGGATACGACGAATAACAGATGATGTTTTCCAGCTACGCACGCCTCCTGCCTGACGACAATTTTACAGCCGTGTCATCCCCTCCTCACCTAGTAGCAGATCACCGAATCTTGAGTTCGAGAAAGCAGGGTGCGTTTCTGAATGACTCAATGACACGCTGACATGCGTGCGCGTCACTGAAGAAGCGCATCAAGAAAACGCAGTGTTGTTGCAACGCAAAAGAGGTGGCTACTGCCTACTGAAACTCTCAGTAGCTTCTTCACGTAACGCATACTCTCTCTACTTACCAGAGAAGGGCATGTGGAAGCTTGAGTTTCAAAGAGATGGGCCCAGACTTTTGCTTCAGTAGACAAGGCACATATTCCAGTTATTCAGTGCGACACAGATCACTGGAATGAGCAGTAAATACATATTGGACACAAAAATATTGTTTTTTATGAACTTATCTAAACTTAATAAACTTTGATTTACTGGCTTACTGCTGCTAAGTTTAAGAAAGTTTGTCTTGTCCCGTATAGCATTACGAATATCAGATGATTTTTCTTGGGGGAAGTAGTAATTTCCTTCTGGATACGAGGAATATCAGATGATTTTTTGCAGTCACGCCTCCTGTTTTCAGTAATGCTCACGACCAGCCGTTCGGATGCTGCGTTTTCTGGGTCTGTGCAGCGGTTTGGTCCAAGACGCAACCGGCTTGCTCCCCTCTATGCTCTACCATCTCTCTACTCTTTACTGAGCACGCTACGATAGAAATTCTCCACTCACTTCGGCCGTCGAGGCTTCACGGTTGCATCCGCCCGCCCCACTCCGCTGGGCCGCCGCCGCCATCCCTCGCGGCGCCTTCATCCCATGCCACGCCCCACTCCGGCGTGCTGCCGCAGCCATCCCCTGTGCTGCCCCGTCCCTCGTGGCGCCTCCGTCCCCCGCTGCGCCATGCCGTGCCCCATCGCCAGGCAGCCAAGAGAGAAGGCCTTGCTGGTTGGACCCAGACTAGACGCAAGCGGAGCTGGCCACTGCCAGGTTGCGCTACCATCTTCTGTCGCCGGCTGACCGGACCAGACTGTTCCTCGCTCTGATCTGCATCGCATGGAAGAAGAAGGGCGAAAAACGCATGTTGCAAACATATATTCTACGTGTTTCGGATGTTTCAGAGGTACGTTGCAAGTGTTTCGTATCGATGTTGCAAAAGTACATCGGGATGTTGCACATGTTGCAATGGCTATACACATATGTTTCAAGTGTATGTCCCAAATGTTTCATCTGTATCAGACGTATGTTGTAAGTATTTTCATTTGGATGCTGCAAAAGTAGATCCGGATGTTGCATATACATGAATGTTGTAAGCGTATTTTTCAAGTGATTTCAGATGTTTCATCTGAATGTTTGCAATGATTTTCAAGTGTTTCAGGTGTTTTTGCAAGTGTTTTAGACGCATGTTTCAAGTGTTTCAACTGCTTTCTTTGCATGTTGCAACTATTGCATCCGGATGTTTCAAAAATAGATCGGGGATTACATATGGGATACGCGTGGGAAGCGACTAACGGCGCGGGCCTGCTGCTGGGCCGCTTGCCCGCGGATCCGACGCACTAGGGCGCTCGCTCGCTAACTGAGCGAGTACCATCCGATGCTAACGCCGCGTATTGGACGTCCAGGCGCTTGCAAGTCCCACAAATTTTACAGCCGTGTCACCAGATCACCGAATCGTGCGTTTTCTAAATGACACGCTGACATGCGTGAGCATCACTGAAGAAGCGCATCGAGAAAACGCAGTGTTCTGGAAGCTTGAGTTTGAAAGAGGTGTCCCCAGACTTTTTCCTTCAGTAGACAAGGCACATGTTCCAGTCATTCAGCGCGACACATATCACTGGACACCAGAGACAGAGTGAGCAGCACGGGCATCTCAAAAAGTTCAGGCTACACAGCACAAGTTCCAGGATGACACTGTCTGAACTCTGAGGCAAATATATGCTCTGCTTCAGGTTCTTCCTTTAAGACAGGGGGAATGAAACGAGACTTGCACTAGACAACAGAAGCGGACAGGAGTTGGCCAGGGGTGCATCATAATTTTTTTTTTGATGAAAGGGTGCATCATAAATCATTCATAGGTAAAAAAATAACTTGCAGCTACAAAGCCTACGGGACTACAACTGCAACCAACGCCACGTTCAGTCTGGTCCATCAAAGAAAGGATGAGCCTTGAAACGGAGACTTGAGAGTCGTCATGCTGTGCAAGAGCTTTGAAACTTTGATGAATACCATACCCTAATTCATAGGTAAACTTTGCTGAAATGAAATTGCATAATTCCGTACAGGGAAGAAAGGTTGCTGGTTCAGGGAAGGAAAGTGCTCAGAACTACATAGATGCTTACAAAAATAACAAGTGTCTTTATCCAATATGTGCAAGCAATGCAAGACAGGAAACAAAAAGGCAAGTATCCTGTGCCTCATATGCAATTCTTCACACTGATTAGAGCAACATTGTAATGTAAATTGTAATGCAGCAAAATCCCATCACATGCCGTTTGTTTGGGAGCAACACTTCAATCCTCAAGCCTTCAAAAATCTTATTGTGAAGAAAAGACCAAGCACGCTGAAGTCAAAATAGTGGAACATTTATCATCGAAGTCAATGAAAACTCCTGTGCATGCAAAAAACCTTGTCTCGCCTTTGAAAGAGGCAAGTGCCGCAACACTTAGAGATATTTCAGAAGAAGCTCTTTTGCCGAAATAGCTCCAAACACCTTTAGGATAGACATGGCCAAAAGTATCTTCATAGGTATTAGCCAAAACCCAGCCACTATTGACCATAGTCCTTGTTGGAATGAGATAACCCAAAGAGTACAGATCCTGAAACTGTTCTTGTTTTTTTTTGAATGTCACCGGGGGAAGGGACTCCCACCTGAATAAAGTGCAAGACCACCCTGGCTCAACCACCGGGAGCACAAGCCACTGCACTTCTAGTGCGTTTGCAAAAACTGTTTCTTGTCATCAACATAATCATATGCCTTGGGATGGAACCGATGATCCCACCACTTAGGGCCTGTTTCGATTGATGCCTCCCAGGCAAGCTCACGCCCAGGCAGCCATCCTGGCCCCAGGCGCTCGAAATCGGACGCCTAGGAGCCACGCTCGCGCCAGGCAAGATTCCCAAGGAATCATCCAAACAGTCCCTTATAGTCTCAAACCAGCAGTTCATGCCAACGTAGCGAAACGCCCACCTCTGCGTGGATGTTGATCGTTCGAGAACTATTCTTGGTGGCAAATGAATCCAGTGGTTCATACCAACAAAGTTCCCATCGAGATCGAAAAACACTGCCCCTGACCACTTCTCGGAGCACTTGTTAGCATCGGAGAGCACAAGCCAATCTTTATCTTTGCCATATGAAAGTAACCCGGTTGTTACTGCTAAATTCCCAGATAAATCACACGCTACAGAAGCTATCCTCTCCCCCTTCTCGTGGGGCATGAATTCCATCCCATGATCGAGACGTACACAACAAACATCAAGGGAGGATTTGACTTCGACAACAGCAAGCTCACACTCACTACCGGAGCTGGCTGCTTTGCTGAGGGCCCCAGGCTCTCGGCAAAGCCTCTAAGGCACTCGGCAAAGCCTTTGCCGAGCGCAGTTCTCGGCAAAACACTCTCGGCGAAAATCCGATCGGCAAAGGCTTCTTTGCCGAGAGCCGTTTATCAGGCACTCAGCAAAGCCTTTGCCGAGTGCTCGACGCTCGGCAAAGCGCGAAATAAAAAAATACGAAAAAACCTGAATTTTTTTTAATCGGGGAGGGGCTCATTGGCAAGTCGCAGCATTTTTCGCGCAAAATTCGCGGCTACGCGGTCGGCGGGATTCGAACTCGTGACCTCTTCCTCATGTGATACCTCCTTTGCCACCTGCACTACACACATGCATCTATATGCCGTTTCGGTTACTCAAATATTATACTAAACCAAGTGAAAATTGATTGTTTGAGGCCCTAAACCAATTCAAATCAAAAGGTTGTCAACTACAAAGTTTCATAACTTTTCTAGCTCTACATTTTTCATATAGAAAGTTTTTTCCATCTAAGGTCTTTTGAAAAATTCAAATTTTAAAATTTTGAATTTCAAACGTAGTTTTGCATGACAAGATTAATTCAAATAAAAAAGTGGTCAACTACAATGTTTCATAACTTTTCGAGATCTACAAACTTTATTTAGGAAGTTTTTCCATCCGAGGTCTTTTGAAAAATTCGAATTTTAAAAATTTGAATTTCAAACGTAGTTTTGCATGACAAGATGAATTCAAATGAAAAAGTGGTCAACTACAATGTTTCATAACTTTTTGAGATCTATAAACTTCATTTAGGAAGTTTTTCCATCCGAGGTCTTTTGAAAAATTTGAATTTTAAAATTTTGAATTTCAAACGTAGTTTTGCATGACAAGATGAATTCAAATGAAAAAGTGGTCAATTACAATGTTTCATAACCTTTCGAGATCTACAAACTTCATTTATGAAGTTTTTCCATCCGAAATTATGGTGCTAACATTGTTCACAAATCTTATCTCTCTTGTAGTTTCATGAAACTACATGAGAGACATATAGATTTAGTGAACAACGTAATTATTACTTTGTCGAATGAAGAAATGACCAATATAAAGTTTGTAGATCATGAGAAGTTACGAAACTTTGTAGTTGAAAACTTTTTTATTTGAATTCATTTAGGGCACCAAAACGTGGTTTAAAAAATTGCTTTGCCGAATGTTTTACTTTGGCACTCGGCAAAGAAGCCTTATGCTTGCAACATGCATGTATATGCAACATCTAGATCTACTTTTGCAACATCCAGATAAAACACTTGCAACATATATCTGGAACAGATGAAACATTTGGAACATATACTTTGAACCATACTTCGTACGTGTATAGCCATTACAACATGTGTGACATCCCGATCTACTTTTGCAACATCGATATACAACACTTGTAACATACCTCTGAAACATCTGAAACACTTGAAACATACTATTGCAACATGTGGTTTTCACCCTTCTTTCGTACGACGCAACACAGAGCGGGGGAATGGTCGATTCTTGAAATCTGCATCGTGGCCACCGTCATCGTAGCCACTGCTGGGCAAGTCGTCCCTGCTGAGGGAGTCGCCCCTACCCGATCTCGTACACATCACTGCTAGAGATTGGTCACCGCTCCAAGCACGAGCTGCCGCCAGAGAGGGACGGAAGCGAGCGGGGGCGCGATGTAGAATGGAAACCACACACAAGAGTCGGTGAGCACGGTGGAAAGGGAAGAAGCCACGGGGCGGCGCTCAAGTGCGGTGGGGAGGAAGGATGAAGACAGGTGGGCGGCCGGGCGCAGTGAAGAACGCCAAGTCGGAGGGGTCACCATGGACCACGCCGTGGCGGCGAGGAACAACTTTGATTAAATATTTGTCATTTGCTCTTCCCAAGAAACAACTTTGATTAAATATATATTAAAAAAATATTAATATGCATAGTATATAATTAGTATCATTGGAAAGATCTTTGAATCTAATTTTTTAATAAATTTATTTGGAGATACAAATATTGCACGTATTTTCTATAAATCGAGTGAAACTTGTGGCGCACACACGCCTAAGGCGACAGATATAAAAGGACGGAGGGAGCAGTGAGCACGGGCATCTAAAAAAAGTTCAGGCTAGTGTTTAGATGGTGTAAAAGTTGGTGTAAAATTCCTGTAGCACTTTTCGTTGTTATTTGGTAAAATTTATCCAGTCATGGACTAACTAGGCTTAAAAGATTCGTCTCGACATTTACAGACAAACTGTGTAATTGGTTATTTTTTTTACCTACATTTAATACTCCATGTATGCGTCCAAAGATTCGATGTGACGGAGAATCTTGTAAAATTTTTGGAATTTTAAAGAAACTAAACACTGCCACAGCAAAGTTCAGTTCAGGGTACCGTTACCATCCAGGTTCAGGATGACATTAGTATCTCAAGCGAGCAAATGTGCTGCTGCTTCAGGTTCTTTCTTTCAGACACGGGAAACCAGACTTGAATGAACTAGACAGAAGTTACGAAGCACTGTTACCCTTTATTCAGACCAGGCAGCGATGGCTCAGGTGTTGGGGCTACAAAAGCTACGAAGATTTAACAGCCGTGTCATCCCATCCTCACCTCACCTCTAGCAGATCACCGAATCGCGAGTTCGAGAAAAGCAGCGTGCGTTTCTAAATGATGACACGCAGACATGCGTGAGTATCACTGAAGAAGCGCATCGAGAAAATCGCAGTGTTCTTCACATAGAGGAAGGGCATCTGGAAGCCTGGGGTTGAAAGAGGTGCCCCCAAATCTTTTGCATCAGTAGACAAGGCACATATTCCTCTCATTCAGCGCCGACAGCCCGACACAGAGCAGAGACAGAGTGAGCACGGGCAAAAAGTTCAGGCTACCGTTATCATCCCCGGTTCCAGGACAACACACTGTCTCAAGCAAATATGCTGCTTCTTCAGGTTCTTTCTTTTTTCCTTCACACAGGGGGAAATTAAACCAGACTTCGCACTGTTTTATTCAGAACAGACAGTGGTTCAGGAGTTGGGGTACATCATAGTATACTTAATGCGTACAGTAAGCTTATTGCAGCTACAAGCCTACAGGATTACTACTGCAACCAACGCCACGTTCAGTCTGGTCCATAAGTGGGAGCATGAGCCTGACAAAGGAGACTTCAGAGTTAGAAGCTTCAAGGCCAAGATGAAACCATGATACCAGCAGCTATTGTGACAACAGAACGGCAACGCTGCGCACGCGTTTGAAAACTTCAATGAGCACCATACCATACACCCTACCTCCTCCGGGTCAGGGCTTGAGATCCTTGATGAAGTTCTGGCGGCTCATGGGGTTCATGACCACCGACGGGCCCGCACTCCTTGTCCGCCACCGTCCTCTGCCTTGTAACTGCTCACCATGTAAGTAACACGGATGTTAACGTGAGGATTATTGAGGTGCTTTGCGGTGATAACTTGAGGTCATCAGTTGACCCATGACTCTTACTACCTCCAAAAACCTTCTTCTGTGCCACCAGGACATACGCGAACGCGAAGCAAGCAGCTACACCGGCGATGATGTACTTGGCCGACATTGCTGAAACTGCATACTCCGTTTCGTAACGTACAGGGAAGAAAGCTCGCTGGTTCAGGCCTATCGGCCGCTCGAGAGCCGACAAGCCTGTCGGCATTCAAAAAGCCAATAGGACCTGTCGGCCGTCCCGCTGCCGACAGGTTCCCTAGTGCCCGACTGAATGGTATATCGAATTTTTGTATAACAACTTATAAACTTGCAATTATTCATTAAAAAAAATCCATCCGCATGTATGTGCCCCATCCCCATGTAGGCGTGCTTTGACACTGCAAACAGAAGATGCCCTGTGCGCTGTGATGCAAATTCATGGAGCTCTGCACTTGCACAAAGAGGAGGCTCGAAATTTAACTTATTCCATCCATCAGGATTCAGGAAGCTAGAAAGCTTGTTTAGCCTACAACTACTCTGCCTGCCAGTCGCGGCAGCGGGCCAGAGGACACAGCAAGCCACACGGCCACCGCGCTCATCACTTGGCGCCGGCGTCAGCGTCGGCCACGTCCACAGTGCCGACGGCGGGCCTCTCGACGTCCTCCATGTCCTCCTCGCGGACATACACCGCCTGGTCCAGCACCGACGGCCCGGCCCGGCCTGCCCGCGCGCGCCGCCGCTGTCGGCTCCGTTAATCCCGTTCTTCCCGTCGCCCCCGCCGGACGCCTCGTCGGCCCGGACGAAGACGCCTGTCTCCTGGTCAGGCACCCACGCGTGCTCGGCGCCGGCGGCGTCGCTGTCGCCCACGCCGCGCAGCGCTTCGGACGCGTCGGCCGCGACCAGCGTCGCGGAGCGGTTCCCTGGACCACCTCCACGTAACCATGTTCTTGCGGTTCTGCGCCGCCATGGCGGCCGTCGCGTCGGCATCGGCGTCGGCGTCGGCGTGGCCCTCCCGCTCCCGCTCGGCAGTGCTGTGGGAGAAGCTCTGCACTGCTCCTCCGTGCCTGCGAAAGATCGACGCCGACATGTCTGTCACTGGTGACAGTATGAACTAGGTGCTGCCTGCCACTGGCAAGAAAGGTTGCAAAGACGCAAGCAAGATCCTAGGCGAAAACAGAGTCTGTGGGCTAATCGAGACGCCTCCATGGAGCGCCAACCTAGAATGAATACATCCGGCCATCCCGGGAGGAGAGGTGCCTTGTTACCTGCAGCAGGAGCCGGAGGAGAGAACGGCGGCGGCGAGAGCTCTCGTGGCCACGGCGAGAGCTCTCGTGGCCATGGACAAGCTGGCAGCTGCTGTGTATACTGAGCACAGACTTTTGATCGGCAAAGGAACGGACCGGGGAGCACGCAGGAGCTGTCCGTACAGGCGTACAGTCCCTGCGTGCGGGCGGCGACGTGTGCAGACCATAGTCACAAAGTTTCTGGGTTGATGGGGTCGAGGTACGGGGTCGTGGTACGTGGTACGCTAATTACGAGAGACTTTTATACTTCGGATCGAAAATGAACCCGTGAACCCGGATCGGGGTCGACGAACCTGGATCGAGGATCGAAGGTGGTGAACCCGTTTTATGTGACTATGGTGCAGACTGCGGAGTGCCGCGGGTGGTGGGCAACACGGTGGGGAGCCGGGGCCCGGGCGTGGCAGTTTTATAGGGCGCGGGCGTGTGCTGCTCTGCTGGGTCGGTGCAAGAAACAGAGAGGGGCGAGGGAAGGAGGCCGGCTACGGCTGCCTAGGCGACGCCGCTGGCTGCGTGCCACCGCCCACCCGCTCTCTGCAAATCAAGTCAGCGAATCTGCGCTGTTTTATACGGAGTATCTCTCTCTATATATCCCAGGGCTTCTTCCTTGTTCCACCGGCAGTCAATTCTATAAAAAGTACTAACATTTGTAACGCTAAAAAGTTATTTAATTGCTTATAGTATTTTTATATATTTTTTTCTAGAATAAAAAATCCTATTACTTTTTAGAGGAGCCTAACTTTTAATTTAATCAAATAATAAAACATAAATATCATGATTGGCTCTGTTCGGCAGGCTGTTTTTTTTTGCTTATAAGCCGGCTGTGGCTGTTTTGTTGTGAGAGAAAAATACTGTTCCACGGCTGATAAGCCGTGCTGATAAGCTCAGCCGAACAGGGGGATTGTAAAATATATTTAGGTAATTCCTTGATCCGAGCGCCTGCCTTACTGCTCAGGCCATTGCTCCTGCTCCACTGCCCCGACGACATCGCCGGCGCAAGGAGAAGCGTCCGGCCTTGCCGCGGAAGCCCTCCGACTTTGCCTCCTGCTACGGCTACGGTGCCCTAATGCAGACGGCGGAGGAGACCGCACCAGGATATGATGCAGGTTGTAAGTGTACATTTGAAATGTTTCAGATGCTTTAGAGGTATGTTTCAATTGTTTCACACGGATGTTGTAAAAGTAGATTGGGATATTGCATATGTTGCAATGGTTGTATACGTACGTTGCAAGCATATGTCTCTAATGTTTCATCTGTTTTTTCAGAGGTATGTTGTAAGTGTGTTTATCTGGGATGTTGCATATATTTTACACATATGTTGTAAGTATTTTATCTGGATGTTTGCCTATGTTTGCAATGGTTTTCAATTGTTTTTGCAAGTGTTTCAGATGCATGTTTCAAGTGTTTCATCTGTTTTTTTTTTGTGTATTGCAAGTGTTGCATCTGGATGTTTTAAAATTAGATAAGGTGTTGCATATGGGATGCTCGTGGGAAGCGAGAGGGGGCACGAGCAGTCCCCACGCGGGTGACACAAACACGGTCAAAGCAAAGTCCGGGCTACGCGGGCCCACGCGTGGTCGTGCGAAACGGAGGAGAAACCGACCCACAGGCGTCCGGACGCGAGCGTCGGTCCGAACATTCCGAGCGCTAAGAATGACGAATATATTTGTATAATAAACTTATTTAGAGATTAATACTATTTTCTACATATTCTAGATAGATTCTTCGTAAAGCAAGATATGTATTTATTTTGAGTGCAATGAGTAGTAGTAAATATGTGGAAAGACATAATATTGATATTTTTTTTGTATAAACATGTCTAAACCTAATAAAATTTGATTATTTGACTCATTGCTGCTAAGTTTAAGAATGTTTGACTTGTCTTAACCTAGCATTGTATTTTTTTTCTTTTTGGGAGTAAATTCTTTCTAGGATACGACGAATATCAGATGATTCCAGTCTTGAAACAGGGTGCGTTTACGAATGACTCAATGACACGCTGACATGCGTGCGCGTCACTGAAGAAGCGCATCAAGAAAACGCAGTGTTGTTGCAACGCAAAAGAGGTGGCTACTGCCTACTGAAACTCTTCACGTAACGCGTACTCTCTCTACTCACCAGAGAAGGGCATGTGGAAGGTTTGAGTTTCAAAGAGATGGGCCCAGACTTTCGCTTCAGTAGACAAGGCACATATCCAGTCATTCAGCGCGACACAGATCACTGGAATGAGCAGTAAATACATATTGGACAAAAAAAGGAAAAAATTTAATTCACCCTCTCAACTATTTATGATAGTCTACTTGACCGCCTGACCTATAAAACCATATATTATACACCTTAAACTTTGCAAAACCAAGCAAATAACCCCCTGAGACGGTATTGGCAAGCGGTTTTGCTTACCCGTCATTCCAAGTTAGCCAGCTTTGACACCGTGGCAGCTGGACCCGCCTGTCAGCCTGTTTGGCTTTATCACAATCATCTCCGGGGGGGGGGGGGGGGGGCTCGCCCTTCGCTACGTCTGCGTGCACACTCGGCAACCACCGCCGCTTCAAGAGCGCGCGAGTGCACGGTGCCCCCGTCCGTGCCCGGCCATGCGGTGGCTGCAGACGCAGCCGTACCGCTGCCTCCTCCATAGCCACCGCCACCAGCTCTCTTCCCCTGCCTCGCCGTCTCCCTTTCTTAGCGTGCTCATGCAGGTATGCAAGTTGCAACCAAGGAACTTAGGCCTAATAGGATGTTGGAAGGGGTGTTCGGATACTAATAAAAAAAACTAATTACAGAACTCGTCTGTAAACTATGAGATCAATTTATTAAGACTAGTTAACTTGTCATTAGCACATGTTTACTGTAGCGCAACATTGTCTAATCACAGACTAATTAGGCTAAAAAATTTCGTCTCACAAAATACACGCAATCTATGTAATTAGTTATTTTTCTAGCCTATATTTAATACTCTATACACGTGATAGGGTGTAAAGTTTTGGGAAGAAACTAAACTGTGAGCCACGCAAAGCGGCAACCTCCAAAAGCTGAACGAGACGAGACGAGACGGCGGCATGGCGCTAAAGGGAGGGGTAACTGGGGCCGTGTTTAGTTCAGCCGAATTGGTGGCGGCTGAATTCTTGTTGAACACTGTAGTGCACTGTAGTATTTCGTTTGTATTTGGTAAAAATTGTCCAAATTTTGACTAATTAGGCTCAAAATGTTCGTCTCGCAAAGTACAACAAAATTGTGCAATTAATTTTTAATTTCATCTACATTTAATACTCCATGCATGTGCCGGCATTTTGATGTGATGGGAAATCTTCTTTTTATATAATGAAATTTGGGAGAAAATTTGAGATCTAAAGTAAGGCAGAGAGATGCTGGTACCCCGTACGTAGCTGGTCTACGGGATCGTTGGAGCTACAGATAGTAGATACAAAGTCTCGGCGCCGCGTGGCGACTCGAGAGACGTCTCCTTCCTGGCGACTAGGGTTTCACTCCTTCCTCTTCCCATCTACGTGCCCAGTCCGAATCCCTTCCTCCTGATCCGAGATTGGAGTCCACCTGCCCATCTGCCGTTTGTGTCCACAGTCCAATCTCCAGTTTGGAGCCCAGCCTTCGTTTGTTAGCCTAGATCCTGGTCGCGGGGTCTTTAGGGTTAGGGTTTAGAGTGACGGCGAAGGGGATCATATGGATCAAAAGGGAGATGGTGTGGCGGGGATGATGGAGAAGTTGAAACTGTCAGATCATGAGAAGAAGGGCATTAAGATCGGGGGTGTGAAGGCGGCGATCCGGGGGAGTGGGGAACTTCAGGCGGTGGCTAAGGTTTTGGCGGAAAAACCAGTTAGAGCGGAGGCTTTGGAGTTGTCCCTGGGGAGAATCTGGTGCCCGATGAAGGGAGTGGAATGCAAAGAGCTTGGGGAGAACCGATTCCTGTTCACCTTTTCGCAAGGATCGGGGAAGAGGAGGGCGCTTGAGGAGGGTCCTTGGATGTTCGGAAAGGATCTGGTCGTGGTGGCTGACTTTGAAGGTGACAAAACAATAGATGAGGTGGAATTTAGTTCCATACCGATCTGGGTGAGGATCCTGAAGATGCCACTAGGGTTGATGAATAAAGCGGCGGGGGAGAAGATTGGTGAGATGGTAGGTGCAGTTTTGGAGGTTGATGCTGATGAGAATGAAAGGGCGGTGGGTGAGTTCTTGAGAGTCAAGGTGAGACTTGATATACACAAGCCGTTGATGAGAGGGGTTACTCTGGACATTGGGGAAGGGGAGCAGGAGAAGATAAAATGGTGCCCGCTTGTCTATGAATACCTCCCAGACTTTTGCTACACATGTGGCTTGATCGGTCATATTGACCGATCATGTGACACAAAGTTGGAGAAGGGAGCAACTCAACAGTTTAGTAAAGCTCTGAGGTTCATTCCAGAGAAGAGAAAGTTTGGTGAGGAGTCTAGGGGCAAATTGGCGAGCCAGCGATCCCAGCTTCCGTGGAGAAGCTCTCGAGGAAGAGATGCAGGTGGGTCTGGCAGTTGGGGTAGTGGAGGCAGGAGGGGTAGTGATAGTGATAGCTGGCGTAGGAGTGAGAAGTCAGAAGATGTAAAGGGGCTTACTAGTAGGGAGGAGCCGGAGGTGTCGAGCCCGTTGAAGGAGGTAAAGTCTATTTCTCAGGAGGGAGGATCAAAGAAGGCTTTATGTTTTGATGTGAAGGATAAGGAGGTTGAGAAGGTGGTGGAGAATGTTGTTGGGGAGGTGAATGAGGTTAACGTCGTGGGTGAAGTGAATGAGTTAGTTCTGGATGATGGTAACAGTACCATGCAAGGTGTGGTTGGTGATATTATACCAAGCCTGATGGATAAGAAAGGAAGAGGTGGCTCTGGAAGGGGTTTTAAAAGAATCCAAAGGATGCATGCGGGAAGTAAAAGGGGCGAGGGTGGAGTGCGTTTGGATAAGAAGAGGACACGTGAGGAGGAGGAGGATATGGATGTTGATGAATTGGCCCATGTTGCAAAGATTGGGAAGTGTGTTGCTGTCGGTTCTGAAGAAGATATGAAGAATGCGGGGCCGGCTAACCGGTCCTGCGGGAATCAATGAAGCTATTGGCTTGGAACTGTCGGGGGTTGGGAAACGCCCCGGCAGTTCATGGGCTTCTTCGGTGCCAAAAAGCCGAAGAGGCCGATGTCCTTTTCTTGTCGGAAACTAAGTTAGACGAGAAGAGGATGATGGTGATCAAGAAAAAGTTGGGTATGGCGAACATGGAGGTGGTGGAATGTGAAGGTAGAGGAGGGGGACTTGCTGCGTTTTGGAGGAGAGGGATTGATGTGGTTTTGAGAAGCAAATCAAAAAACCACATTGATATGGAGGTCCTGGAGACCGGCGGGGATAAATGGCGTGTCACGGGGATCTATGGAGAGCCCCAAGCTGAGCTCAAATATAAAACATGGGAGAATTTGGTGTGGTTAAAAGATCAAGATGATGAGCAGCTGCCGTGGTTGTGTTTGGGCGATTTCAATGAAATTCTTTTTCATCATGAGAAGGAGGGGGGAGTCCCGAGATCACAGTCTTGTTTGGACCGGTTTAAAGGAGCACTGGAAGTTTGTGAACTAGATGATCTGGGTTTCTCTGGAGATATATTTACATGGAGGAACAAACAAACCACAGGCAATTCACATATTAGGGAGAGGCTTGATCGGGCGGTGGCAAATGCAGGATGGCGAGTGAAGTTCCCGTTGATGCATGTCAAAAACGGTGATCCTTATCACTCCGATCATAGACCTATAGTGGTGTTAACGGAGATGTTTCCTCAAAGGAGGAATGGCGGTGGGGGTTTCCACTTTGAGGCGAGTTGGATTAAGGAGGAGGGCTGCCGAAAAGTGATAGAAGAGGCGTGGAATCCTAATTCTGTGGGTGATGGCAGTTTGAGGGAGAATATTAGAGGTGTGGCAGCTAGCCTGAAAGAATGGAGTGTGAATGGCTTAGGTGATTTGGAGAAGCGTCTTAAGAAGGCAAAAAAGGAATTGGAGAAGTGGAGAAGGGCGTTAATTAGTGATGACTCAGTAAGGAGGGAAGCAGTTTGGAGTTTTAAAGTGGATAGGTTAGAGGAGCAAATAGACTTGTACTGGAGGCAACGAGCACATGTGAACTGGTTGCAGTTTGGAGATCGCAACACGACCTATTTCCACAATGCGTGCTCAGTTAGAAGGAGAAGGAATAGAATAGGAAATCTTCAAAGGGAGAATGGGGGTTGGGTGGTAGAGGAGGAGGAGAAGAAGGCTTTTATTTCTAACTATTTTTCCCAACTTTTCAGGACCAGTGTGGTTGACGGCGGGGAGCATCTGCAGCAGCTCTTGGCTGCGGTGCAACCTGGCGTTACCCCAGAGATGAATAATTTGTTAACAGCTGATTTCACGGCTGATGAAATAAAAAAGGCGTTGGATGCCATTGGTGATCTTAAGGCTCCTGGACCTGATGGCATGCCGTCTATTTTTTTCAAGAAGTATTGGGATGTGGTCGGTGACCAATTGGTTTCGGAGGTGCAAGAGGTTCTAGGGGGTGGCCGAATGCCCCAGGGTTGGAATGATACAATCATTTCACTCATCCCGAAAGTTGAGAAGCCCCAAAAGGTGACTGATCTGAGGCCAATTAGTTTGTGTAATGTGGTTTATAAAGTGGTCTCAAAAGTGCTTGCTAACAGATTAAGAGCTGTGCTACCTGATATCATCACCCCCAATCAGAGTGCCTTTGTGCCGGGGAGGCTAATCTCTGATAATATTCTAATTGCCTATGAGCTTACTCATTATTTGACTAACAAAAGAGAAGGGAATATGGGCTATGCGGCTATTAAACTGGATATGAGTAAGGCTTATGACAGGGTGGAGTGGTGCTTTTTGAAGGAAATGATGCAAAGGATGGGGTTCCATGAGCAGTGGATATCGTTGATCATGGAGTGTGTTACATCTGTCCGATATCAAGTGAAGGTTAATGGGGACTTGTCTGATAGTTTCACACCTGAAAGAGGACTTCGGCAAGGGGACCCCCTTTCCCCTTACCTCTTTCTGTTATGTGCCGAAGCCTTCTCAGCTCTGTTGAGGAAAGGGGAGGATGATGGATTGATTACTGGAGTTAAAATCTGCAATAGTGCACCAAGCATTTCACACTTATTGTTCGCCGATGATTCTCTGATTCTGATTCGTGCGAATGAGGGGGATTGCAGGCACTTGCAGAGTATTCTCCAATTATATGAGAATTGTTCAGGCCAAGTTATTAACAAAGCGAAATCAGCTATCTTATTTAGTAAAAATACCAAACCAGCACAGAAGAAAGAGGTGTGCGAGGTGTTGCAAGTCACAAAGGAAACAATGAATGAGAAATATTTGGGGTTACCGGTGTATGTTGGTAAGTCCAAGATGAATACCTTTGCCTATTTGAAGGATCGAATTTGGAAACGGATGCAAGGGTGGAATGAAAAATTCCTGTCTTGGGCGGGAAAGGAAATTCTGATTAAGGCCGTGGCACAAGCTATACCCACGTTTGCGATGGGGTGTTTTGATCTATCAAAAACGCTTTGTGATCAGATTGGAGCAATGATTTGCCGTTTCTGGTGGAATCATCAGGAAGGGAAGCACAAAATTCATTGGCTAAGTAAGGACCAGATGCTTAAACCAAAGGAGGAGGGGGCCTTGGATTCAGGGATATTTATCTCTTTAATCAGGCTATGCTTGCTAAACAAGGTTGGAGGTTGTGGCAGCAACCTGACTCCCTATGTGCTAGAGTACTGAAAGCAAAATACCATGCTAGCTCTTCGGTTTTGGAGGCTAAGCCGAAGACAGGTATGTCGTATTCTTGGAGAAGCATTCTTGGCGGTCTTGAAATCGTGAAGAAAGGGATGATTTGGAGAGTGGGTGATGGAGTCGGGCTAAACATCTGGTCGGATCCCTGGATTCCCAGAGAACCTTCTAGAAGGCCGATCACACCAAGGGGACACAACATCCTCACTGATGTAAGCGATCTAGTGGATCCCTATACTGGTAACTGGGATGAGATGCTGGTGCGTGACTCTTTTTGGGAAGAGGATGCAAACTTGATCCTTGCCCTCCCTGTCCATCAAGGTCGGGGGAATTCCCTTGCCTGGCACTTTGACAAGCATGGGGTGTTTAGCGTCAAGAGTGCATATAAGGTTGCCCGGGAGGATTGGCTGAGAAATAAAAATTCTAATGCCAATCAAGGAGGGAGCAATAATAATCAACATAGTATGTGGAAAGGAATCTGGAAGGTGAGGTGCCCAAACAAGATTAAGCACTTTCTTTGGCGGTTTGCTCATAACAGTCACCCTCTGCGTTGTAATTTGGTGAACCGAGGAATGAAAATTGATATCAGATGCCCAGTTTGTAATCACGTAGGTGAAGATGGTGGGCATTTATTCTTTAAGTGTCGGCTTGCTGTTCAGCTTTGGGGCTTACTTGGATTGGAGACTGAAAGAATGGAGCTGTCGATGATCCGATCTGCTCAGGAAGCTGTCGAAACAATTTTGAATGCAACAGAGAAAAAGAAAATCTTAATGATCATTGCTTTGTGGTTTACCTGGTCTGAAAGGAATGCTATTAGGGAGGAGGGAAGGAGGAGAAGTCCTCAGCTCTTGGCCAGAAGTGTGGAGTTGTATGCCAAGGAAAATGAGGCGCCTTTCTCAACTGCCGTATCTCTGAAACAAATCCGACAACAGAGCCGATGGACCAGGCCACCGATGGAAACACTGAAGCTGAATTGCGACGCATCGTTTTTTTCGGAAATGCACAGTGGCAGTTGGGGTGTTTTAATCAGAGATGCTGATGGGGATGTAATTATCTCAGGAAGAGGGAAGGTTGATCACCTGCTTAGTGCCTTTCATGCGGAGCTCATAGCGTGCCTCCAAGGGTTACAGTTGGCGGTGAACCTAGGAATTGGCCGTATCATTGTTGAAACTGATGCTCAGGAGGTGGTGAAAGCTATCAACTCCAATTCGTATGATGATTCAGTCATTGGTCATCTAATCGTTGAAACTAAAGAGTTGTTGGGGTCCAACTTTCTTAGTTTTGAGTGCGTCTTTGTGGGTAGAGAATGTAATAGAGCCGCTCATGAGCTGGCTGCGCTGGGTTATTTGTGTAATGAGGGTGAAGAGTTAATCACTAACTCTCTACCTAAAAATGTATCTGACATTGTTGCTAACGATATGTTAGCAAATGAGTAATGAAAGAATCACCCCAGTTTCAAAAAAAAAAAAGCTGGTCTACGGGATCGGCGAGCTGCACGCCTGCACCCGTCCTTCGTGCGCGAGGAGTCGTCCTCTGCCACTGCCACTAGGGTCTTGTTTAGTTGGTAAATTTTTTGATAAAATGTAACTGTAGTACTTTCGTTGTTATTTAGTAATTAGTGTTCAATCATGATCTAATTAGGCTTAAAAGATTCGTCTCGTCCATTTCATCTAAACTATGTAATTAGTTTTATTTTTTATCTATATTTAATGCTTCATACATACGTCTAAAGATTCGATGTGATGGAGAATCTACTATTCTTTTACAAAATTTTTTGGAACCAAACTGGGCCTAGCTGCACCCGTCGTTCGTGCGCGAGAAGGATGAGTGCGCCGACGTGCCGGTGGTGCCGTTCGAGGGAATCGACGACGGCGGTGTGCGGAGGTTAGGGATGCAAGTGGGCGCGGGCTGGCCTGCTAGACTGCTAGGCCTACCTGCCAAAATAGCATTAGCAGGCTCCTGCAGACTCCTGCATGCCTCATGCGGGCTCAACTGGGGCAACCTGCAAAGCCTGTTGGGTTTAAACACGAGAACTTGCAAGGTCTGCAATCGACGGCCAAGCCTGCAATGCCTGCAACTCCATACCTCCTCGTCGTCGCCGTCCGCTGCAGCCACGGGAACGGTGGCTTGCCACACGGTCCGCACTGTCCGGACATGCCGTCTCTCGACCGTAGCTGCACATGTACGCACCTGTCGTGGTATGTGGGTGTATGACCTCGTCTTCTCCGGTTGCGATGTCCCGGACTCCGGCCACCATCTTCTACAGAGGTCGGTGGAACATCGTCTAGGACCATGTGTCCTCTACGGCTGTTGCGTGGGGCTTGTTAATTAATCAATTAGCAACTCGTATCTGCATGGGAACGATGAGTCGATCTCTTCTCCTCATCGCCAATAGCGGAAACGAGGAACCGGCAGCTGGGGCAAGAACTTGTCGCTGTACAAAGTGGGCTGTGGCAGGCATCCGCTAGTCTACTAGGTCTTGTTTAGTTCCCCTATTCTCTCCCCAAATTCTACTATATAAAAAGAAGATTCTCCGTCACATCAAAATATCGGCAAATGCACGGAGTATTAAATGTTGATGAAATCAAAAACTAATTACACAGTTTTGTTGTACTTTGCGAGACGAACATTTTAAGCCTAGTTAGTCAAAATTTAGATAATTTTTACCAAATACAAACAAAATGCTACAGAAATTCTGATACAGTGTTTTTCTCCCCAATTCACCCATCTAAACGAGGCCCTAGTCTTCTCGTGCAAAAAGCCTGGCAGGGAAACGTAGGCAACTAATGCAGGTTTACAGGTGCCTGTAGGATAGGCCGTGTTTAGTTGCCCAGAATTGAGGGCGGTGAAATTACTGTACAGCATTGTGCTGCTCTGTAGTATTTTGTTTTTATTTGGTAAAAATTATCCAAACATTGACTAATTAGGCTCAAAATGTTCGTCTCGCAAAGTATAACAAAACTATGCAATTAGTTTTTGATTTCATCTACATTTAGTACTCCATACATGTGCCAGCATTTTGATGTGATGAAGAATCTTCTTTTTGCATAGTTTTTTCGCGACCGCGCTCAAACGAGCCCGTATTTCATTAAGAGGGTAGCAGACAAGTACAGAACGCAAGCCATGGCTTGCTACACGATAATGAGCAAAGTCAGAGAAAACAAGAAAACCAGAGAACACCAACGGCGATTACATGAAAGAATTTTGCGACCAGGCAGCAATCAGGGGAGCGAGCTTAGCAAAACCCGCTGCAACCCAAGCATCACACTCGTCCCGAATCCTTGGAAGTAGCCACGCCGGCGTAGTAGCAAATCTCTCATCATGGATTGCTAGCCAGAAGAAAAATTTTACTTTCGGCGGGGCAGGCGCCTTCAGTAGCGACACCTTTTCCAGGGATACAACCTGGGAAACGACATTGCGACGAGCACGTGCGTTGAGGCCACGTACGTTCCAAATTAGCACATTTTGACCATTCATAGATGAACACTTTAGCGACAACGGTGGCTGCAGCTCAGGCGTTGGCCTCCAGCAAGGCTGGGCCATTGTAACCATCCTCAGGGAACAGAGCATCGAACGCCTCCTGTGTTTCCTTGTCGATAGGGCCATCTAGGATTGATTTGAGCTGCGAGAAGGAGCCGGGATCGGTAATCTCAGCCTCAGTACATAGCCCCAATTTCTTCAGAAGCACCCTCTCAGCTTGCTGCTCGGGGTTGTGTAGCCTGCTATGGGTCTTTGGTGCCAGGCGGATGCTTCGTCGAAGCGTCTCCGGTTGTACGCGACGACGTGGCACACGTATACGCGGTGTCTTTATAATCGACTCAGGAATGGGCGCCGTGATCCGATCGACGAATGAGGCGATTAGTGCCGAAGGCGATGCCGGCTCAGCTTCGTTTCCGCCCTCAGGCGGCGTCACTGGCATAGCATGAGTGTCATATTGGAGTTCACCTGCATTATTGGGCGCGGGCTCCTGTTCCACGGTTGGGATGGAGGTGGGCATGGGTTCAGACTCAATGCGCGAAGCAGAGTCTGCCACCACGGTTGTTCCAGCCATAAGTTCCGGGATTGGGTCCCAAATACGCTCGTTGCCCGTGTCGTTTGCACATGGAATTGTCAACAGAGCAGCGTCATCCACCACAGCATGGCGGACGTTGGCATACCCAACCATGAGCGAGAGATCATCGTGTAGTTGAATAGCGATGAAGCTATCAGCAGCAACCTCAGAGCGGTCGAGATTCATGACGACATCATCAATCAGAGCAACATCAAGTTTTATCGCCGCACTAACAGGCGGGCGCGCAATAGCCTCGTCAAGGAGCATTGGGTCGAAATCTCTGGTTGGCTCAGTTTCTGTCCTGACGATGAGACCAACCATGGAGCCATCAATTTCAGTTGCCAGTAGAGAGTTCGCATCAGTTGCAACTATCTCAGCCGTGGTGGCCGTTGTCGCGGGCGATGTTGTGGCGGTCGCCGTGTGCACCTCCGCCGTAATTACGGCCTCAAGTAGCGAGAGGTCCGCAGGCAGGCTGTGTTCAACGACGGCTTCCAAGTTACGATTGAGGGAGAGAACAACACGCATTGTATCGAGCTCATCTTCCGGCATGGCAGTGCCAATGGGGTTCTCCACCGAGACATGCACCACATTGTCAGCCTTCCCGTTGCCGTCCTTCAATTCTGGCACATGTAGGTTGCCGTCCATCAATTCTGGCACATGTAGGTTGCTGGCACTTCGAACACCAGAAACAGGACCAGGGCGCGGCCGGCACTCAGTGTTGAAGAAAGGGCAAGGAACGGAGCCCACGAGTATCGAGCTGCGAGACATGAAGGTAGGCCCATGATGAACCCCCGGATGCGGCGCGGCGTCCCCGGCACCAACGGATCTGGTGGAGCGAGGCCCGTGTTGGCGTGGGAGATCCTCGCCATCATCAAGACTCGAATGACGTCTGTTTTGATTGCTATCATCAGAGTCATCATCTTTGTCACCGCGACCAAAAGGGCCCCCGTCGTCCTCAGACGGAGGCGGCGTGCTCCAGTCTTGGATCTCAACGACACGTAGCTGAACGACGTACCGCAGACCAGGCAGCCTGTTCAAGATGACATCATCAGCTTGGACGTACAGAGCCTGCCCGGGGACCAGTGGCCTAGGTTCAGGTATAAATATTGTCCTCTCCGCAGGGATGAGCTTGGGGTCGAGGCACCAAGCGGCAACAAACAGTTCACGGTCGTCATCCTCAGGTGCAATTCCTGGTGGCGCAATCTCTAGGTGGGCACAGGCGTTCCCGAGGATATGCTGCACAACCTCGACGGAATGGGCATGAAGTGGCAAGCGACTGATACCCACGAGCACCCTGAAGTGAAGGGATCCGGCCACCGCGAGGGATGTACGCCTCCAGCGGTTCTAGATCAGCCGGATTGGGGGATCAGGGACCACCGTCTGCAAAACTAGTTGCAGGTCCTGCTGGCGAGCGAAACGAACGACGAAGTCTTCTGGAGCGTGACGCTGCACCAAGAATGCAGTTGTATCAAATCCGAAGAAAGTGTTCAGGTACATAGAGATCATGGTTGTGGATACGGCCGGTCTAGTACCAGCGACGACCGCCACAAGAGCCAAACGCAGACCGGCCTCGGCTTCCTCGAGCTCAGTAGAGCGAGGCACGACAATCATCTCCATCTCCTGGTGGTGTGCAAGACCCCCACCAGAGCCCTGGGAGCGCGTCCCTGCAGCATCAGGAGCGTCGTCGGAGCGATGTTCCGGGGCGGACAGCTTCGGAGAGGGGGCACAGCATTGGGGCGCGGAGGTGGAACGGCCAGTGGACACAGACCGTCCGGAGGCTGCATCATCGGAGGCCAAGGAGCACCGCCGTCCATGTCGCGGTGCGGCCCGTCGACGTTCAGCGCCAGTGCCCGACGGTGACCGGCGCCGTTTCCCACCCACGGTCATCGGTGGGAATGGACACTCCCGCCGCCGATGGCATTCACTACCACAGTTCAGGCAACGTGGAGGGTTGGCGCAGTTGGCTCGGACGTGGCCCTCGTCCAGGCAATTGAAACACTTCCCAACGAGCTCTGGAGGCACCGGACGGGATTGCCTCGGTGGCGTGCACCTTCGCCACCTGCGACGGCTCTCGACGAGGTGGAAGCCGTCGGCATCTGGCGGCCCATGGGAGCGGGGTGGATGGGCGGCCGGTGGTGACCGGTGAGATCTGTCAGCGCCTCGGCGAGAGACCCGCGAGGGGCCGTCAAACACCGACGGATGGGAGCGACGAGCGGCCACCATGAAGCCGCCATCAGCTGCAGTACGACGGCGACGGTGACGGCGACGTGGGCAACGGCGACGGCGAGCCTCTCCGATGGTCGCCCTCCCCTTCCGGTCCGTCGGTGGGGACACAGGCTCGACCTCGGAACCGTTGGAGTCCTCGAAGTCCGTGAAGGACAGGCGCTCCCCATAGTTAGCCCACGAGCCCGCGGGGGAGCCGAAGAAAGGGGGAGCATCAGGGTTAAGCGCAGAGGAGCCGCCATGGAAGGGTGCCACGTCGGGGTTGAGCCCCGAGGTTCCCTGACCTGCAGCGAGCTCCTCCTCCTCGACCCGGTCTGCCCACGAGCGGCGGGAGCTCGAACCAAACTCCATGGCGCAGATCCGATCGGCAGGATGGTGGATCTAGGCGACGGGCGGCGAGATGGGTTATAGAGGAAGAAAAAGGGGGTGTGGGGGGAATCGCCCGGGAAGGCAGCCGGGGCGAGGGTCGGTGGGCGGCGGCGCCTAGGTGGCGGCCGGCGCGGGGCCGTGGCCGCCGGTGGGGGAGTTCGGGTCCGATGATCACATCCCCTCGCCTCAGCGATGTACTGGCTCATGCAACTGACACACCTTCTCCTCTTCTTTTTGCATAGTGGAATTTGGGGAAATATTTGGGATCTAAACAGGCCCATAGTCGATTTCCATATGAAGTTGATGTGGCGGCGTGGTGGGCGCCCGCAGGCTGGCCCGCTTGCATCCTTAGCGGAGGGCCGAGATTCGCACAAGTGTGGCCGCGGCCGTGCCTGTAATTAAGGAGACGAGCCTCGGGCGTTTCGCGGTGGAGCAACGAGGTTCCAGGGCGGCGGCCTGCGACTTCAGGGACGCGGGCAAAGAATAGGACGCGGGGGCAGGCTACGGGGTCCTGCTACTTCCTGTGACCCATCTCTCGCTGGAGCACGTACAGGGACAGGTCGATGAAGCAGAGCACGTACGGCACCGGCGGGACTCACCGCCGCAGGATGCTAGCTCGTCGATGTCGGTGCAAGACCGCTTGTGCGGTTGTGCTGGTGCGCGGAGGGGCACGCCGAGCTGGTGGCGCACGACGATAGTGCCCTCACGGAGGTGGAGCTCTAGGAGGATACGCCTCTTGGACAGATCACCCTACCAGTCACATTTGAAACACCCATAAATTACTGAACAAAGTTCATTCAGTTCCAAGTGGCAGATTTTGAGTCATCATGTCACGCTATCCTTGGAAGACCAACACTTGGCAAATTCATGGCAATACCGTACTACCTATACCTCTTGCTCAAGATGCCGGGACCCCATGGAGTACTTTCCCTCTTAGGTGACTTGAAATGAGCTTTTGATCGTGACATACAAGCAATTTAGATTGCAGCTAAGACACAGGTAGCCAGCGGCAGAGAAGAAATAGCTACCGTTGCTTCACATATGAACCCGGAAGAGCTGGAGATCTTGGCTAAGAAGCCTTGCATCCTTGCACCACCAATAGAAGTCGATGTGAAGAAAATTGACCTGGGCACTGATGATCCTGAGAAAACAGCGACCATCAGTGCTCACTTCTCAACTAAATAGGAACTCGCGCTCACCAACTTTCTTCGGGACAACAAAGATATCTTCGCTTGGAAGCCGGCTGGCATGCTAGGTGTCCCAAGAGAGTTCACTGAGCACAGAATTGATGTTAATGAAGGTTCCAAGCCAGTCAAGCAACGGCTACGATGATTTTCACCGAACAAGAAGGCAGTAATAAAAAAAGAGATTGCAAAGTTAATGATAGCCGGATTCATAAGAGAAATTTTTCATACAGATTGACTAGCAAATCCCATTTTAGTATAGAAAAAGAACATGGCAGAATGACACATGTGCGTCGACTACATGGATCTCAACAAGCATTGCCCAAAGGACCCGTTCGGGTTACCACGGATTGATCAGATTGTCGATTCAACGGCAGGATCTGCCCTACTATCTTTTCTTATTGCTATTCAGGGTATCATCAGATCACATTAAAGGAAGAAGACCAGAGCAAGACATCTTTCATCACTCTGTTCGGCACTTACTGCTACAAAACCATGTCATTTGGACTCAAGAACGTTGGTGCTACTTACCAAAGAGCTATCCAAACATGTCTCGGTGAGTAGATTGGCAACAACGCAGAGGCCTACATTGATGATGTCATAGTGAAGACGAAAAACCCGGATACGCTTATCCAAGACTTAAAACAGACCTTTGAAAACTTGAAGTGGAAGTGGAAATTGAACCTGAACAAGTGTGTATTTGGAGTACCATCAGGACAACTACTCGGATTTTTTGTCAGCCGTCGAGGAATCGAGGCAAGCTCTAAGCAAATTCAAACCATAATAGAGATGGGTCCTCCACGCAGCATTAAAGATGTACAAAAGTTGACAGGGTGCATGGCAGCACTCAATCGCTTTATTTCTCGACTCAGTGAAAAGGGATTACCCTTCTTCAAGTTATTAAAAAAGACAAGAAAGTTTGAGTGGACAGAGGAGGCCAAGGAGGCTTTCAAAAGCCTGAAGGCATACCTCACCTCCTCACCCATACTCATGCCTCCAAAGAAGCATGAAGACATGATGTTGTATATCGCGGTGACTTCTACGGTGGTCAGTGCAGTGATCTTTATAGAGAGGGAAGAAGGACGCGTGTACAAAGTATAGCAACCAGTTTACTACATTAGTGAGGTACTATCAGATTCCAAAATCCAGTACTCGCATGTACAAAAACTACTCTATGCCCTCCTGATCACCTCCCGCAAGATACATCACTACTTTGAAAGCCACAAGATTACTGTGGTGATGGACTTTCCACTCGGAGACATCCTGCACAACAGAGACGCAACCGGGCGCATATCTAAGTGGGCAGTTGAACTCAGCGCTCTCAACGTTGATTTCACCCCACGTGAAGCAATCAAGTCCCAAGCGCTTGCTGATTTTGTCGTTGAGTGGATAGAAATCCAACAACCTACGCCAGATGCCATTCTTGACCATTAGAAGATGTACTTCGATGGATCGCTCAAACTAGGTGGAGCTAGCACATGTGTTCTCTTCATCTCTCCAGACGGAAAACAATTCAAATATGTCCTTCAGATATTGTGGCAGGCTACGAACTTAAGTAAGCAGAGCTAACGGATACTCACCTTTTTTCCTAGTCTATGGATCGAAAGCTGTATTACTTGCCGACCTAATATGGACATCACCAAAGATTGAGCAACCTGATGAAGGAGAAGCCGAACATACCCAAAGACTAAAGCTAGACAACACAGAAGAAGTCAAAGTCAACGCTGCTTTACAATTTGCTCATTATCTTCAAGGTTTAAGACACCACTACAATAAAAGTATCCAACCTCGCTCTGTCCAAGTCAGAGATTTGGTACTTTGAAGAATACAAAAGGCAGATGGATGTCACAAACTACTCAGCCCATGGGTAGGCTCTTTCATCATCGCTAAGGTCACCGGACCAGGAACATATGAGCTAATGACCGAGGACAGGGTACAAGTTAGAAACTCATGGCACATCAGCCAGCTACGAAGATTCTATGCCTAAGAGCACAAGACTGATTCTTCCTTAGCGAGAAAACACCATGTAACCAAGATTCATGATCAAAGTAATAAAGATAATGTTCCTCATCAACACTTGTCTTACTGAGATCAACTTAGCCTATCCCGAGTTGTTTTCACAATGCGGATGAGAGCAAAAGAGTTGAAAAGATGCTTGAGCTCGCCTATCCCAAGTCTTTTTAGGCTTGGATGAGAGTAAGAAAGCTGACAAGCTAATACTCGACCTATTCTGGGTTGTTTTCATGGCCTAGATGAGTGCCAGATAGCGCTCGCCCTATCCCGGAGTTATTCAACCCAAATGAGAGCAAAAGAGCTAAAAATATGCTTGAGCTCGACTATCCTAAGTCTTTTCAGGCTCGAATGGGAGTAAGAAAGCTGACAAGCTAACGCTCAACCTATCCTAGGTTGTTTTCACAGCCTAGATGACAGCCAGATAGTGCTCGCCCTATCCTAGAGTTATTCAACCTAGATGAGAGCAAAAGAGCTGAAAAGATGCTTGAGCTTGCCTATCCCAAGTCTTTTTAGGCTCGGATGAGAGTAAGAAAGCTGACAAGCTAACGCTTGACCTATCCTTGGTTGTTTTCATAGCCTGGATGAGAGCCAGACAGCGCTCGCCCTATCCCGGAGTCATTCAACCCGGATGAGAGCAAAAGAACTGAAAAGATGCTTGAGCCTGCCTGATCCCAAGAACTTTTTCAGGCTTGGATGAGAGAACTGACGCTCGCCCCGCCCCAGATTATTTTCAACATCAGATGAAGGATAATAAGGCTACTAAGCCAAAAGCTCAAGTCGCAAATCTTATATGACGCTATGAATATGCACAAAATCTAAGATTGACTACTTAGATAATTCATCTAAAAGGACAAAACAAGGCGAAGAGATCCATGCAGAAAAACAAAAGGAAGCTACATCGAAAGATAAAAAATCTTCATACAAGGCAGCAGAATATATTCTTCTTTACAAAAAAGTTGGAGTATAAAAGTCGATTACAACCAAGTCAAGCATTGTCATCGGAAGAAGAAATGTTGATATTAAGATTCTCAGCAATCTTCCCGGCTAACTCATCGACTTCAGGATCCGCTTCTTGAATGGCATCCAGGTACTCTTGGCTCTCGACTTCCTCTGCAATCTTTGACAAAGGAACCTCTGAAGCAAGAACCCGAACCTGGGCCAGGACGTTGCAGGTGTAGAGCTGGGCGCACTTGAAAGTCCTATGTTTGGTGTTGGTAATTAGTGACAATGCCTAAGTACTAATCCTATGCCTAAGTTGTGTGTAGCATATGAGGATTAGTACATTCCAAGGTTGGTGGCAAGATAGACATGGTGATCATGATGGCCACACTTGGATTCGGACGCAACCCTACGTGATCAAGGCAAAGGTATATGCTTAAGGGTTGTGTTTTAGTAACCAAGACACCTAGTGGGTGTGGTTACATTATAGGATAGATAGCCGTACTATAAAGAGGGGAATGACGCGGCTATTGAACTCCTAAGTGCCTCTAGGTGTGCATTTCATGTCATATGCATTTGGATAGAACTAATAACGCCTCGAAAAATGATTGTGAAAATGCCAACACACATGCACATAGTGATGGTCACTTGGTGATGTTAGCACGTCTGCGAAGGCGGTGGAGTTTGAGCGGTAGAGAGGGTTTGGGGTCCTCTCTCCCTCCCGCCGAGCTTGCGAGGTGGGATTCAGGCGTTTTTGAGGAATTGAAACGCCTATTTTCCACTACGCCGGAAGTCGGAAATCGAACGGAAAGCGAACGGAGGTCACAGTGGTGACCGGACGCTGGACCGGACGCGGTCTCCGTGTGACCGGACGCGTCCGGTCAGCGTTCAGCTTTTGCACGTTTCTTGGTTGTCTGATCGGACGCGCGGTGCGTCCGGTCACAGTCGACCGGACGCGTCCGGTCGTCTAGGGTGCTTACTGGACTCCGACCGGATGCGGGCACTGTGGCGTCCGGTCAGTTCTCCAGCACGTCCGGTCGGCGTTACGTTGTGCGCGGCTCAGGGTTGACCAGTGTGTCCGGTCAGTCACGGGACCGGCGCGTCCGGTCGTGACCAGCGCGTCCGGTCATTGCGACCAGCGCGTCCGGTCAGTGGTTCGAAATCTAGCCGTTGCGTGACCGGCGCGTCCGGTCAGTTGGACCAGCGCGTCCGGTCAGCGCGACTGCTGCTGAATCAAGTTTCTAACGGCTATATTCGAAGGGGTACGTCTATAAATACTCGTTGGCCGGCTCAAGGCTCTTTCGCTTGGACATTTGACATACTTGTGAGCACTTTGAGCTAAGCAACTCCCCTCCCACTCATCTCTCTTGCTTGTTTGAATATTCGAAGTGAGATTGAGTGATCCAAGTGCATTTGCATTGTGAGTTTGCATCTAGTTGGCACTTGGTGGTTGATTTGCTGCGGGATTCTTGTTTCTCTTGGTGGTTGCCGCCACCTAGATGGCTTGGAGCAGCTTGGAGGCGTTGGCAAGAGTTGGTGATTGTTCTTGGCCACCTCCGGTAATTGTGAGGGGTTTGTGCCTACCTCGGCGAAGCGCCAAAGGCAACATTAGTGGATTGCTCGTGTCATTTGCAACCTTTTGCCATTTGGTAGGTTCTTGTGGCGCCTTTTGAGAGGCTCGGTGTGAGACCGATTAGCCACCGAACCACGTGGTGAAGAGGGACACAACGGGGACTAGCGTGCCGGCAAGCACGTGAACCTCGGGATAAATCTTTGTGTCGTCATTCTTATTGTGATTGATCGATCCCAGTGGTTGTGTATTGTGGAATTCATCTCTTGATCATATCGTTTGGTTGGCTCAATACTTCGCCCCTCGGTGATACCCTTCTAACTCTCTCTTGTATTAATTTCTTAGTTACTTTGCTAGAGTAGCTCTTTTGTGTAGCTTGCTAGTTGTAGTTTCCTTCTCGGTTTGACTTGTGCGGTTGAGTGCCAATATACTAGAATTGTGATTTGGATAGGTGGCTTGCAAACACCCCATATGCTAAGTAAAACTCGCATCTCGCTATTTGTTGTATTGATAAACTTGTTTAGCTTGTCTTTGTAGAAAATTTTAAAAGGCTATTCACCCCCCTCTAGCCATCAAGACCTTTCAAGTGGTATCGGAGCCGTGGTCACCGTTTGCAAGGCTTAACAACCTCGGTGCAAGATGGCTCAAGTTATGTTCAATCATGTTAATGGCAAGCCTCCATTCTTTGATGGCATCTCTTCCTTTGATCATTGGAAAAGGAAGATGAAGCAATATCTAGGCAATATACATGAGAAGGTTTGGGATGTGACCAATGAAGGATACATCATTCTTGATGAAGAAAATCTCACTCCAAATGACCGCATCAACAAACAATGCAACACGGCGGCACTTGACACAATCTACCGTGCCATTGATGACAAAGTATTTGAGCAAATCAAAGATCTTGAAAAGGCAAATGAGCTTTGGATAAGGCTTGAAGAAACATATGAAGGCACTTCAACGGTAAAAAGTGCCAAGCTATTTATGCTCAAGGACAAGTTCTCCACGTTCAAGATGAAGGATGTTGAATCCATCCCGGAGATGTTCTATAGGCTCCAAGTCATTGTCAATGATCTCAAGGGGCTTGGAGAGAAGGTTGAGGATAAGGACTTCTCACACAAGTTCTTGATGTGCTTACCCAAGAAGTTTGCCACCTTGAGAAGAATGATCTTTAGAGAGGGATTGGACAAGGTCAAACCAACCGATGTGCTTGGAGATATAATGACCGATACCCAATACAATGATGATGAAGATGAGGTAGAAGAGAAGAAGGAGACCAAGGTCAAGCAAGAGAAGCCCATTGCATTCAAGGCTTCATCTTCTAAGGGCAAGAGCAAGATGGAGAGCGATGATGATGATCCATTCGATGATGAGACCATGGCCCTCCTAGTGCACAAGATGGGGAGGTTCATGAAGAAGAAAGGATATGGTGCAAGAAAGAGAAGGGACTTCATGAAGGCAAAGGAGATGCTTTGCTACAATTGCAATAGCCCCGATCATGTAGTGGCAAAGTGCCCCTATGAAGACAAAAGATATCATGATGGGGAGTTAAAGTTGAAGAAGAACAAGAAGGAGAAGAAGGAGAAGAAAGAGAAGAAGAGCTTCATTATCAACAAGAAGAAGAAGGGTGGTGGCTATATGGTCACTTGGGATAGTGATAACTCCAATAGTGATGATGATAGCTCTAGTGATGATGAGAGGACCACTCGGCGAGCCATTGCAAGCATCGCCCTCTCCAACAAGCCATCCATCTTCGACACTACATCGACATGCCTTATGGCCAAGCCTACCAAGGTAAAATATGATGATAGTGATGATGATTCTTGTGCTAGTGATGGTTGTAGGAGTGATGATGAGGAGGATGAGGACTACTCCAAGGATGATCTATTGGGCATAATAGATCAAATGAGCAAGGGCTACAAGAGGACAACCAAGAAGTGCAAAATCTTGGAGCAAGAGCTCATTGCCAAGAGCAATGAAAATGATGCCTTGATGGAAGAGCTTGTTGCTCTCAAAAAGAGTAAGGAGTGCAAAGGAATTGAACAAGAGCTTAAAGCTCTTAGGAAATCCTTTGATGAGCTAGAGGCCTCTCGTGAGTGTCTAAAGGAAGACCACGAGGACCTTGAAGTTGCTCACACTAGGCTTAAGGAAGCTCACTCCTCTCTACTTGAGCTCATCAAGGAGAAGGACCTCAAGTTGGAGAAGCTCATGAAGGAAGCTAAGGAGGAGCAAGTGATTGTCACTTGTGATATTGGACTAACATGTGATATTATTGATGATTCTTTATTTGTTGGTTCTACTAATGCTTCATGTAGCTCATCATCATCCACCACAACCAACTCTACCTCTACTACTAGTGATTCATCACTTGTGGTTGAGAATGAGACTCTCAAGAGAGAGGTGGATGATCTCACCCGCGCATTAGGCAATGCCTATGGTGGGGATGCCCGCTTGCTAAAATGCTTGGGTAGCCAAAGGTTCTCTCTTAACAAAGAGGGTTTGGGCTATACTCCCAAGAAAGGCAAGGCGGCCTTTGCTACTCCAAAGTCTCGCTTTGTGAAGAGCAATGGTCGTTATTGCAATAGATGCAAGCAAGTTGGGCATCTAGAGATTAATTGTAATAAAATGAACAAGAACAACAAGTGTCATGCTAAAATGGATTACATTCCTTTTAATTCTTGTTATGTACTTACCAAGGGTGAGAAAGGTGTGCATGCTAGGTTTGTTGGTACACCAATTGTGGGTCCAAAGAAGAAGGCCATTTGGGTACCAAAGAGCTTAGTTACTAACCTCCAAGGACCCAAACAAGTATGGGTACCTAAGAAACATTAATTTATTTTGTAGGTAAATTATAAGGCCGGAGGAAGACATTGGGTGCTTGATAGTGGGTGCTCTCAACATATGACCGGTGATTCAAGAATATTCAACTCTCTCAAATCAAATGATAGTGGTATTGATAGCATCACATTTGGTGACAATAGCAAGGGTGATGTGAAGGCTCTTGGAAGGATTGCAATCTCAAATGATCATAGCATTTCCAATGTGCTCTTAGTTGAAAAGTTGAACTTCAATCTTCTCTCGGTTGCTCAATTGTGTGATCTCGGTTTCAAGTGCATATTTGGTGTTGATGATGTGGAAATAGTTAGTGTTGATGGCTCCAATTTGATCTTCAAGGGCTTTAGATATGAGAATCTATACTTGGTTGATTTCAATGCTAGTGACACTCAACTTTCAACATGCTTGCTCACCAAATCAAGTATGGGTTGGTTATGGCATAGAAGACTTGGTCATGTTGGCATAAAGCAATTGAACAAGTTAGTGAAGCATGACTTAGTTAGAGGCTTGAAGGATGTCACATTTGAGAAGGATAAGCTATGTAGTGCATGTCAAGCCGGAAAGCAAGTGGGCAACACTCATCCATTGAAGAGCATTATGAGTACTTCCAAGGCATTTGAGTTGTTGCACATGGATTTATTTGGGCCAACTACATACACAAGCATTGGTGGAAACAAGTATGGCTTTGTGATTGTGGATGATTTCACTAGATATACATGGGTATTCTTTCTTGGGGACAAGAGTGATGTATTTGACATATTCAAGAAGTTCATCAAGAGAGTACAAAATGAGTTTGAGACCACAATCAAGAAAGTAAGAAGTGACAATGGAAGTGAGTTTAGAAACACAAGAGTTGATGAGCTATGTGAGGAGCTTGGAATCAAGCATCAATTCTCGGCCAAGTATACACCTCAATCTAATGGCCTAGTTGAGAGAAAGAATAGAACTTTGATTGATATGGCAAGATCAATGTTAAATGAGTATAATGTGAGTCATTCATTTTGGGCCGAAGCAATCAACACGGCTTGCTTCTATAGCAACCGCCTCTATTGCCACAAGTTCTTAGAGAAGACACCATATGAGATCTTAAATGGAAGAAAGCCCAACATTGCATACTTTCGGGTATTTGGTTGCAAATGCTACATCTTGAAGAAGGGCACTAGATTGAGCAAGTTTGAGAAGAAATGTGATGAAGGATTCTTACTTGGTTACTCCACTACTAGCAAAGCTTATAGAGTTTGGAATTTGGCTAGTGGTTTACTTGAAGAAGTTCATGATGTTGAATTTGATGAAACAAATGGCTCTCAAGATGAGGAAAATAACTTGGATGATGTGAGAGGAACTCAATTGACCAATGCTATGAAAGAAATGGATATTGGTGATATTAGGCCAAAGCAAGTGATTGATGTGGATGACAACAAAGATCAAGTGCTCCAAAGTCCAATTACACAAGCTAGTGGGTCTCTAATGCAAAATCAAGCTAGTACATCATCTCAAGTGCAACAAGATCAACAAGCGGCTAGTTCATCATCTCCAACTCATGATCAACATCAACATCCAAGCAATCAAGTGCAAGTGCTTCAACCAACCAACATTGCTAGAGACCATCCATTAGATTCCATCATTGGTGACATACAAAGGGGAGTTCAAACTAGATCAAGATTGGCATCATTTTGTGCTCACTCTTCTTTTGTGTCAATGGAGGAACCCAAGGACATTGATAAAGCATTGAGAGATCTGGATTGGGTAAATGCAATGCATGAAGAGCTCAACAACTTCAAGAGAAATGAAGTATGGGAACTAGTTGAGAGGCCTAAGAATCATAATGTCATTGGAACAAGATGGGTCTTTCGCAACAAGCAAGATCAAGATGGGATAGTAGTAAGGAACAAAGCAAGACTAGTGGCTCAAGGTTACACACAAATAGAGGGTCTTGACTTTGGTGAAACTTATGCCCCGGTTGCAAGATTGGAAGCAATTAGGATCTTACTTGCCTATGCTTGTGCTCATAATATCAAGCTATATCAAATGGATGTGAAGAGTGCATTTCTCAATGAGTACATCCAAGAGGAGGTGTATGTGGAGCAACCTCCCAGTTTTGAAGATGATAAGAAACCCAATCATGTCTACAAATTGAGAAAAGCCTTGTATGGATTGAAGCAAGCACCTAGAGCATGGTATGAAAGATTGAGGGACTTCTTGCTAACCAAAGGATTTGTCATGGGCAAAGTGGATACTACTCTCTTTACCAAGAAGATTGGAAAAGACTTGTTTGTATTGCAAATATATGTTGATGATATCATCTTCGGTTCAACCAATCAAGATTATTGTGATGAGTTTGGGAAAATGATGGCAAAGGAATTTGAAATGTCAATGATAGGTGAACTTAGCTTCTTTCTTGGACTTCAAATCAAACAAATGAAGGAAGGAACATTTATGAGCCAAACCAAGTACATCAAAGATATGCTCAAGAAGTTTGGCATGGAAGATGCAAAGGGCATTACAACCCCAATGGGCACTAGTGGAAGTTTGGATAGTGACAAGAGTGGCAACATGGTGGATCAAAACCTTTATAGATCAATGATTGGTAGCCTACTCTATGTGACGACATCAAGACCCGATGTGATGTTTAGTGTATGCATGTGTGCAAGATTTCAAGCCTCACCAAGAGAAAGTCATTTGAAGGCAACAAAGAGAATATTGAGGTACTTAAAGCATACACAAGATGTTGGATTATGGTATCCCAAGGGTGCAAGCTTTGAGCTAGTTGGATATTCGGATTCTGACTATGCCGGTGACAAAGTGGAGAGAAAGAGCACTTCCGGGACTTGTCAATTGTTGGGAAGATCACTTGTCTCATGGTCATCCAAGAAGCAAAATAGTATTGCACTATCTACCGCCGAAGCCGAATACATCGCCGCGGGTAGTTGTTGTGCACAAATCTTGTGGATGAAGGCAACATTGAAGGATTTTGGAATCAATTTCAAGAATGTGCCATTGCTATGTGACAATGAAAGTGCCGTGAAGCTAACCAACAATCCGGTTCAACATCAAAGAACAAAGCATATTGATGTTCGTCATCATTTTATTAGAGATCATCAACAAAAGGGTGACATTGCTATTGAGAGTGTGGGCACTGAAGATCAATTAGCCGATCTATTCACCAAGCCACTTGATGAGAAGAGATTTCACAAGCTAAAGAATGAGTTGAACATAATTGACTTCTCCAACATGAGTTGATGCACCCCATATATGACATGCCTCTCCTTCGAGCCCCAAGGTACAATTGGTTGACATGTCATACATTCTATACTAAGGACATGTTTAGTGCATCTAGTCATGATTTCTTATGTTCTAGGCTCATTCATGAAAATCAAATGATTTTGAAGTTTATATGGTACCACTATTGTTTCCATGACTTGTATGACCTAGTGGTAGCATATAACTTGTTTAAGTAGCTTGTGATCCTAAGTGTTTAATCTAGATCACTTGTCTAAATATTTGCTTCAACATGGTGCATGATAACCCTTCTAGTGAGGTGTGAAGAAGCTTGCCCTTGGATCAAACCGAAGCATTTTATTTATACAAGCAATCTAGGTTGAATCACAAACTTGATCCTCACCCCATAATTCAACATGATAATCTATCTAAAATTGGTCCCTTGTGGTAATTGGTGCCAAAGGGGGAGAAAATGTTGTTCACAAAGATAAATTCTAAAGGGGGAGAAAACCTAAAAGGGAGAATTGATAAAAGAAGGGGATCAACTAAAATTTTGAGCACACAAGTAGGGGGAGCAATCTCTTAAACATGAATGTTGCATTTCTTTGTGCACTTCATATGTATGATGCATAGTTATGCATTTCTTTTTCTCCAATACTTTGCTTGTGTGATGTTTTGCTAGTATACAATTGAATGGTGTATTGAAGTACTAGCATGAATAGAAAGTAGTTAAATTTCTCTTGCTTCATGTTTTTCAAAGTGGTACTAGAGCCTTGCTTATAATGTTGATCTCACGAGGTTTCTAGTTATGTTTGTGCTTTTCCAAGTGGTATCTAACTACACAAGGTGCTAAGATGGTGTTTATCGCTACTCCGATGGTATCACGCTTCAAAGGTCTATAATCTAAAACACTTAGCACCTATTGATAGTCAATGCTCCTAATCTTTCCTATCTAACATGTATGCTTCCAAAATCCAAACATATAGCATACATATAGGGGGAGCCATTGCTATCAATTTGAATTCTTGATCACATGTCCATAATTCTTACACATGGTAATATACTTGGACAATGTGACATGGGTTCAATCAAAATTTTATCATAATATCTTTGTGAAAGGGTTGTCACCAATTACCAACAAGGGGGAGATTGAAAGTCCTATGTTTGGTGTTGGTAATTAGTGACAATGCCTAAGTACTAATCCTATGCCTAAGTTGTGTGTAGCATATGAGGATTAGTACATTCCAAGGTTGGTGGCAAGATAGACATGGTGATCATGATGGCCACACTTGGATTCGGACGCAACCCTACATGATCAAGGCAAAGGTATATGCTTAAGGGTTGTGTTTTAGTAACCAAGACACCTAGTGGGTGTGGTTACATTATAGGATAGATAGCCGTACTATAAAGAGGGGAATGACGCGGCTATTGAACTCCTAAGTGCCTCTAGGTGTGCATTTCATGTCATATGCATTTGGATAGAACTAATAACGCCTCGAAAAATGATTGTGAAAATGCTAACACACATGCACATAGTGATGGTCACTTGGTGATGTTAGCACGTCTGCGAAGGCGATGGAGTTTGAGCGGTAGAGAGGGTTTGGGGTCCTCTCTCCCTCCCGCCGAGCTTGCGAGGTGGGATTCAGGCGTTTTTGAGGAATTGAAACGCCTATTTTCCACTACGCCGGAAGTTGGAAATCGAACGGAAAGCGAACGGAGGTCATAGTGGTGACCGGACGCTGGACCGGACGCGGTCTCCGTGTGACCGGACGCGTCCGGTCAGCGTTCAGCTTTTGCACGTTTCTCGGTTGTCTGATCGGACGCGCGGTGCGTCCGGTCACAGTCGACCGGACGCGTCCGGTCGTCTAGGGAGCTTACTGGACTCCGACCGGACGCGGGCACTGTGGCGTCCGGTCAGTTCTCCAGCGCGTCCGGTCGACGTTACGTTGTGCGCGGCTCAGGGTTGACCAGCGTGTCCGGTCAGTCACGGGACCGGCGTGTCCGGTCGTGACCAGCGCGTCCGGTCGTTGCGACCAGCGCGTCCGGTCAGTGGTTCGAAATCTAGCCGTTGCGTGACCGGCGCGTCCGGTCAGTTGGACCAGCGCGTCCGGTCAGCGCGACTGCTGCTGAATCAAGTTTCTAATGGCTATATTCGAAGGGGTACGTCTATAAATACTCGTTGGCCGGCTCAAGGCTCTTTCGCTTGGACATTTGACATACTTGTGAGCACTTTGAGCTAAGCAACTCCCCTCCCACTCATCTCTCTTGCTTGTTTGAATATTCGAAGTGAGATTGAGTGATCCAAGTGCATTTGCATTGTGAGTTTGCATCTAGTTGGCACTTGGTGGTTGATTTGCTGCGGGATTCTTGTTTCTCTTGGTGGTTGCCGCCACCTAGACGGCTTGGAGCAGCTTGGAGGCGTTGGCAAGAGTTGGTGATTGTTCTTGGCCACCTCCGGTAATTGTGAGGGGTTTGTGCCTACCTCGGCGAAGCGCCAAAGGCAACATTAGTGGATTGCTCGTGTCATTTGCAACCTTTTGCCATTTGGTAGGTTCTTGTGGCGCCTTTTGAGAGGCTCGGTGTGAGACCGATTAGCCACCGAACCACGTGGTGAAGAGGGACACAATGGGGACTAGCGTGCCGGCAAGCACGTGAACCTCGGGATAAATCTTTGTGTCGTCATTCTTATTGTGATTGATCGATCCCGGTGGTTGTGTATTGTGGAATTCATCTCTTGATCATATCGTTTGGTTGGCTCAATACTTCGCCCCTCGGTGATACCCTTCTAACTCTCTCTTGTATTAATTTCTTAGTTACTTTGCTAGAGTAGCTCTTTTGTGTAGCTTGCTAGTTGTAGTTTCCTTCTCGGTTTGACTTGTGCGGTTGAGTGCCAATATACTAGAATTGTGATTTGGATAGGTGGCTTGCAAACACCCCATAGGCTAAGTAAAACTCGCATCTCGCTATTTGTTGTATTGATAAACTTGTTTAGCTTGTCTTTGTAGAAAATTTTAAAAGGCTATTCACCCCCCTCTAGCCATCAAGACCTTTCAGCACTTCTTCACGAACTCCTAGAAACAAGTCGGCACCGGAGGGATAAACTAAGCCCAAGACTGGCCATCATCGCTCGGAGTTCGGAGGAGGTTGGCCACCAAGCGAATGGATTTCTACAAGGCGTTCCAGTTGTCAGTAGCCATCGCCAATTTGCCGCTCAAGTCCTCAATGGTTTTTTGGACTTGCACAAGATCCCTGTCAGCTCCACGCCTAATTAACTTGGCAAGGGCAAGTTCTTCTTCAGCACAAGTAATACCTCCTCAACCCTGTTATGGTTATTGCAGACAAGTATCTTCATTTCCTCAATATTTTCCAAGAGCTTCTATTTATCTCTACGGAGGGCTGATCAAGGAAATAAAAACAAGTTAGAACTAGAAAATAGAAGTGAAGAAGCAAAGAAACAAAAAAAACTCAGAATATCGTCACACTCTCTCTTCAGGGAATCAACCTTCTCAGAAGCCTCCTAAACGGCAGCCATGACTTCAGCCTTCCTCTTCCCCGCCTCGACGACTTGGGCGCGGAGGGCTTGTTCAGCCGTTTGACGGTCCTGGCGCTCTGATTCATGCTTAGCCTGATGGAGGACAAGCTTTGTCTTTAGAGAAATCACCTCAAAGGACAACTTCTTCTCAGTCTCACCCGAGCCAAAAAAGCTGGAGTGATCCCGAGAGAAGGACTTCAATAACAAAGAAAAGAAGAAAATAAGAAAGAGAAGAAAAAGAAGTTGGACGACCAGAAAACAAGAAACAAGAAGAAAAAACACTAACCTGGAGCTGCTCTCCAAAGGAAGCCACGCCCGCCGAAAGCTTCTGCCAAGTCACGGTCAGCTTGGATAGACGATGGGTGGCATCAAATTGCAGCACCACATCATCTTCCAAACACTGGCTGGTGGAAGCATGGGCGGCAGAAGAAGAAGTCGGCTGAGGCATGGAGACCATCACCAGAGCCATGTCGTGAGCAGTAAGCCCTAGCCACTGAAGTTGGGTCCTCTGCCACGGTCACGGTCATCTCCAGATTAGGCGATTCCACAACAAGCTGATCATCCGAGACCCCTCGTCTCCCCCACGGCCACCTCGCTGACCGTACGTTCCGAGTCCTAAGACTCTGTATGCAGAGACGCAACAGCCGACTGAGAAGGAGTCAGCTGGGGGTTGGGGGAAGGTGAGGGCAAAAGCCTACAAAGATGGCAAGGAACTCTACATCAAGAAGATGAACGAAAGAAGGAAGAACAAAAAGACGAACAAGCCGGTCGAAGTTCACTTACTTGGTTGCTTCTTCCTCAGACTGACACCCCCAAGCTGAACTGATGTCTTCGGCAGGGGCATGGTAGCAGCAAAATTGTCATCACCACCCTGCGCCAAGGATGGTGTGATTAGTGCCTGAGCACAACAGAACCCAGGCTCGACTCTCGCCTATTGCAAAAAGATAGAAACAAGACAAGTCAAGAAAAAGAACTTAGACTGAAAACAAGGCAACAAAGAGAGAAGCTACAACAACTCACTGATGAGTATCGAGGACTGCATCATCATCTTCGTCCTCGCCCTCGAGCAAATGAACCAGAGTACCATCTGAGAAACAAAAAGTACTCGGTTAGGGATGCAAACAAACAACAAGGAAGACGAAAGCATTTTTTTGATACGCTCACCTAGGAGCATGCTACGTACCACTTGACTACCTGGAGGAGTACTCAATTGATGGGGCTTCTTGGTAGCAGACATGCTAGTGGAAGCATCATCTCCTAGCGCCCTCATGCTGGTGGAACGAGGAGCCCGAGGAACTAGGTGTGGCACATATTCAACATATTGGTCGAGTTCTACGAAGGAACCACAGGAAGAGTTGTGATGACTGGAGACTTACTAATTGAAGACAATCCAGTGGGGTTCTCACCAACCCCCACCCCAGTTATGTTGCTTTCAGAAGGGATCAGATCGACGAAATTCTGACCCAAGTCCTGCAAATAACCAACAACAAAAAGATAAGTAAGGGAAATGAAGACAAAAAGTACCAACAATGAAGAAAATATGAAGAAAAGTACTTGCAGAAGTAAAACAACTCACAACAGGAGGTGGGTTATCAGCACGGTACTTAGGGACTGTGTGCAGGACAATGCTCACTCCCTTCAAAATTTTCTTGAGGCACTCCAGCACCTCTTCTTCGGTTAACTCTAGAGCCGGGACCATACGAGAAGGGTCCTCAGATCTAGAGTACTCGAAGCCATAATTCTCCCTCGCTTTCAAAGGTTGAACCCATCAACGCAGATAACTGGTGACGACTCCGAAGCTAGTCAGGCCTTGCTGCTTCAGAATCCGAATTCTCTCAAGCACTGGCTAGATCTTCTTGAGCTCTTCGCTCGTCACAGGGTTCTTTTCTCAACGATCATTGACCGTGGGACTAGAATCAGAGTGAACAGTAAGAGTAGGGAGGATGTATTCGGCATAAAACCACTTGGAACGCCACTCCTTCATAGAATTGACTAGGTCTAGTCAAAAAATATGTTCTTTTTGCCCTAGCAGAATTGAATCCCACAACCACCCAGAGGAGAAATATTGTCACTCTAGGGGTGTGGTTTCAGATGAAAGAAATAACAGAACAAGGAGATGGAAGGGGGATTCCAAGGAAGGTTTCACAGAGGTGGACGAACACTAACAAGTGAAGGACATCATTCGGAGTCAAGTGGTTTAAGCAAATTCCAAAGTATTGGAGAAAATGATGGAGAAAAGAAGATGCTAGGAGGCAAAGGCTAGCGCGGATGAAAGAGATGAACAAAACGATTTCGCCAAGATTAAGAGTAGGGACCCGATGCTGATCTGGAGTCATCCAACCACAAAGCCTCTCTCCTAGATTGGGTCATCACTAACCAGCTCCCACAGCTGGTCCTCGATTGTGGACAGGGATGGCCAGATCTTCTTTGCGGCCCTCATGGCAATGAAATCTTGATTCTCGATCACGCTAAAGGACACCTCCTCGTCCACCAAGATTTCCTTGGACTTGCTACTCGTTGACTTCTTCTTGCCCATACACCAACGATAAGGAACGGTGGAAGAGCACGAGTAGTGGCATCGTCTGAGTGGCGACAATGGCGGCGGCGGAGCTCTGGATGTTAGGGTTTTGCAAAGGCTGAATGCTAGAAGGCAAAGGCAGGGTAAGAAAGGGGAAGAATAAGAAAGGCCCTTAAATAGATTTACAACAGTAAAAATGTGGCCCACCAGTCCTGCTTAACGCGGCATGGGAATGCAACGGTCTATTTCCTGCCATAACTGATACGACTGAAATGATGGACGGCTCATCTTTTCACAATGGTACAGTGTAACGGGCATATTTCAGACTTATCCATTCACACAGCGCCGTTGTCGGATTGTTACAGCTCGTAATACTCAAAAATAATTCGTCACTCAGAAGATACACATAAGAGATTACATAACGCTGCCAAAAAACATAGATTTTCTAGAAACAACCCGGATGATACTCAAAAGCACTCAGACAAGCAAAAAGGAGACAACAACTCAGAAAATAATTTTTTTCTATTACAAATATTTTCAAGAGATACAAGATTACAGATCTCACAAGACCCAATGAACTTGATACTATGATGAGCAAGGTAGCAACAAGGAGCACAGAAAGAACACGACTTTGGAAATGACTACGCGCCCCTAGTTGCTACTCGGCAAAACACACTCTACTCGGTTACATTGTTTTCTTCAAAGGAGGAGCACAGTGCATCCAAGATTGGTGTCAGCGGCACAATAGGACAACATGGACCAAGCAAGGCTCACAGGAATCTGTCTACCCAAGCCCGATGTGATCCTAGATTAGATGCTGATCTGCGTCGGACAGTCACAAGGCAGAGTGAAAGGATCAACCCAGAACTGCTGGATGAGGGAACGAGCCCCACCTCACAAGACTTCTTCCATCTGCCAGAATATACTACCTGGCACAATACCGCTGAGAGATTAGTCTACCTCAAATCTCTATCACAAGACTTCTTACATCCACCATAAGCAATATAAGACTTCCGACTCACACCCGGGGGCTGCTCTATTTCACAAATTATCATATTCATGACTACAAGATTTCAAGACTTACGCTAAGACTTTGCTGGTCTACAGCAAGCACCCTAGGGGGTATTTATAGGCCTAGGAATAGTGTATATGGAACAAGTGCACCAATAAATCCGACCTGACGAAGCATCCAGAGAAGTGATAGAAAGCAGTAAAGGAAAGCTACCATATGTGAAGATACAATACTCAAATATAGTATATCCAAAGGAATATGCCAACACTGTGCAACTTGTAACTGCGCAGCATTTAACCAACTCAACTACCAACTACCACCCTGAAAGTCCCTAGTTTGGTTTTGGCTAATTGATGAAACCTAGGACTAACCTTTATATCTAAGTGGATGATTTAGATAAAGGTGGTCATTGAATATGAGACATGACATTGACTCATGTGACCAAGATGGTGAAGACCAAGATGAGGCTTGGCTCGATGGACCGGTTGTGAAGGTGAAGGGCAAGTCGAGGCTTCGAAGCGAAGGACCATGCGATGGTGAAGCTTGAGCAAGACTTGGCACCGACGGACCGATGCAACGGTGAAGGGCAAGTGAAGTCAAGGTCGATGGATCGAGACGGTCATGTGATGATATGAAGTGGATCATATCATTTGGAGAAACAAAATGGGCTCAAGGCAAAGGTATAACCATAGGGCCATTTTGTTTTGCACTCAAGACACCATAGAGGGTGTGAGTGGTTTAGGGTCGATAGCCGAACTATTAAGAGGGGAAGTCTTATCGGTTATTCGACGCACGGGTGCCACTAGGTGAATTCATGAAGTGCATTGCATGTAGGGCCTAGTGAGCTAACTGGAAAACCTTTGAAAATGATTGAGAAAAAGCTAACACACAAGCACATGGAGATGTACACTTGATGGTGTTGGCACATTTGCAAAGGTGGCGTTGGTCGCGCTGTGGTTTGCGGGTAGAGAGGGGTTTTGGTTCCTCTCTCCCTCCCGTCGAGCGTGCGAGCGTGGGATTCAGGAGATTTTGGGGAAATGAAATGCCTATTTTCTACTACACCGGAAGTCGGAAAAGAAACGGAGGTGAACGGAGATCACTAGGGTGATCGGACGCTGCACCGGACGTAGTCACGGTTTGACCGGACGCGTCCGGTCAGTACAGCGCAGCAGTCAGGCGCGCGGGCTAGGGTTTGCAACCGGCGCGTCCGGTCACTCGCGGGACCGGAGCGTCCGGTCAGGCACCTAGAGGAACAGTGCGTGGCGAAGGGCTGAGCAGACGCGCGGCGTGTCCGGTCACACGTGATCGGACGCGTCCGGTCGCGAAGGGAGCTTACTGGACTCCGACCGGACGCTGGCACTGTCGCGTCCGGTCGTTACGTGGAGCGCGTCCGGTCGTTGCGCCGCGGGTGCGCGGCACTGTGCGTTCGGCGCATCCGGTCGTTTGAGCTGCGCGTCCGGTCGTCGCGTTTGATCATTGGCGCGCAGTGACCGTTGGAAGATCTGGCAGCCGCGTTTGAATTCGAGGGATAGGTGGATGGCGTAGGGCGACCAGACACGGTGAAGCATGTCCGGTCAGTTTCGACCGGCGCGTCCGGTCGTCCCGAGAAAACGGCCAGTGGAGTGGCAACGGCTCTATTTGTATGGGATGCTTATAAATACTCGTTGGCCAGCCCTTGGGGAGGTTGCTTGGCATTTCTAACACTCTTGTGCATCCTTTGAGCTAAAGCTTCTCCTCCCACTCATCTCTCTTGCTTGATTGCAAATCAAAAGTGAGATTGAGTGATCCCAAAGTGCATTGCATAGCTTGAGGGCATCTAGTGGCACTTGTGGGTGGTTTAGCCAGTGGATTTCTTGTTACTCTTGGAGAGTACCGCTCCTAGCCGGCTTGGAGATTGTTGGAGGCGTTGGCAAGAGAAGGTGATTGTTCTTGGCCACCTCCGGTTGATTGTGAGAGGTTCTTGTGCTTTCCTCGGCGGGACGCCAAAAGCAACTCTAGTGGAATGCGCGTGTCATTGAGTTACCTCACTTGAGAGTGGTGTCTTGCGGTGCCTTGCGGGGCATGCCTTGAGGGGCAAGTGACTTGAGGGTCACACCGGGAAACCATCTAAGTGTTGGTCGACACAACCGGTGACGTAGCTTGTCGGTGCACAAGTGAACACCGGGTGAACAAAAATATTGTGTCTCTTGTCTCCCGGTGATTGGTCTTCATATTGTGTTGTTGTCAATATTGATTGTTTGTATATCATCTTGGTGATTGGCAACATCTTCACTCCACCGTCGGTATAAGAATCACAATCCTCTCTCTTGCACTTACTTTTACTAGATTATCTTGTGTTGCTCTCGTGGTAGCTTTGCTAGTAGTGTTGTTAGCTTGTTCTCTAGTGTAAAATTAGTGTCATAGCTCTTGTGTGAACTAGAGATCATAATCTACTAGACTTGTGGATAGGAGGCTTGCTTCACAACCTTTGGCTAAGCAAAACTCGCTTTACACCGTTTGTTATTCTAACAAGTTTGCTTAGTGTCATTTGTAGAATTTTTTATAGGCTATTCACCCCCCCTCTAGCCATCTAGGACCTTACACACCCACCACTCACAGAAAGAAGGGTACTTGAGAATATGACAAAAGACCCTATATCCGAGTTCTTCTTCAATAAAAAGAACCCGGATATATGCTCAGGGGCTGCAGAGTACATATCCTCAGAGGAGATTTTTAGTTTTTTCAACATAAAAAATTCAAGACCCTCAAACTTTTTGTTCCAAATAGCAAGAGGCTCAGGGGCTACACTCAGTGAGTGCCCTTTTTCTTCGAAAAAGCACACGTCACTCAAAAGACTTGCTCAAGATAGGACCACTTCAAGGCTTCACGTCGAAAGAACCCGGACCAAGCTTGATTCACCAGGAAAAGCTAGAGAAACAAGGAGGCCTTCGAGTTCAACCATGAAATGCTTGGGGGACTTGTCGATGCGGGACCCATAGGGTTCCCCAGCGATGTAACTACAAGTCGTGGGCCCAAGCCTGGCCTACGGACAGATGTAAGAAGAGGTGCGGTGTCTGCTACATCGACTTTGAGTAGAATAGGTCAGACTAGCCAGATTCCTATGGAAAGTACCTTCTGTATTTAGTTCAGTACACCTTCTTTGGATCCGACTAGGATTGTAACTACACCATAACCTTCTCTATCGATATAAAGAGAGGCTGTGGGCACCCCTGTAACAACAGACGATACAACACAATCAATCCAATGCAAAGGCTAACATCGACTGGACGTTGGGCTATTACTCGATCACGGTTGAGGGCCCGAATCAGTATAAATCGATTGTCTCTGCGTTCACCGTCGAGTTCCAGCATACACCGAAGCTCGAACAACTGTCTTGGGTACCCCCGTGGCAGGCTATCGGTGATCAAACATCGACAAAGTGGCATTTGTGATAAATCAATCTAGAGTAGTGATAGCCATGATCCAAACTGTTCCACCATGGCGCACCATGCCTCAACATGGGAAGCAAGGACCCCCTGATGACATCCAAGCGTGCAATAGAAGCAGGGACAAGATGCAGGAAGAGGTGCGGTGTCTGCTACATCGACTTTGAGTAGAATAGGTCAGACTAGCCAGATTCCTATGGAAAGTACCTTCTGTATTTAGTTTAGTACACCTTCTTTGGATCTGACTAGGATTGTAACTGCACCATAACCTTCTCTATCGATATAAAGAGAGGCTGTGGGCACCCCTGTAACAACAGACGATACAACACAATCAATCCAATGCAAAGGCTAACATCGACTGGACGTTGGGCTATTACTCGATTATGGTCGAGGGCCCGAACCAGTATAAATCGATTGTCTCTGCGTTCACCGTCGAGTTTCAGCATACGCCGAAGCCCGAACAACTGTCCTGGGTACCCCGTGGCAGGCTATCGGTGATCAAACATCGACAAAGTGGCATTTGTGATAAATCAATCTATAGTAGTGATAGCCATGATCCAAACTGTTCCCCCATGGCGCACCATGCCTCAACATGGGAAGCAAGGACCCCCTGATGACATCCAAGCGTGCAACAGAAGTAGGGACAAGATGCAAGAAGAGGTGCGGTGTCTGCTACATCGACTTTGAGTAGAATAGGTCAGACTAGCCAGATTCCTATGGAAAGTACCTTCTGTATTTAGTTCAGTACACCTTCTTTGGATCCGACTAGGATTGTAACCGCACCATAACCTTCTCTATCGATATAAAGAGAGGCTGTGGGCACCCCTGTAACAACAGACGATACAACACAATCAATCCAATGCAAAGGCTAACATCGACTGGAGGTTGGGCTATTACTTGATCACGGTCGAGGGCCCGAACCAGTATAAATCGATTGTCTCTGTGTTCACCGTCGAGTTCCAGCATACGCCGAAGCCCGAACAACTGTCCTAGGTACCCCCGTGGCAGGCTATCGGTGATCAAACATCGACAAAGTGGCATTTGTGATAAATCAATCTATAGTAGTGATAGCCATGATCCAAACTGTTCCACCATGGCGCACCATGCCTCAACATGGGAAGCAAGGACCCCCTGACGACATCCAAGCGTGCAACAGAAGCAGGGACAAGACATAGAGGGCCCACCCGTTAGGCTCGTCGACCACTCCCTCCTCTCTCACTCTCAACCACTCAGGTCAGGAGCACCATCCCTCTCAACTGTTACCCGACCCCTAAAATTACATAAGGGGAGCCGGGCCTTCCCTCTCGAGAGAGGATGTAGATATCTTTCACCCCCTCACTCCCTCCCCGCTTACGAGCACCCCGTGTAAGCCTTCAGAGCATTTGAACTGAGCAATACGAACTCGGATCCCTCTAAGACCGGATGTAGAGCTTCGTCATGAAATAGTATAATTCTTCATGTCTTGAGTGCTACCATCGATTTTCTAGAGCAGCGCGGAGCTAGAGTTACTGGTCGGTTCACAATACACCGATAGGGATCTTGAGCAGTGACATAACATTGTAAGATCCAATGTAGGTGACATATGTAATGTTAAAAAAATAGGTGCAATCAAGTGAAAATAGCATATGACTCCCTTAGCGTTATCAATTTTTAGTACATTATTTAGATGTGCTACTAAAAGTTTAAGACCAGAACCTACTGATAGTTGTATAGATTATGCAGATGGCGAAAGGATGGGTGGGCAGGTGGGATTACAACCAGGGCACATGGCCTGACACTCATGCAAAGTGTAGTAACACCATTGTTCCGGTTTTTGCGTCAAGCAACAATAGCACGCATGTTTTGGACACTAATGCTCAACACAAAATATTAGTGACACTTTATTCTCATTTGGAGTTGTGTTGGCGAGGATATATGCCAGGCTCCTTTTAGATCCAACATTGAGCTCCTGATGAGAACAAGCTATTTGATTGCATGTTCATGAAGTATATATGAGAATCTATGGATAAAAAAATAAGGACAAGTATTAGTTGAGAACGAAACACTTACATTGCACAGGGAATACAAAGAGGAATAACATAAACATCAAGGCTCCACACATGTTCCTTGAATTCATGTTGGATTGCAAATTATCTTATCTAACCAACCTCACACAATCGTTGCTTTAGGCGTTGAGTGGCACATATATATATACACGAACACACAACACACACATAGTGACATAAGTATGGAAAGTCATCATGTTTCCTATACAGTTTGTAATATTTCATAGTACCTTCTATTTCTTAGCCCGAACGGGAGTTAATATTAATTTTATTTATTATGCCCCTATATTGACAACTAGATTTATCACCCCCTACATTCTAATTAGCACTAATCAATTTTTTCTTTCCAATTTACCTCTATTCATAAATTTGGCATCCCCCAACCGGTATTTCTCAAGCACTAGGAAGAGAGTTAGTAGGTGGGCATTGACCGGGAGCAATAAATCTAGTTGTCAATGTAGGGTCATAATAAAGGAAATCAATATTAACTCCCATTCAGGCTAGCAAATTGGAGAGTACTATGAAAAATTACACATGGTAAAGGAAACATGATGACACTACTACAACAGTCCTATCATAGCCACTTCGTAACCCCCTATCATAGACGAATTTCGGTCTCGACAGTAAACAATCGACGGAGATAGTCGAAGTAATCATGGTCACCGTCTCTATGTTCACTGATCCATCTGTGCTGGGGCAACCATCACTGATGAGGACATCACTCCCTCACGTATGAGCCATTGAGAGGTGGAGGTCCAATCCGGGCGTCTAATTCTTCAATCTCACGAAGGAGGACCAGTCTAGCTGAAGTTGGAGCCCTTCTCGAGTTTTAGGACCAGTCTGTCGTAAAACTGGTCACACGGGCGCATCTAGACTCCGTTTTTAACGATCCATATATGGATGGAAAGCTAATTTGATAAGGAAGACAATGCAACTGGTCTCACGTCAAAATACCTTCGAAATCAATGGAAATTGTCGAAACAAGTCAGTGTCCAGAATCTGCCAGGGTGCTGTGACACCATCTTTTGGTCCGTTGGACCATGTATCATGTTTGGGCCCATTAGGGGCACGTCCAGGGGGTGACACCCAAGACTCTATATTATGCCACCGTCACTCTCGTTAGGGTTTGGGTTTTGTTTAGTTCCTGATTTCCTCGTGAAACAAACATCGTTTGCTGCAACTGTATCGCCAATATCATTTGTTGTTAAACCAGGGCCCCCGTTCTTGTTCTTGTTCGCCTATGGCGATTAGTCCTTTCCAATAAAGACTTGAACTCCTTGTCATATTTTGAGCCTCATATTTTATTTGCAATTTCATATTGCGTTCGTCCTGTTCTTGCTTGTGTTCTCGATTCGCTTGCAGGAAAGCTTTCTCGGCGAGGTCAATCGTGTTCGCGTGGTTGATAACCAACGGAGCAGTGGTGTAATGGTTGTGGGGGTCCGAATCAATCTTGGTTCGAAGCCTAGATCATGAACGTCGAGTCTCCACTAATCGACGCTACCATACCTTTTGGAAGATCGGGCCTTGTCTACGTCAAGTGGTAGTTGCCCGTTAGGTATATTTTCCCTTTAGATTGTTACTGTTTTTGCATTACCTAGAGTCCACAAAAAGCCACAAAAAATTACACCGCCACATATTCCCTGTCCTATAGCCCCGTTGTGCTTTGCAATTTCGTTTCTGTTTCGCGTTGTTGAGTTTGTATCCTAGGTCAAGTTCTGATTGCTGGTTTAGATCGTTTTTTAGTCCAGTTTGTGTCTTTCCCTTTTGATCTTCATCATAATCCGTGAACACCATCAACTTTTGTTGAGTTCCCTTTGTTTCCATCAAACCCTAGTCCATGCCATTCATTCTGTTACACTTGTCATCACTGTTGCATCTATCCATAGCCGCCGGACCAATTTTGTGCGCATTGTTCCCATTTTGTCCTCTAATTCGGAGGCAGTTTTTAAAACTGGTCTAGTTTTTGCATACGAACTCGGATTTTGACGTTCCATATATCAAAATTGATCAGAAAAAAATTTCAGATCTGCCCGTGTCCCGCTTTGCTGGGTTCAGCAAAATTTATTTTGGCCAAAAACTGGTCACAAGATCCTCTTTTGTAACATCGATACGAAACACTTGCAACGTACCTCTGAAACATCTGAAACATGTGGAACATATGTTTGCAATGTGTGTTTTTCGTCCTTCTTCTTCTTCTTCCGTACGACGCAGATCAGAGCGGGGAACGGTCTGGTCCAGTTAGCCGGTGACAGAGGATGATGGTGCAACCTGGCAGCGGCTAGCTCCGCTTGCGTCTGGCCTGGGTCTAGCCAGCAAGGCCTTCTCTCTTGGCTGCCTGGTGATGGGGCACGGCATGGCGTGGCGGGGGATGGAGGTGCTATGGGGGATGGGGGTGCCGCAGGGGATGGCTGCGGCAGCGCGAGTGGGGCGTGGCACGGGATGAAGGTGCCGTGAGGGATGGTGGCGGCGGCTCGGCGGAGTAGGGCGGGCGGACGCAACCGTGAAGCCGCGACGGCCGAAGCGAGTGGGGAATTTCTAACGTAGCGTGCTTAGTAGAGAGTAGATACCGCTACACAGGCCTAGAAAACGCAGCGTCGGAACGGCCGGTCATGAGCATTACCAAAAACAGGAGGCGTGACTGCAAAAAATCATCTGATATTCGTCGTATCTAGAAGGAAATTACTACTTACCCCAAGAAAAATCATCTGATATTCGTAATGCTATATGGGAGAAGTCAAACTTTCTTGAACTTAGCTGCAGTAAGCCAGTAAATCAAAGTTTGTTAAGTTTAGATAAGTTCATAAAAAACAATATTTTTGTGTCCAATATGTATTTACTGCTCATTCCAGTGATCTGTGTCGCACTGAATGACTGGAATATGTGCCTCGTCTACTGAACCAAAAGTCTGGGCCTATCTCTTTGAAAAGCTTCCATATGCCCTTCTCTGGTAAGTAGAGAGAGTATGCGTTACGTGAAGAAGCTACTGAGTTTCAGTAGGCAGTAGCCACCTCTTTTGCGTTGCAACAACACTGCGTTTTCTTGATGCGCTTCTTCAGTGACGCGCACGCATGTCAGCGTGTCATTGAGTCATTCAGAAACGGACTCAGCTTTCTCGAACTCAAGATTCGGTGATCTGCTACTAGGTGAGGAGGGGATGACACGGCTGTAAAATTGTCGTCAGGCAGGAGGCGTGCGTAGCTGGAAAACATCATCTGTTATTCGTCGTATCCTAGAAAGAAATTACTAAAAAGAAGAGAAAAAAGAAATAATACTAGGTTAAGACAAGCCAAACTTTCTTAAACTTAACAGCAATAAATTAACGATACTGGTAGCGTCCGGACATCTGGACGGACGCCCTCAGCTATAGTTGGTTTTTCCCTCCGTTTTGCATGTCCACGCATGGGCCCGCATCGCCCGGACGTCACTTGACTGTGCCTGCATCACCCGCGCCCTCGCGGGGGGCTGCGCTGCCTGAACGTCGCCTGCGCAAGGACCACGCGCGCCCCCTCCTGCTTCCCACGCACATACCATGTGCAACCCCCGATCTACTTTTGAAACATTCAGATGCAACAATAGCAACATAAAAAAAGCAGATGAAACAATTGAAACATGCATCTAAAACACTTGCAAAAACAATTGAAAACCATTGCAAACATACAAAACATCCAGATAAAATATTTGCAATATATATGTGAAACATATGCAACATCCAAATAAACACACTTATAACATACGTGTGAAAAAACAGATAAAACGAGACACATGCTTGCAACATACGTGTACAATCATTGTAACATTGCAATATCTTGATCTACTTTTGCAATATCCGTATGAAACACTTAGAAGCTGTTTGGCTCCGAGCCAACGCCCGCGCCGCTGTGGCGGCCCCGCCTAAGGTGCGTCGAAGAAAACTACCGCCTAGCCTGTGGCAAAAAATGAACTGTAAAACATGTGGCGGTCACAGTTACCAACCAAATGACCAAAGAATTTCTTGGCTGCCATCAGTTGTGGCGTGACGGGCGTTGGCTGGGAGTCAATCAGCCCCTTGAAATATATCATCACACTAAAAAGAGTGAGTTTTTTTAAGAAGTTCTCCCTCTATAATAATAATAACCGTCCGATCTAGATGTCATGTTATATGAACCCTCTGTCATCCTTGATCTTACATGTAAGATGTAATACTCCTCCTCAACCAAGATTCCTCCTCGAACTCGAAAAAGTAAAATAATAAAAATCCAAACACACGTGATATGTAAGACTCCAATGCTCGTACGAGTCAAATTATCTTGTTCGAGGACTCCGACGCCAATACAAGTCAAAAAGGACTCTGACGCTCATACGAGCAAAAATATTAAACCAAGATTGCTCCTAGAACCCAAAAAAGAAAAATAATAAAAATCTAAACACACGTGAGATTTAAGCCCGTACGAGTCAAATTATCATGTTTGAGGACTCCGATGCCAATACAAGACAAAAAGGACTCTGACGGCCATACGAACAAAAATATTAATGCAAAACGTATTTATACGAGCCATGCATGCGTGGCCCTATCACTTGAGTCTGAACCCATCTATAAAGATATTTATTTCTATATTTAAAGAAATGTCTATGATATATGGATTGATATATCTAGAATTCAATTAATATTCTCATTGTGTTTGAAATATTTTTCGTAAACACGTGCGTGTCGCACGGGTATATTTGCTAGTCTCTAAAACATCTGAAACATTTGAGATGTGCACTTGCAACATGCATCATATCCCGGTGCGGCTTCCTCCGCCGTCTGCAATGGGGTGTCGCAGCCATAGCAGGAGGCGAGACCAGAGGGCTTCTGCGCTATGGCCCGACGCTTCTCCTTGCGCTGGCGGCGCCTATTGACGTCGTCGGGCGAGGCAGGCGGCGGAGCAGGAGTAGCAGGGCGGGCGCATGGAGCACCGACTAGAGCAACGGGGCGGGTGGCAGAGTAGGAGATGGACATGTGATGAATTGGCTGGATATTAAACAAAAGTTGTATCACATGGTCCCATACCCTGTGTCCATCCGATACTCGAGTAAAGAGTCACACGCTCGGATCAAAGCATTACCGATAAATCAAAATTAATTAAGTTTAGACTGGTTTAAACAAAAAGTATCAATATTATGTCTTCAATATATTTACTATTCATTGCACTCAAAATAAATATACATTTTGCTTATCTTGCTTTTCGATGAATTTATCAAGATATGTAGAAAATAGCATCAATCTCCAAAAAAAAGTTTATATTATAAAAATATATTTTACTATCAAATAATGCTTATTACACATTATAAATATTAGTATTTTTTATTATTTGACTAATTAAAAGTTTGGCTCCTCTAGAAAAATAATATTATTTTTTTGGAATGGGAAAAATGTAAAAAAATCCTATAAGCAATCAAATATTTTTTAGTGTTATAACTTATAAATTTTAATACTTTTTATAGATTTGATTATATAGTTAGAGTGCAGAATACTGGTAACAACTCTGCTCGTAGTACGTGTTGGAACAAGGAAGAAGCCCAGAGATAGAGAGACAAAAATAAAATAAAGCAGGCAGATTCGCTGACTTGATGTGCAGACGGCGGGAGGGCGGTGGGCGGTGGCACGCAGCCAGCGGCGTCGCCTGCGCGGCCCTCGCCCCTCTCTGTTTCTTGCACCGACCCAGCAGAGCAGCACACGCCGCCGCCCGCGCCCTATAAAACTGCCACGCCCGGGCCCCGGCTCCCCACCGTGTTGCCACGCCATTGCTCACCACCCGCTGCAGTCTCCTCCGTGCTCCCCGGTCCGTTCCTCTGCCGATCAAAAGTCTGTGTTCAGTGCGTACACAGCAGCTGCTTGTCCATGGCCACGAGAGCTCTCGCCGCCGCCGTCGCCGGCCGCCGTGCGGCCGGGCATGGTGGGCTCGCCGTTCTCTCCTCCGGCTCCTGCTGCAGGTAATTAACAGCCACATCTGCTCCCCTAGGCGGAACCATGGAGGGAGGCATTTCGATTAGCACACAGGCTGCCGCTCTTTCTTTTGTTTTCGCCTCGGATCTTGCCTCTTCGCAGTCGCAACCTTTCTTGCCAGTGGCAGGCAGCACTGCACTGCATCAAGGTTTTCATTATCGGAAATTAAAATTTATCGGACATTATGGATAAAGAGGATAAGCAAGATATATCGGAAATATCGGACCAAATTCAAAAAAAATATTTTTTTTTCAAAAAAATTGTAGAATTTACCTTGAAACTATTCCTAAGATATGAAACATCACTTGTTCACAAATCAAAACAAGAATAAATCATTATAAGTGTTGGACCGTCGCGTGACTGATTTTGGATTGTCTGTGTAGAAACAGGAAAGAAGGGAAAAATTTGGCTGATATCAAATTTTATCGGACCCCGGGGATAGAAAGGAAATTTCGGAAATATCGGTGACTTTCGGCCGATAAAGAAAACCCTGCACTGCATACGACCCTGACAGACATGCCGGCGTCGACCTTTTTCAGGCGCGGAGGAGCAGTGCAGAGCTTCTCCCACAGCACTGCCGAGCGGGAGCGGGAGGGCCACGCCGACGCCGATGCCGACGCGACGGCCGCCACCGCGGCGCAGGTGGAGGCGGCGCTGAACCGCAAGAACGTGGACGTGGTCCAGGGGGACCGCTCCGCGACGCTGGTCGCGGCCGACGCGGCCGAATGGCTGGGCGGCGTGGGCGACGGCGCCGAGGACGCCTGGGTGCCCGACCAGGAGACGGGCGTCTTCGCCCCGGCCGACGAGGCGTCCGGCGAAGGGAACGGCAGCGGCAACGGGCATACCAGGTCCGCGTCTCCGTCGGTGCTGGACCAGGCGGTGTTCGTCCGCGAGGAGGACATGGAGGACGTCGAGAGGCCCGCCATCGGCACCGTGGACGTGGCCGACGCCGGCACCGGCGCCAAGTGATGAGCGCGGTGGCCGTGTGGATTTGCCGTGTCCTCGGCCCGCTGCTGCTACTGGCAGAGTGGCAGGCAGCAGAGTAGCTGTAGGCTGTAGCGAACAAGGTTTTCTAGCTTCCTGTTGGATGGAATAAGTCAAATTTCAAGTCTCTTTGTGCAAGGTTGTTGAAGGTAGCAATACAGAGCTCCATGAATTTGCATCACAACGCCCAGGCCATTGGCGGCGATGACGTCGTCTGCCTTCGTGATTTGCGTGGAGGCAGCTATATTATTTTTGAAGTGTTTTTTTAAATGATATAATAATTTATTTATTATAGTCTCCTGACTGTTTGTGATCTGATTTAAACTGAGCTTAACGTGCAGAGTGAAAGTCCAAAGTCATTCAAAATGAACTCATTTATATTTTAATTAAAAGAAAAACAAGTTCAACGAGCCAAGTTAACGGTTTTTTGTCCAGCCTGCTTGCCCATGGAGACTCCAATGCTTAGGGGACTGAGCATTGAAATTAGGTAGGCCTTGTTTAGCTGCAGACCAATTAATTCACCTTAATTCAAAATGTTGTAGCATGTCGATCACTAGGACAACACCTTGTGCAGTTCCTCCATACATAGCTTAAAACTTGTGAACAGACTAGTTTAGAATGAGACCTGTCCGCTAGCTGTCCTGGACCTAACACGAGTACTCACATTTTTATGGAACTCAACATTTTACACAAATAGCACATGTCCATATGGGCGTACTCCACAATAAAGAACATGTGTATAAGCATCATATTGAAAAATATGATGATGATTGCTACATTCTTATAAGCACCTCTATACCATACAATCATGCACTTAATGTTTTTCTTGTATTATGTTCGCAACCAATTAAGCGTTGTTAGTAATAGAAGAGTATACTAATACTTAATTGATCAAGTTTATATGCAAATGACCATCTTGAGCTCAATTGCTAGAGTCATAGTTTGGTAGGGTTAACAACAAGTGTAATTCATTTCAGGCTTGGAATGGCTGCCTAAGCTGGTCTAATGTTACATTAAGAAATAATAATTGGCCTCATTTTTTTCAAGATAGTAAGTTGTCTTAGGACCTCAACACTAAATTCAAAAAGGCATGTGGAGCGACCACATGAAAAATAGTCAAGAGTAAGCTTTTTTCTAGTACAGTAGCCCGTGTGTGTCCGTGCACGCATGTGTGTATGCGCATCTGCATGTGCGTGTGTGTTGTGTGTGCGTGCATATGTGTTGTGTGTGTGAATGCCACATTAAAAAAAAAATAATTGGCCTTTTTTTCAAGATAGTAAGTTGTCTCAAGATGTCAACACTAAGTTCAAAGGCATGTAAAGCAACCACATGAGAAATAGTCAAGAGTAAGCTTTTTCCTAGGACAGTAGCCCGTGTGTGTGCGTGCACGCATGTGTGTGTATGCGCGTGTGCATGTGCGTGTGTTTTTTGAAGCCTCTCATCTGAGGTACAACTGTAGTATCCGTTCATACAAGGACACACGCCCACACCACACACGCACACCCCGCACAAACCACACATGTGCAAACTAGACCTACAACTACACAAAGACCAGAAGAATGCGTCCATCTAGAGATCACTAGGACCATCCATGGCTCCGTAGAGATCACCGAGATCATCCATGGCTCCGTAGAGATCACCGGGACCATACATGGCTCCATAGATGACGGGCGCATCGTAATCCCTTTGTGACTCCACGCGAGAGAGGCTGCAGATTGCTAACGGGAATAAATCCTGGTGAGAGATGGGAGTTCGATTCAAGGAATCGAACCTGTGCCGGCACCGTGCACACCTGGCTAGCTATCCACCCGAGCCTAGCTCGGTTCTCGAGCGTGTATGTTGTGTGTGTGCGCGCATGCGTATGTGTTTTGTGTGTGTGTGTGTGTGTGTGTGTGTGTGTGAAGAAATCTATCAAACAAGACAAGTTTATTTTTGTAAACAGCCAGCCATGCGTGTTGCCATACTTATACTCACCAAAACCAGCATTCTCCCATACAGGTAGTTATTCGACAATGATGCCAAGTTGTTGTGCATCCTAGTGCACCCCATAGAGTCACTCACCAATACCCATGCTTATGATTTGGCCTTTGAATGTCACAACATGTTTAATGGGTAGTTGTTGATGATATGACGTGTAGATGTGCTTTTGCCAAGCATCACTTTCAATTCACTAAACAAATAGGCCATAAATGATGTTGACAAAGAGGCATGCATTGGGCGATACATTGTAGCGGTGACATTGAAGTAAATTTGATCATTGTAATAACCATACTGGCTAGCCACAGACAAGGATGGACAAAGGGGAGGTGAAACGCTGGCGCCAGTGAACACAGCGACAATAGTGATGCAACTTGTGTCGATAGAGGCAAAGATGGCATGGCAATAAGAAAACCCTCTACAAATTCCATGTTCATATGCTTGGGGATTTGGCGATGAAATCTGATGGTTGGATTGACTAGGTCCATCAATTGTCGTGTGTGATGAAATTTGCATTTATATTACTACTTAAATGAGCACAACTTTGAAGAGGTGGGAAAGGCTTCAATAAGGTGGGTTTAGCTAACATGAAGGTTCCATGCCAACTAGGGTGGGTGGCTATGAAGGCAAGGTCACGGGTGCAACTTAGGAGCATAATAATTGGTCAGAGTAACACAGTTGGGAGCTCAACCTAACCTTGTGGTCCAGCCACATGGAATTACATGGACATAGTGGTGGTAGGGTTCATGCAACTGTTTTCCATGGTGAGATTCCTATAATCCAAAATTAGGGTCCAACAACACTAATGACTCTTACACATAGGACCACTTAGGTTAACAACTACATAAGTAAACAATCCAACACAAAGGATCAAAGAACCACAATAAAAACTACCACAAAAACAATGACCCTAATAGAGAAAACTAATCTACCATGGAGGCACATAAAACAAACCACACATAACACAATAGAGCAAAAACCTATTAAAACAATGTCTTCTGAATATACATCTTAGCAAACTCTAAGAAGGGAAACTATGACTATAGCTAAAATGGTCACCTAACAATGGATAGATGTTATAGTCAAGAACACTCTACATCTACGCATATGCACTCACTCTTAAACAACTATGTCCTTTAAACATAAAAAGGGCAGCCAAAACAATAAAATAAATTAGCATGAGAGGGGTGAAAAAGACTTCTACCATTCCATGATTTAACAAACCCAAGACCAGGCCAAAGATGGAATGGGCAAAAAGGGAAAGGGTTCCTATTTAGTAGCAATGCCGACACACCAGTACATTACATGGATCTTAAGGAATTGCAATCAGCTCGCAATTGAAAAAAGAACACAACAAAAGAGATGAGGGACTACGATAGGGACCGTAGGTAACCAAAAAACCAAATCATTGATAGCATGGCACAAAAGAACCGGTGAGCCTCACCAAACAATAGAGGCAAGTGGGAGCTACAAAGAAAAGAGAATGATATATAGAATGGTGGAGATAAAAAAAACTCGCGATAAAAGGAAAGGTGGAAGACCGAGAATACCGTGAACCACATGTCCTACAACAGTAAAATGCAAAAAGAGAAATCACTGAATGACATCGGCTATGGTAGCACAACAGCGACCTACCACCACCGTACGAACGCCAACCACCTCAAAAAAAGAAAATCATAGATGAGGAAAAAACAATCTATATTGATTCATTCAACAAACAGGGCAACACATATGGCCGAGAATAAGCTTTTCCTTGTACAGTAGCCCGTTTGTGCGCGTGCACGCATGTGTGTGTATGCTCGTGTGCATGTGCGTGTGTGTTGTGTGTGTGCGTGCATGTGCATTTTGTGTGTGTGTGTGTGTGAAGAAATCAACCAAACAAGATAAGTTTATCTTTGTAAACTGCCAGCCATGTGTTGCCATACTTATACTCACCAAAACAAACATTCTCCCATATAGGTAGTTCTTTGACAATGATGCCAAGTTGTTGTGCATCCTAGTGCACCCCGTAGAGTCTCTCACCAATATCCATGCCTATGATTTGGCCTTTGAATGTCACAATTTATTTAATGGGTGGTTGTTGACGATATGACGTGTAGATGCGCTTTTGCCAATTCAATTCACCAAACAAATAGGCCATAAATGATACTAACAAAGAGGCATGCATTGGGCAATACATTGCAGCGGTGACGACGAACTAAATTTGATCATTGTAATAACCATGCCAGCTAGCCATGGAAAACAAGGATGGACAAAGTGGAGGTGAAACGCTGGTGCCAGTGAACACATCGACAATAGTGATGCAACTTGTGTCGATAGAGGCAAAGATGGCATGGCCATAAGAAATCCTACAAATTCCATGTTCATATGCTCGGGGGATTTGGCGATGAAATCTGATGGTTGGATTGATTGGGTCTATCAATTGCCATGTGTGATGAACTTGGCCATTATATTTCTACTTATATGAGCTCAACTTTGAAGGATGAGAGGTGGGAAGGCTTGAATAAGGTGGGTTTAGCTAACAAGAAGGTTGCACGCCAACTGGGGCAGGTGGCTATGAAGGCAAGATGGTCACGAGTGCAACTCAGGAGCATAATAATTGAATGGAGTAACACAGTTGGGAGCTCAACCCAACCTTGTGGTATAGCCACACGGAATAACATGGACATAGTGGTGGCAGGGTTCATGCAACTGCTTTCCATGGTGACATTCCTATAATCCAAAATTAGGACCGACAACACTAATGACTCTTACACGTAGGACCACTTAGGATAATGACTACATAAGTAAACAATCAGCGCAAAGGATCAAATAACCACAACAAAAACTACCACAAGAACAATGACCCTAATAGAGAAAACTAATATTCCATGGAGGCATATAAAACAAACCACACATATCACAATAGAGCAAAACCCTATTAAAACAATGTCTTCTGAATAGATATCTTAGCAAACTCTAAGATGGGAAACTATAACCATAGCTAAAATGGTCACCTAATAATGGATAGATGTTATAGGCAAGAACACTCTACAACTACGCATATGCAGTCAGTCAGAAACAATATAAAAAGGCCAACCAAAACAACAAAATAAATTAGCATAAGAGGGGTGAAAAAGACTACTACCATTCCATGATTTAACAAACCCAAGACTAGGCCAAAGATGAAACAAACAAAAAGGGAAGGTGTTCCTATCCAGTAGCAATGCCGGCACACCAATACATTACAAGGATCTCATGGAATTGCAATCAGCTTGCAACTAAAAAAAGAACACAACAAAAGGGAGAAGGGACTATGATTGGGACCGTAGGTTACCAAAAAACCAAATCATTGATAGTGTGGCACAAAGAACTGGTGATCCTCACCAAAGAACAAAGGAAGGTGGGAGCTACAAAGAAAATAAAATGATATATAGAATGGTGGAGATAAAAAAACTTGCGATAAAAGGAAAGGTGGAAGACTGAATACCGTGAGCCACATGTCCTACAACAGCAAAATTCAAAAAGAGAAATCACCGGTAGACATCGGCTACGGTAGCACGACAGCGACCTACCACCACCATACGAACGCCACTCCACCTCAAAAAAGAAAATCGAAGGCGAGGAAAAAAAATCTATATTGATCCATTCAACAAGCAGGGCAACAACACATATGGCTGAGAGTAAGCTTTTTCCTAGTACAGTAGCCCATTTGTGAGCGTGCACGCATGTGTGTGTGTATGCACATGTGCACGTGCGTGTGTGTTGTGTGCGCGCTTGCGTGTGCGTTTTGTGTGTGTGTGAAGAAATCTAGCAAACAAAACAAGTTAATCTTTGTAAACTGCCAGCCATGTTTTGCCATATTTATACTCACCAAAACCAACATTCTCCCATATAGGTAGTCTTTCGACAATGATGCCAAGTTGCAGTGCATCCTAGTGCACCCCATAGAGTCTCTCACCAATACCCGTGCCTATGATTTGGCCTTTGAATGTCACAACATGTTTAATGGGTAGTTGGTGATGTGACATGTAGATGCGCTTTTGTCGGGCATCACTTTCAATTCACCAAACAAATAGGCCATAAATGATGCTGACAAAGAGGTATGCAATGGGTGAAACATTGCAGCGGTGACGCCGAAGTAAATTTGATCATTGTAATAACCATACTGGCTAGCCACGGAGAACAAGGATGGACAAAGTGGAGGTGAAACGCAGGCGCCAGTGAACACATCAGCAATAGTGATGCAATTTGTGCCGATAGAGGCAAAGATGGCATGGCCATAAGAAATCCTACAAATTCCATGTTCATATGCTCGGGGGATTTGGCGATGAAATCTGATGGTTGGATTGATTGGGTCCATCAATTGCCATGTGTGATGAACTTGGCCATTATATTTCTACTTATATGAGCTCAACTTTGAAGGATGAGAGGTGGGAAGGCTTCAATAAGGTGGGTTTAGCTAACAAGAAGGTTGCACGCCAACTAGGGCGGGTGGCTATGAACGCAAGAAGGTCACGGGTGCAACTCACGAGCATAATAATTGACTGGAGTAACACAGTTGGGAGCTCAACCCAACCTTGTGGTATAGCCACACGGAATAACATGGACATAGTGGTGGTACGGTTCAGGCAACTGCATTCCATGGTGAGATTCCTATAATCCAAAATTAGGGTCCAACAACACTAATGACTCTTACACGTAGGACCACTTAGGATAACAACTACATAAGTAAACAATCAGCACAAAGGATCAAACAACCACAACAAAAACTACCACAAGAACAATGACCCTAATAGAGAAAACTAATCTACCATGGAGGCACATAAAATAAACCACACTTATCACAATAGAGCAAAACCCTATTAAAACAATGTCTTCTGAATAGATATCTTAGCAAACTCTAAGAAGGGAAACTATGACCATAGCTAAAATGGTCACCTAACAATGGATAGATGTTATAGGCAAGAACACTCTACAACTACACATATGCACTCACTCTGAAACAACTATGCCCTTTAAACATAAAAAGGGCAACCAAAACAACAAAATAAATTAGCATGAGAGGGGTGAAAAAGACTGCTACCATTCTATGATTTAACAAACCCAAGACTAGGCTGAAGATGAAACAAGCAAAAAGGGAAAGGGTTCCTATCCAGTAGCAATGTCGAGACACCAGTACATTACATGCATCTCATGGAATTGCAATCAGCTCGCAACTGAAAAAAGAACACAACAAAAGAGACATGGGACTACGATAGGGACTGTAGGTAACAAAAAAAACTAAATCATTGATAGCGTGGCACAAAGAACCGGTGAGCCTCACCAAACAACAGAGGCAAGTGGAAAGGGTTCCTATCCAGTAGCAATGTCGAGACACCAGTACATTACATGCATCTCATGGAATTGCAATCAGCTCGCAACTGAAAGAAGAACACAACAAAAGAGACATGGGACTACGATAGGGACTGTAGGTAACCAAAAAAACTAAATCATTGATAGCGTGGCACAAAGAACCGGTGAGCCTCACCAAACAACAGAGGCAAGTGGGAGCTACGAAGAAAAGAGAATGACATATAAAATGGTGGAGATAAAAAACTCACGATAAAAGGAAAGGTGGAAGACCGAGAATACCGTGAACCACATGTCCTACAACAACAAAATGCAAAAAGAGAAATCACCGGAAGACATTGGCTATGGTAGCACGACAGTGACCTACCACCACCATATGAATGCCGACCACCTAAAAAAAGAAAATTGAAGACGAAGAAACAGAAACAATCTATATTGATCCATTGGACAAACAGGGCAACACATATGGCGGAGAGTAAGCTTTTTCCTAGTATAGTTGCTCGTTTGTGCACGTGCACGCATGTGTGTGTATGCACATGTGCATGTGTGTTGTGTTGTGTGTGTGCGCGTGTGTGTGCATTGTGTGTGTGTGTGCGCAAGAAGAAATCTAGCAAACAAAACAAGTTTATCTTTGTAAACCACCAGCCATTTGTTGCCATACTTATACTCACCAAAACCAGCATCCTCCCATACATGATGGAAATATAGGTATTAACTGACTGATTATATTGGTACATCATCAGAAATCAAGTGTACCATAATTTATAACTTTTTACTCAAGGAAAATAAGAATGTGGTAGTTTGAAGGGTACTATAGAGATTGAAAATGGCTAACACACTTAATCGTGCCTTTTGGCCTTCTTCTGCAGTGGTTTTTTACGGCTTGGACCTAGTGCCTTGATAACCATGAGATTTTCCCTAAAAAAGATAACCACGAGATTGACTAGTCTTTTGTCAACGTATACACCTACTTAGATACCATAGAAAAAGCTAAAAAAGTTATAAAGACAAACCTAGATATATAAATGTCCAACGGGCCAGCTCGACGGCGGCCGTCGGGCCGTGCCTAGGATGTGCTTCGTGCCTGGCCATCAGCCTAGGCGCATGGCCCCTCGGGCCTATTTTTGGGCTGGGTGGGCCCGATAGGCATGGCCTCTCCAGTAGGCCGGGCTAGCCCAAGGCCCGCATCTCCATGCCACTGAGCACCGCCACAGCGTTGGAAAGGAGGGAGGGAGGAGCGTGGCGCGAGGAAGCATTGCCGTCACATCACAAGGGAGGAGCGGAGGTGTGGGGAGTGCCACCGCCATGGCATAGCCATGCGCCGCCTCCTGCGCGCAAGGGAGATCCTCGCATGAAGGAGCGCCGCCACCGCCCATCCACCGCACCGAGCAGGGAGATGCGCCGCGAGGGAGGAGGCACAGAGATCGGCACCGGGGAAGGAGGGAGGAGCAGAGCCACGGTGGTGGAAGAAGTCGCGACTCGCAGAGGAGAGTGGAGGGGAGAGGAAGTGAGAAATTAGGGTTAGGAATAGGAAGTGGAAGGTTATATATGTGAATTGTGTGTTGGGCCAAATTCCAAATTTCAGGGGTTACCAATATGACAGACTGCCATTGGGCCTTTCTCTTTTTACCAGGCCGTGCGGCACTAGGCCCGCTCGCCACCGGGCCGTGCCGTGCTCGTGCGGTCGTGCCGGGCTGAAAAGGCGGGCTTTGTGCCGGGCTGTCGGGCTGCGGGCTGCATGGACATCTATACCTAGCGATGGGAGGAAATTTGCAACAACTAGTAATAAGGCCTACACGTGTTTGTGGTAGAACAACAAATTCTCGTTCCGTGTCTCAACAAAAATCCCATTCATGATTTTTTTGTTGTAAATAATTTCATCACATCATGCAATGGCGTTGGCCGGAACCGCTCGGAATTCATGCACGACGTCATCGGTCACGATGGAGCTGCAGCCTCCTGATCTGCTTCCTCACCTGCACCGCTTTGCCATGCCGTCCCTTGGACGCGTACATGTTCGTCATGAGCACGTGGTCCCTGGCATCACCCAGTCGGCTCTATCGACATCGTCCCGCACGCGGCAGGCCGCGACGAAGCCTGGACAAGGGCGTCGGGCGGCACAGGCATCACCACGATGAGCACCTCCTCCTTGTCCAGCCACCCCGGGCGGCGCAGCATGTCGATGGCGCATCCGTAGTGCTCGATGCATGCCTTGCCGGGTGTCATGCCGTTGGCCTCCAACATGGCACTGAGGTGACGGAGGCCCTCGTCGACGAGGCTCGCCGTCGGCATGGACATGGCGGATACTAAGGCTAGCAACGCCGTAAGGCTTGTCGTGTCCTCGGCCCGCTGCTGTGACCGGCAAGCACATAAGCTTTCAAGCTTCTTGATGGATGGATTAATAAGTCAGATTTGAAGACTCCTCTTTATGCAAGGTTGTTCAAAGTAGCGCAGAACTCCATGAATTTGCATCGCAGCGCGCAGGGTATCGGCGACGCTGTCTGTCCTTCTCGTTTGTGCACCCGCAGGAGAGAGGTGCGTCGCCATGCTCACCGGCGGCGTGGTGTGAACAAAATGAACAGGGAGCTGTATTTTCACCTTTTTCAACAGTAATGAAAACTAGGCAGTCAAGGAAATTACGAGTTCAAAGAGAAGACCAAAGAAAGAAATTAAGCTTTATAATACATTAAGAAAATAAAGACAACTGACTCAACTTCACCTAAATAGTTATGGTTTATTTTAGAATGCTAAGCCTTCAAGATAGCAGTGTGGCAATTGATATTTGTTTTGATATGTTGGTAAAATGATTCCATTTTAAAAATGTAACACAACAAAGTGCTAATACAACAATCCAGACTTGGCACTATTACAACTTATGTACCATGCACATTTGGCGGCGGCGACGCTGTCCGTCCTTGTCGTTTGTGCACCCGCAGGAGAGACGTGCGTAGCCATGCTCACCGGCGGCGTGGTGTGAACAAAATGAACAGGGAGCTGTAGTTTCACCTTTTTCAACAGTGATGAAAACTAGGCAGTCAAGGAAATTACGAGTTCAAAGAGACCACCAAAAAAAGAAATTAAGCTTTATAATACATTAAGAAAATATAAAGACAACTAATTCACCTTCACCTAAATAGTTATGGTTTATTTTAGAATGCTAAGCCTTCAAGATAGCAGTGTGGCAATTGATATTTGTGTTGACGATATGCTGGTAAAATGATTCCAGACTTTGCACTATTATATTACAACTTATGTACCATGCACATTCGGAAGAAGGAAGAGAATGAGGGCCCATGTATAGAATGCAAAAAATTCATAGGAATTGTGTAGAACATTCACAAGAATCAATTTGTTTTTACATAAAAACATATCCCCTCTGTCCCAAAATAAACTACAATTTTACAATTCAAAATTTGTCCCCAAAAACTGATCCATATAGGTGTCAGATGTGACGTACTCTAGGGTAGCAAGTACACCAGCTTACAACACCAACAAAAAAAATCGACTTGTGTCAAGGAAAAAAGTCCCTCCATGAGCTTTGCTCGTCCACTCGTTGCGTAGACACAAACGATCAACCTATTAAAAAAGGGAAACACATAAATGCCTTGTCCACCATTCTGAAGCTTCCTGTTCACTGCGAGAATGCCAATAGTGCTCAGTAACTTTTCATAGAGGGAACAGCGTCATTTACTTCCCATTTTTTGGACGGGGGTTACGTGAAGGTTCTTAAAACATGCTCTTCCAAATAGGATCTCTACCCACACAGGGCCCACAAAAATGAATTGAAACTAGGTGAAGCAGCTATTTTAGCTTCATCCCACAAGAATTCATTGTGAGAGCATGTTAAGCTGTTTGAAAATACTCATTTGGCATAAAACTTCTTCAAACAGCTAGTGAAGAGAAGCTATGCCAAACATGGTACACGTCCCTATGGGTGTACTCCACGTTAAAGACATGCATGTGTATTCCACCATATTGAAAAATTAATGATGCTTTACTACATTCTTCTAACAACCTCTATATTACACATCCACACACTTAGTATTTTTCTTATATATTTTTCGCAACCAATTAAGTGTTGTTACTAATACAAAAAAAGGGCATGTTTGAAACGTATACTAATACTTAACTGATCTAGATTATATGCAAATGGCCATCTTGGTCCCAATAGCCAAGGTCATAGTTTGGCTGGGTCAAGGACAAGTATAACTCGTTTCAGGCCTAATGGTTGCCCACTGGTCTAATGCGGCACAAACAAATAATAATTGACCTAATTGTTTCAAGCTAATAAGTTGTCTTAGGATCTCAACACTTATCCTAGATACATATTGAGCAACCACACGATAAATAGTCAATTGGAAGCTTTTTTTCATGGTATGGTAGCCTGTGTTTATTTTTTCTATAGGCAAAATTTGTTGGTGGACACTGAAAGTGAGGCTGCTTTGCCAGTGGATAACGAAAATAATTAAATCAATTTGCTGATAGGCACTCTACTTCGTGTCAAATTTGCTAGAGGACAACGGACACATTAAAATATTCATTTTTCCCTCAGAGGTGGGAGAACAGCTGTGAAATGAGAATTTTGCCCCTGGCTCTTTCTTCTTCCTCACTGGAGGACACCGAATGGGGCTGGGATGTTGGGCTATGCGAAGGCCCAAAGACCAAGCGACACTAGCAAGTTCCATTCTCTATTTCTCTCGCAAGTTGCAAGAGAGCTCGCACACGTACGCGACCATGGCTGAGGTCATGCCCCATGTGGCCACGTCCACATCCTCCTCATCTGCTACCCGAGTCAGGGCCACATCAACCCCGTGCCTCTCACCAAGTGCATCGCGACGGGGTCCTCGTCATATGCTCCTCGTCCTGCGTCATCCTCAACGATCTCACTGCTGCCTCGGGGGTGTCAGCTAGCAGCGATGGTGTGTGCCCTTCGGCGCTGGCCACATCTGGTTCGACTTCCTGGACGACCCTTTCGATCACACGACGGGACACTGCTGGACATGGAAGACTTCCTGCGGCACCTTGAGATCGCCAAGCGGCTGGCTTTGGCGGCCCTGCTCAGGCGCCAAGCAGAAGCAGGGCGGCCGGTGGCGTGCATCATCGGGAACCAGTTCCTGCCGTGGGTGACCGACGTCGCGGCCGATGCTAGCATCCCCTCGGCAGTGCGCCAATGTTGTGGGTTCAGTCGTGCGCTGTGTTCTCCCACGGGTTGGCGGAGTTCCCATGCGAGGACGACCTTGAAGCTAGGCTTGAAGCGTGGTTCACCCTCTCGGGCCTCCTAACGCTGTCCGTCGCAACCGTGTCATCATTCCTACTCGCGTCACACCCGTGCAAGGTACTCGGCGACACGATTGAGGACCAGTTCCACAACAGGGGCAAGGTGTCGCGATGTGGTCACCGTGCTCCTGAGCTTCAAGCCATGCCCTCCGCATCTGATCCCCATGGGCCCGCTCGTCAAACTCACGAGCCAGGCCTCGCAGACTGCTGCTCAGCCGCCGCCGCGTAGGATGAGTAGGTCGTGGCTGCGGGCACCACTGCTGGCCGCCACCATTGGCGAGCATGCAAGAGGCGCGGGCGCGGACCCTCCTAGCCAGCTGCCACCACCTCCTCCTTTGCCTGTGCACGTTAGAAAGGGATGGAAGAAGACAAAAGAGTCGGGGGCAAAATTGTCATTCACGGCTATTCTCTAAGCTAGAAATGAATATTTTAATGTGTTCGGTGTCCTCCGGTCCACCAGCAAATTATTTTTTTGGTATTTGCTGGCAAAGCAACCTCACTTTTAGTATGCACCAGCAAATTTTGCCTTTTCTATACTCCCTCCATACTTGAAATTAAAGTCATTTTGGACAACATTTAGCATACCAAGCATAAAATGTCTATTAACTAGTGCACATCTCCATGATTTAGCACAAGGGAATATTGATCCAACCACAAACCAGAGCCATATCAATGCCATTAAAACTTCAAGGGTAAAATGCCCAAATCTATTAAAATATAAAATTCATGGCTATTCTCTAAGCTAGAAATGAATATTTTAATGTGTTCGGTGTCCTCCGGTCCACCAGCAAATTATTTTTTTTGGTATTTGCTGGCAAAGCAACCTCACTTTTAGTATGCACCAACAAATTTTGCCTTTTCTATACTCCCTCCATACTTGAAATTAAAGTCGTTTTGGACAACATTTAGCATACCAAGCATAAAATGTCTATTAACTAGTGCACATCTCCATGATTTAGCACAAGGGAATATTGATCCAACCACAAACCAGAGCCATATCAATGCCATTAAAACTTCAAGGATAAAATGCCCAAATCTATTAAAATATAAAATATATGGAGAGCATGTGCCTCCACAAGTCTAGATATAACAGAGTTCAAGGGAGGTCGAAGATCCTCTAGCCTGTACGGTAGTATTAGGTAGAATATCTGGTGGAGTCTAGAGGAGTAGAGTTAGGGTTCTAGAGGTTACAAGTTCATCGATGATCCTCTCCCTTTTCCTTACACTCCTTACATACGTTTAACCACTACATGGGCCAAGCTCAAGTCATTACATGCATTCAAAGATTAAGACGAATGATCGGTTTGCGAACTCGATTGCTTCTTCTAACTCTTGATCAGGGCTTCTGTTCTTTTCCAGCTTCTTCTCTGTTCCCGTTACACTGTTGTGGAGTCGACCCAGTTCCATCGCTCATGACAACACTAGGTAACACCCAACTAGGCAACAACCTTCCGCTAGTGAACGGAAAAATTACAACATCACGACCTGGTGGCAAGTGTAGATAACCCCTTTTCCCTCCCCATCTATTTGGGCAGATACTATATACATGTCCTCTTCCATGTCTCATTCTACTTGGACAGGCACTTTCTATCACCTTCAATCGATACTCAGAGCTAATGAAGACCGCGTGGTCTAGGTCTATTGTCAGCAACCATCGTGCTGGATTAGTTGATGAATCAAGGTAGAAGAAGCTGAAGTCATCTTCTCGTAAAGGCAATCTGGCAACCAAGACAAGCTTCTCTTTGCAGACTACAAGCCATGTCTTGATAGGCTCATAAATACCAAGCCCAACATTCTCCCAAACTACAGGTATTTTCTCGAGAATGATGTCATGCTGGGGTACATCCAAGTGCACCACATAGAGGTTGTCAGCAACACTCAGTGCTATGATTTGTCCTTTGAATGTCACAATCTGGTTTATGGGTAGTAGTTGGCGACATGACTGGTAGAGGCACTTCTGCCAAGCATCACTTCCAATTCGCCAAACAAATAAACCATGAATGGTGCTGACAAAGAGGCATACCTTGGGTGATGACATTGCAGCAGTGAGGCTGAAGTAAATTGGATCATTATAACCATACTGTCCAGCCATGACAAACAGAGCTGGACAAAGTGGAGGTGAAACACTAGTGCCAGTGAACACATCGACAATAGCAATGCGACTTGTGTCAATAGAGGCAAAGATGGCATGGCCATAAGAACACGCTACAAACTCCATGTTCATAATGCTTGAGGGAATTTGGCGATGAAATCTAATGGTTGGATTGGCTGGGTCCATCAATTGCCATGTGTGATGAACTTGGCCATTGATACTTAAATGAGCACAACTTTGGACAATGAGAGGTGGAAAATGTTTTGATAAGATGGGTTTAGCTAACGTGAAGGCTGCACGCCAACTGGGGCAGGTGGCTATGAAGGCAAGAAGGTCACGGGTGCAACTCAAGAGCATAATAATTGATTGGAGTAACTCAATTGGGAGGTCAGCCCAACCTTGGGGTCTAGCCATAGCGAATAACATGGACATGGTTGTGGCAAGGTCCATGCAAGTGCTTTCCATTGTGAGATTCCTGTAATCCAAAAGTGTAACTTTAGTGGATCAATAAAAAAATAGCATTAAAATATTAAAAAGTATACAAACTATCTCAAACTTCCCCCGGTTTATTTTAGAATGCTAAGCCTTCAATATACTGGTGTGAATATCAACATTTATATTGTTTCTAAAATAACAATTATGAACATGCTACAATAAAGTGCTAATATTGCATTCCAAGTTTACACTATTACAGCTAACTAGAAAGGATGTCATGCTTCTCCATGCCATTTGTGTTTCTGTGCTTTTAGTTCCCTAGAATAGGAATCTAAGAATCTGGAAGCAAAAGTTTAATAGCAAGTAGTAGATAGCCAAAGAGTAGTCAAAAGAGCCAAACAACAGCTGAAGGCGATGTAGTTTGACTCACTCAATGGATTAATATTCAACAATTGAGAAAGCCATGCAGCAGCACACGCATGATTATCACTATAACCACGATGAGCATACATAGTAGCACAAGGTACGTGACCACCACATACCAGCATAGTTGCATGGTCTAACGACGAGTATGGGTGACACAAGGACACATGACCACCTCCGGCTCTTCTAAGTGGCATGCTAACCAAGAGGAAGACACCATCCCCGCCACACAAACCCAACAACAGGAAGAGCAAACGACATCCAACAAGCGACAACATGTAGGTTGGACAAGATTTAATAATACACAAATTGTTAGGGTAACGATCAGGATCCCTCTAGTGCAACAAATCAATTTTGTAGAGCCAAGCTTTGTCACAACTAGCAATAATGAATATACAGGGCCCCAAAAGGCAGGAAAATACCAATCACTAATATGTGAACACCCATGTCAAACAAATTCTACAAGGCACTAATATGAAAACACATGGAAGGAGGAAGTATAATCATCGCTTGATAGAATAGACACGATACGACACTAAATAAAGTAAAGAAAGCAAAAAGCTACCAAATTAAATTGCATAGAAGTAAAAGCCACCACGCAAAGCATAAGGGGTGAACTACCTAATAATTACACCACCATAGCAAGGAACAAAACACCACAACACTAATGACTCTTACACATAGGTCAAAAACTTCAAAAGTAAAAAAAAAACAGTACATAGGATCAAATCATCACTGAAAAACTGCCACAAGAACAGTGACCCTAACAGAGAAAACTAATCTACCGTGGAGGCACATAAAACAAACCAAACATATCACAGTAGAGCAAAAGCCTACTGAAACAATACCTATTGAATATGCATCATAGCAAACTCTAAGAAGTGAAACTACGACCAAAGATAAATGGTCACCACACAATAGGTAGACCTTGTAGGCAAGAATGCTCTATAAAGAACTATACAGATGCACTCACTGAAACAACTATGTCCTTTAAACATTAAAAGGGCAACCCAAACAACAAAATGGAGCATGGGAGGGCTGGAGACTACAATGCCATGATTTAACAAACTTAAAACCAGGCCAAAGAAGCAAAAAGGGACTATGATGTATTTCATAGAATTGAAATCAGCTCACAAACAAAAAAGGAAACAACAAAAGAGAGAAGAAGGCACTATGATAGGGACCAAAGGTAACCAGAAAACAAAATCATTGATAGCGTGGCACAAAACACCGGTGAGGCTCACCAAACAACATAGGCAAGTGGGGAGCTACAAAGAAAATGGAAACATATATAGAATGGTGGAGATCAAAGACTAGTGATAAAAGGAAAGGCAAAAGACTGAATAACGCGAACCATATGTCCTACAGCAATCAAGATGCAAAAAGAGAAATCATTAGAAGACATCAGCTATGGTAGCACGATCGCGACCTACCACCACCGTAAGAATGCCAATCCACCTAAAAAATTAGAAAAATCGAAGAGGAGGATACCATTCGACACACAGGGCAACACATATGGCCGAGGAAAACAACCACCGACGACACATGTGAGAAGAGAACTAGGCTTACCGAGTAAGGGTTGTGAGGAGGAAGAAACCGAGAAAGTAGGTCGATGGAGCAACCAAGATCGGTGGCGGCGGCGATAGCGGTAGGATGAGATTGGGAAGTGGTCGAGTGGGGAAAAGAAGATTAGGGTTTCTTGTTTTGTATGAAAAGGAGATAGATGTGGACCATTGAATGTTGATCCGATGGCCCAAAATCCATGACATTTTTAGGATGGAAATATAGGTATTAACTGATTAAGTATATTATTACATCATCACAAATCAAGTTTACATATCATCATTTTTTTACATGAGGAAAACAGTGTAGGTAGTTTAATGGTATTATAGACATTGAGGGCATATTTGGGACCGCTCTACGAACTCTGCTCTACAAACTCCACCTTAAAGCAGCTCCATAAAAAACCTGAAGTTTGTGGAGCGCCCTTTTAGGTGCTCTTACAACTCCATATTTTTTCCCCATATTTTTTCCCCTGGAAAGCAGAGTGGGTGGAGCTGAACCTGTTTCATTAAAAAAACGTGGAGCGAAGTTGAACACGTGGAGTAGAGCAGTCCCAAACACCCAAAATGGTTAGCAGCCTAACACTTGATTGTGCCTTTTAGCCTTCTTCTGCACTTGTTTTTTAGGCATGGGTCTAGTGCCTCGACAACCACGAGATTGACCAATTCTTTGTCAACGCATATACCAACTTTGATACCGTAGAAAAAGCTAAAAATTTTTGAGATAAACCAAGCGACCATATCTATACCTAATATTTAAAAGAGAAAATTTCTGCACTATTTTTGTTTCCGCTCAAAATCTGTCTGCCAGCCGCTCAAATCTCCAGCCAGGTTACGTGACGGTGGAGACAGACTTGCAAAAAGTGCAGTCCTAATTGGACAAGAAATCTCCGCTCAAAATCTGTCTGCCAGCCGCTCAAATCTCCAGCTGTCGCACCCGGTTTTCTAAAGAACAAAACCAGGCTAATCATATGTGTGCCCAGGAAGTCCACACATATGCCAGAATGAAAAAGTATCAGAAACAATGTTATTATATAAAGTATACATAGCTACATTAACACTTACATCAGAGTATCGCGGAACGGTGACTAAACTTCAGGCTCCATTCTTCTCAGGGACGGCTGACTGGGGGTAACATATGCCTAGCACTTCTACTAGTCTTCTGGAAACTCCACTACACCTTTGTCCTTCTTCCGAGTAGCATCTTACTACACACTGGAGTGTGGGGGAAATAGCAAGAGTGAGTCCATGTCGAACTCAACAAATATATCATGGGGTTCATGAGGCACAAAAGGCTAGACACTGTTTGACTGCATTTAGCTTTTAATCATCATATAATTAGCAATTAAGTAGCATCAAGGTATTCCAATCCCATTAATGAATCAATGATCAATTGTAATAAGGATAATGAATAGCATTAACATGAGCACAATAGCAATCAACAATAATTAAGCATGATATAATAATGGTGATCAACTATTCCGTAAGAATCCCCAAGGCCGCTCGTATCCGTGAGCACGGCTAGTATACCAGTTTTTAACTCTGCGCAGAGGTGTACACTTTCACTGTGAGTCATAACTTCCAAATGCATGGGTTCGCGACTCCCCAAAACACCGGAAATTATATAAAGCCACTCAAAAGTTCGTCTAACAAGTTAGGGCCATTAGATTCACTCGGCAGGCAGATGTAGAACCCCCCTTCCCTGTGGCACAACAACCGCAGCCTATACACACTAGGCCAGGGGCTCGCACTACACCCAACGTGGCAAGCCATTCTTACGCCATTTAAGGTAACCACTAACAAGCTGAAAAGGTCTCTTGAACAACTAAAGCCAGAGCCATATAGCCCTCACAGTTGTACTGTCAATCCCGGTTAATGCTTACAGATAAGTCCTTATGGAGAGTAACTAGAGCATCAAAATAACCCACATGCTCTAGCCCCCTTTCAACAGTAATAAAATCATCTTAATTGGTTGATTGCATAATCCATTAGTCAAATTACAAGATCATTGTTCATAATTAAGCACTAGCAATAGCTACCCAAATGCATAACCCATAGGTGACAAGGAAACAAGATATCAATATCTAAGTTATAATCTCTAAGGTTGTCAAGGTAGACACATGCATATGATATTGATTATAGTGAATAGGTAACAAGGATGGTCCCATGTTATACTTGCCTTGATCAAAGTTCTCCGATAGATACTGCTGGTCCGGCTCAAAATAATACTCCTAATCGTCGTAGTACTGCTCACCGTCTAAATTCGATCACCAAGCATCAACATACAAACATTCCGAGCAAACATACACGAAGCAAACAAAAGATACAATTAGAACAGTACACCAACAGTAGAAAAACATTTAGAAAAGCTTACAAAACTATTCTACACGTTGCTACGATCACACAGACGTAAAGATCACGAAATTCGGATTTAAAACGTGAAAGTTATGAATTTTCTAAGATTTCCTATAGATAAATAATTACTTTAATATAAACTCGAAAATTAAATTTTCCAAACCTACTGTACAACTACACTAACATGTAGAGCTTGCAAATACGAACCTAACGCAACTGGAACGGGCCAAATCGGAGTTAAAACGTGGAAGATATGGCCTAAACAAAATTGTATATATATATGTATTTCTATTGTATTTCGGGATTTGTTTTACTAAAGAAAAACGGCCATAAATCATATTTTAATTGATAAAGTATTGTCACGTAATTTATATATTAAGCAAGTTAAACTTTATCTGTGCAAAGAAAATAATCAAACATGTGTCATGATATTCACTGCTGCTACGCTACGTCGTGGATTACGTCTAAACAATGCAGGCATGATGTTAACAGTATTTACAACCAAAATAATAATGGGGCAAGGAAACTGGGCTGACCATTGATCATGGACGTGGTCATTTGCTTGCATGCTGGTGATAGATGGCTCTGCTCGGCGAGATCGGATAAACTTCAAGCGGGGGTTCTGCACCAAGATGTAAAAGCCTTCTATCAAGCTTCTTTGCAGCAAACTGCAGTAGTAAACGCGATTGTACTTCTGGTAGCCTGAATCCCCGAGTCCAAACACTGCATGATGGATCCCCTCGAGCCATTGTCGCGGTAGCACCAGAGGACGGAGGGGCGTGACTTGACGCGGGACTTGGTGAGCATGTAGTTGAGGTTGACGACCTGGTCGCGGGACTTGTCGCCGACGATGACAAACATGGAGCGCTGCCGCTGCGGTTTTTGCGATCTCAGGCGAGGGAAACTGCAGCGAGGAATTGAATTAACCTGTTGTCGGGTGAAACGCCCAACAGACGCTTCTCGGGCCAGTAATGAGGGACATCGTACGGCAGCAGATGCGCGTGCAAAGCCTGGTTCGGATCTTGGGCGTCCAGGTCCAACCGCACCCCAAGAGCGCCATGGTCCAGTGGCCAGAAGGCCACGCCGCGCAGCACGACGGCCGGACCAACGTGACGCAGCTCCTGGTCGGAGACATCCACGGATGACTTAGCCTCTGTTCCCCAGTTTCCGATCTCCGAGGCGTAGCACCGGAGCACGGTGAAACCAGGCCGGTTGTAGACGAGCAGCAGACGAAAGAACTTGGTGGAGCCCAGTGGATCGAGGTCGTTGTCAGTGAGCAATGTGCAGGCATAGCTGACGGGCATGTCCTTCCCAGAAAGGGGCGGCAGCACGGAAACATCCCCAGTGATCGGGTTGCAGACACAGAACGTCAGGCCGTCGGTGCGTCTCCGGCGCTGAAGCTCCACGACGAGACGGCCACTGCGGGAGGCGACGAGGCGAGAGTAGTCAAAGGTCCAGCCATCCAGATCGTTGCCATGGAACAGAGAGCCGATGCCGGAGCCGTGGTGGCAACCTGGGTGCAGACTGCCAGAGCCCATGGCAAGGAAGCGCGCCACGCTGCCTCGTGTACGCGCGGCGGGTCTATCATTCTCCTGGCAGAAGAAGCCGACGGCGAGCTGGGGAAGGAAGCGGCCAAGCGGCGGCAACAGCGGCGGCGGCGACAATAGCGGCAGCGGCGACAGCGGTGGAAAACAGGGCTAGCAGGCAGGCCGGACATATATATAGGGAGGAAGACTCTCCACCTTCACGTCAACTAGCGATATGGTGCTAATTGACGTTTCACCCTCCATCTTTACTAATAGGCCTAATTAATTATTAAAGCCCATTAGTAAATAAATGAATAGACATTTAGGATAATTGCACACAAGCTTTGGTGGAAAATGAGATATTTATTATTTTCGGAATTAATTAATTTCGTGGATAAAATAATTCTAGAAAAGTCCAGAATTATTATTTAAGCCGCGAAAAATACTCCGAAAGCTCCGAAAATTCGAGGGAATTTTCTAAAGACATTATGGAACATGAGGAACCCAAATAAAGTATTTGGAGCTTATGAAAAGATAGATGAAGAGATCAAGGAAAAAGATTAAGCTCACGGAAATTGGAATTTTGGATCCAGAAAATACCAAAAAGTTTTCCGATGAGAAGTAAACGTCGTCCTATGGTATTTTGAAAATAATAGCGCTCACCAACACCAAAGACAAGCATCACACAAACACCACATTATCAAATTAATATGAAAAAGTTTAAAACCACAATTTTCTATATTTAATTAGCAACAACTTAACTTATCTAATAAATTTATTCAGATATTGAAATAATTTATTTTATTTAGCGTTTTTCCCGCACAACCCAAAATAGAAAATTTTGGGTGTGACAATTCTACCCCACTTAACAGGAATCTCGTCCCGAGATTTGAAGAGACTAGGGAGAAGGATAAAATTGATCTTGCAAATCTTCACTCTTCCTTGATCAACTCTTATCCAATGATGATGTCACAAGCTCAAAACCCACTTTGTAAAGATACCCTTTAGGCACTTACGATCCTTATAGATGGTTCCAACAGGTTACCCACCCTAAGAAAAGATACTTGTGCTCGATAATGACTTTGCAACCATGCAGATAGCTGATGCTTCCAGGTGACGAAATAGAACGTATAAATCCTCCATCTTGTATCGTCTTTAGTTTGTAAACCCCTCTAAGGAAAAGATCAATTGGAGAACACCAATGGATAGATTGCATTTGCTTCTGAATGATAACTACCATCATGTCCTTCTACCATCTCAAAGAGACTTATGAGCATATCCAAGATCAAGTAACCTGCACTTCCTCGCGAGCAGAAAAATGGCAGTGCAGAAATACAGTTATAACTCGAATTCTACGAATCCAATGATATTATAGCTTATACCGTTGGAAAGCTTATCAAATTTACTATAACTTCCTTATAGAACACTTCTCCAGATTCTGCAGTTAAGGTAGTCGAAAACTGTGCACAACAGAAACTATTCCAGATTGCTGACAGCACAGATGCGTCGCCTTGTGATTTTCATAACTCCCAAACCATAATAGCTATCAGGGTGGTTCTTACGGTCAGAGAAAGATATTGAAGTCTACTATTGTCCAGAATTTATCCATGATTTTTGAGCGTCCAAAAGTAGAGGTATAAGCTATGAAAGACAGACTGCTCTAAAAAGACAGGATAAGATAAAAATGAGATTCAGAGAGACTAGAGAGATAGATAACACTAATCTTCAAGTCTTCATGCTTCTTTGCATTTGTGTTGATGAGATATAAGACATGGATCAAGGATAGCCAAAAGATGACAAGAAAGATAAGGTTTGATCTTCAGTTCTTGGTACCTCGTCGCTTGAGATTAATGATGATAGTAACGGACACTACCTCACTTAACAAAGATTTTGTTCCACCTGGCAATGTCATTGAAGGCAACACTTTCTTTAAGGCTTGCTGCTAATGATAAGTCCTTCACTTAAAACTTACTAAACATACTTGATATGGGGGTGATGCCATCTAAGTTTTCATGAAACTAACTATAGACTTCCAACATCTCCTTCCTATGTCGTCCATGCTAACTTGTATAGAGTATGTTGAATTGAATGTTGAACTCCCAACTGATGATAGCTTAAAGTGAAGACCAGTCCTGACGAATACCCGAGCTTCTTATAGGCGATCCAACAAAGCACTGATCCCAAGCAAACAACACTAGCACATGAGTAGACTTCCAATCATAGAGATAACCACTTCTTCCAAGTGAAACACTAGGACATACGAAACCTTCATCTTACAACACTCACAACTTTGCTACCCCCTTAAGAAAAAGAAACTAGGGGACACCAAAGTAACTTGCATATCCTTTTATACTAGATAACCATAATCATCTCTAATGTAAGATTCCAAGGCAAATCAATGAGATTCAAAGATATCCAATGATATATTCACTTATACAAGATAAGGAAGTAATGCAGAAAATTTCTGGGTGAATTCCAATTTAGCAGTTCAGTAAATCTGACATATCTCGAAATACAGACATCCGATTAAGGTGATCCTTATATGGTTGGAAAGCTTATGAAATTATCTACGACTTTTATTCACAACACTTTTCCAGATTCTGTCAATAAGTTAGTCAAAACTGAACTTAACCGAAACTGTTTCAGGATTCCAGACTGCGTAGTGACCCCAACTTGGAACAGGTATATCTCTTAGCTCACAAAAGATAATAAGGTAAGTCCAGTGGGTTTGGAAAGATACAGAAGTCTAGTTATTCCCAGTAAAATTTCATAAATTTCTCATGTCCATATCTTTTGATATAACAGAAACATTGCAGACTGCTATAGAAATCAGCATGTGAAGTATTACGTAAAACCTACCCCACTTAACATGGATCTAGCTACTCCTCAAGACTTATACCTTCCGAGCCACTTTCAAAACACGAGAACAAGGACAACACACAAGCAACACATCAAGCAAAACAAGCACACATCATATCATCGGTACTACACGTGCTTCTTCAACAATGGTGGTCACCCTAATGGAAGATTATGGATGATGAAATACCATCAAATCTTTGAACCAGGTAAGATCGGAAAACTTTTAGTAAAAATAATATAAAGCAAAATCCAAGGGAGTAAGAAATAATAGCTCAAAGGAAGCTATCAAGGACGGGATACAACAGGACAAGGAAGAGGAAATAGTCAAAATCAATGAATCAAGGGATGACAAAAATAGTTTTATAGTAAAATAAGTTTTAAAATACGTCCAGTGCTACTTGGCATACGTCCTACAGTCAACACCGCTCTGATACCACTCTGTCGCACCCGGTTTTCTAAAGAACAAAACCAGGCTAATCATATGTGTGCCCAGGAAGTCCACACATATGCCAGAATGAAAAAGTATCAGAAACAATGTTATTATATAACGTATACATAGCTACATTAACACTTACATCAGAGTATCGCGGAACGGTGACTAAACTTCAGGCTCCATTCTTCTCAGGGACGGCTGACTGGGGGTAACATATGCCTAGCACTTCTACTAGTCTTCTGGAAACTCCACTACACCTTTGTCCTTCTTCCGAGTAGCATCTTACTACACACTGGAGTGTGGGGGAAATAGCAAGAGTGAGTCCATGTCGAACTCAACAAATATATCATGGGGTTCATGAGGCACAAAAGGCTAGACACTGTTTGACTGCATTTAGCTTTTAATCATCATATAATTAGCAATTAAGTAGCATCAAGGTATTCCAATCCCATTAATGAATCAATGATCAATTGTAATAAGGATAATGAATAGCATTAACATGAGCACAATAGCAATCAACAATAATTAAGCATGATATAATAATGGTGATCAACTATTCCGTAAGAATCCCCAAGGCCGCTCGTATCCGTGAGCACGGCTAGTATACCAGTTTTTAACTCTGCGCAGAGGTGTACACTTTCACTGTGAGTCATAACTTCCAAATGCATGGGTTCGCGACTCCCCAAAACACCGGAAATTATATAAAGCCACTCAAAAGTTCGTCTAACAAGTTAGGGCCATTAGATTCACTCGGCAGGCAGATGTAGAACCCCCCTTCCCTGTGGCACAACAACCGCAGCCTATACACACTAGGCCAGGGGCTCGCACTACACCCAACGTGGCAAGCCATTCTTACGCCATTTAAGGTAACCACTAACAAGCTGAAAAGGTCTCTTGAACAACTAAAGCCAGAGCCATATAGCCCTCACAGTTGTACTGTCAATCCCGGTTAATGCTTACAGATAAGTCCTTATGGAGAGTAACTAGAGCATCAAAATAACCCACATGCTCTAGCCCCCTTTCAACAGTAATAAAATCATCTTAATTGGTTGATTGCATAATCCATTAGTCAAATTACAAGATCATTGTTCATAATTAAGCACTAGCAATAGCTACCCAAATGCATAACCCATAGGTGACAAGGAAACAAGATATCAATATCTAAGTTATAATCTCTAAGGTTGTCAAGGTAGACACATGCATATGATATTGATTATAGTGAATAGGTAACAAGGATGGTCCCATGTTATACTTGCCTTGATCAAAGTTCTCCGATAGATACTGCTGGTCCGGCTCAAAATAATACTCCTAATCGTCGTAGTACTGCTCACCGTCTAAATTCGATCACCAAGCATCAACATACAAACATTCCGAGCAAACATACACGAAGCAAACAAAAGATACAATTAGAACAGTACACCAACAGTAGAAAAACATTTAGAAAAGCTTACAAAACTATTCTACACGTTGCTACGATCACACAGACGTAAAGATCACGAAATTCGGATTTAAAACGTGAAAGTTATGAATTTTCTAAGATTTCCTATAGATAAATAATTACTTTAATATAAACTCGAAAATTAAATTTTCCAAACCTACTGTACAACTACACTAACATGTAGAGCTTGCAAATACGAACCTAACGCAACTGGAACGGGCCAAATCGGAGTTAAAACGTGGAAGATATGGCCTAAACAAAATTGTATATATATATGTATTTCTATTGTATTTCGGGATTTGTTTTACTAAAGAAAAACGGCCATAAATCATATTTTAATTGATAAAGTATTGTCACGTAATTTATATATTAAGCAAGTTAAACTTTATCTGTGCAAAGAAAATAATCAAACATGTGTCGTGATATTCACTGCTGCTACGCTACGTCGTGGATTACGTCTAAACAATGCAGGCATGATGTTAACAGTATTTACAACCAAAATAATAATGGGGCAAGGAAACTGGGCTGACCATTGATCATGGACGTGGTCATTTGCTTGCATGCTGGTGATAGATGGCTCTGCTCGGCGAGATCGGATAAACTTCAAGCGGGGGTTCTGCACCAAGATGTAAAAGCCTTCTATCAAGCTTCTTTGCAGCAAACTGCAGTAGTAAACGCGATTGTACTTCTGGTAGCCTGAATCCCCAAGTCCAAACACTGCATGATGGATCCCCTCGAGCCATTGTCGCGGTAGCACCAGAGGACGGAGGGGCGTGACTTGACGCAGGACTTGGTGAGCATGTAGTTGAGGTTGACGACCTGGTCGCGGGACTTGTCGCCGACGATGACAAACATGGAGCGCTGCCGCTGCGGTTTTTGCGATCTCAGGCGAGGGAAACTGCAGCGAGGAATTGAATTAACCTGTTGTCGGGTGAAACGCCCAACAGACGCTTCTCGGGCCAGTAATGAGGGACATCGTACGGCAGCAGATGCGCGTGCAAAGCCTGGTTCGGATCTTGGGCGTCCAGGTCCAACCGCACCCCAAGAGCGCCATGGTCCAGTGGCCAGAAGGCCACGCCGCGCAGCACGACGGCCGGACCAACGTGACGCAGCTCCTGGTCGGAGACATCCACGGATGACTTAGCCTCTGTTCCCCAGTTTCCGATCTCCGAGGCGTAGCACCGGAGCACGGTGAAACCAGGCCGGTTGTAGACGAGCAGCAGACGAAAGAACTTGGTGGAGCCCAGTGGATCGAGGTCGTTGTCAGTGAGCAATGTGCAGGCATAGCTGACGGGCATGTCCTTCCCAGAAAGGGGCGGCAGCACGGAAACATCCCCAGTGATCGGGTTGCAGACATAGAACGTCAGGCCGTCGGTGCGTCTCCGGCGCTGAAGCTCCACGACGAGACGGCCACTGCGGGAGGCGACGAGGCGAGAGTAGTCAAAGGTCCCGCCATCCAGATCGTTGCCATGGAACAGAGAGCCGATGCCGGAGCCGTGGTGGCAACCTGGGTGCCGACTGCCAGAGCCCATGGCAAGGAAGCGCGCCACGCTGCCTCGTGTACGCGCGGCGGGTCTATCATTCTCCTGGCAGAAGAAGCCGACGGCGAGCTGGGGAAGGAAGCGGCCAAGCGGCGGCAGAAGCGGCGGCGTCGACAATAGCGGCGGCGGCGACAATAGCAGCGGCGGCGACAGCGGTGGAAAACAGGGCTAGCAGGCAGGCCGGACATATATATAGGGAGGAAGACTCTCCACCTTCACGTCAACTAGCGATATGGTGCTAATTGACGTTTCACCCTCCATCTTTACTAATAGGCCTAATTAATTATTAAAGCCCATTAGTAAATAAATGAATAGACATTTAGGATAATTGCACACAAGCTTTGGTGGAAAATGAGATATTTATTATTTTCGGAATTAATTAATTTCGTGGATAAAATAATTCTAGAAAAGTCCAGAATTATTATTTAAGCCGCGAAAAATACTCCGAAAGCTCCGAAAATTCGAGGGAATTTTCTAAAGACATTATGGAACATGAGGAACCCAAATAAAGTATTTGGATCTTATGAAAAGATAGATGAAGAGATCAAGGAAAAAGATTAAGCTCACGGAAATTGGAATTTTGGATCCAGAAAATACCAAAAAGTTTTCCGATGAGAAGTAAACGTCGTCCTATGGTATTTTGAAAATAATAGCGCTCACCAACACCAAAGACAAGCATCACACAAACACCACATTATCAAATTAATATGAAAAAGTTTAAAACCACAATTTTCTATATTTAATTAGCAACAACTTAACTTATCTAATAAATTTATTCAGATATTGAAATAATTTATTTTATTTAGCGTTTTTCCCGCACAACCCAAAATAGAAAATTTTGGGTGTGACACCAGCCAGGTTACGTGACGGTGGAGACAGACTTGCAAAAAGTGCAGTCCTAATTGGACAAGAAATCTCCACACCGATTCCTGGCAGGAAACGTTAAATATTAGGTAATTGGACAAGAAATCTCCACACCGATTCCTGGCAGGAAACGTTAAATATTAGGTATAGATATGTAACAGCCAGGTTACGTGGCATCTGTCTGCCAGCCAGGTTACGTGGCATGCAACTCCCTACAGAGAATAGTTTGGACAGAAAGACAACAATTCTCCAAATTCCACCGTCAAACTGTAGTCAACATCATGGATGTCAACAACCAGCGCCAACGGGCGAGTCCGCCCCCCACGACCCAAGATGTTGCCAGCGCTGTCCGACGAGCCTGCCCCGCCGCCGCGTCCACGTCCACTGCCAGACCTACACCCAACATCATGGATGTCAACAACCATCGCCAGCGGGCAAGTCCGCGCCCCGTGACCCGACATGGGGCCAGCGCTGGCCGGCGAGCCTGCCCCACAAAAGAATTGCAGCATGGTAATATTACTTCAATATTGTTTTAAATTATTTCTCTATTGCATTCATTGAAAATATCACACTATTCTTTTTTATCTACAGATCCATATATTTCAAAAAACACTCAGGCAGAAGATATGTTGATGGATGCCAAGGAAAAAAAAAGGAAGAGAGAAAGAGAGCGTTATGCACAGATGACAAATGAAAAAAAAACAGGAAAGGCTTAAAAGGTTCCGTGAAGCCTATCATGAAAAGAAAAAAAATAAAGAGTCGTCACATATGAAAGAAACGGAAGCCGATATTGTACATCATGAAGATGCTACGATTGATGCTCGTCAAGATGTGCATGCTGCAGGTGGCATAGAGGCACTTGAAAACCTAAAAAAAGAATTGCATCTAGGTAAAATTACTTCAATATTGTCTTTTTTCTCTATTGCATTAATGGAAAATATCACACTATTCTTATTATACATTCTTTTGATCTACAGACCCAAACAGTACAAAAAACAATCAGGTAGACAATCCAATAGGGTCAGAAGATCCGGTAATGGATGCCAAGGAAAAAAAAGGAAAAGAGATCGAGAGTGGTATGCACAGATGAGCGATGAAAAAAAAGGGGAAAGAGTTAAAAGGATCCGTGAAGTGTTTCAGCAAAAGAAAAAAGTTAATGAGATGGCACAGCTCAAAGAAAATAGCACACAAGGGAGGAAGCAATATACAGAAGAAAAGCAGACTGAACAAAAGGAAATAAGACGTCAACATGAGAGGCAGCGATATGCAAATATGCAACCAGAACAAAAGACAGCTAGAATACAACAAATTACAGAAAAAAAAGTATTGAAGCGTAGCACACAAACCAAATATTCAATCGCCTTGGAGAACCCTGCATATATAGAACCAGAAATGGAAGTTAACACATCAAGCTTTGATTTAAAACAAAGGAAGCATGGTAAGGTTATTAAGTTATTTTTTACACGTCAATATACAACCTTTTGTAAAACTAACCATGCTTCTTGGATAGATATTCCCTCTTCGATGTGTGCATCCACCAAAGACAAAGATGGACCAGGAATAGCCTACAATGAACATAATGGTAAGTTTATCAAGTTATTACTAATGCTCTTATGAAATAGAAAAAAACAATATATGTAAAAAACATTTTTGTGCAGTCAATGATGAAGTTATATTTGAACAAGGCACCAACGAGGATGAATATGTGTTCTCTGGTCAAGGTATGCTTAATAAAACTAAAATATATTCAAATCATTATATTAGTATACTTTATTGATTTTAAAATGCTTTAACTCGAACCAGGATCAGCCTACAATGAAGACCAAGGACATCTACAACATCAAGAAGTGTTGACTAATGGTAATGGCAATAATAAGTTTATCAAGTTATTACTAATGCTCTTATGAAATAGAAAAACCAATATATGTAAAAAAACATTTTTGTGCAGTCAATGATGAAGTTATATTTGAACAAGGCACCAACGAGGATGAATATGTGTTCTCTGGTCAAGGTATGCTTAATAAAACTACAATATATTCAAATCATTATATTAGTATACTTTATTGATTTTAAAATGCTTTAACTCGAACCAGGATCAGCCTACAATGAAGACCAAGGACATCTACAACATCAAGAAGTGTTGACTAATGGTAATGGCAATAATATTATCATTTCTCAAAATACTCTCAAATTAGAAAATTTTGAAACTGACCATGTTTCTTGGACAGAGAATTCCTCTAAAATGTGCCCAGCAAACAAAGCAAAAGATGCACCACGATCAGCCTACAATGAAGATCAGGGTAAGTTTATCAAGTTATTATTTAATAATAATATGGTCTTATCAAATAGAAAAACTAATATAAATTTAAAAAAACTATGCAGACAATGATGGAGTCATTTTTGAACAAGACATCAATGAGGAAGAATACATGTTCTCTGCTCAAGGTATGATAAATAAAATTGAAATATATTCGCATAAATCAATATATATATATATATATATTAGTATACTAACTTATTTAAAAAATATATTAATAAAAACAGATTGGGACATAGATGAGGAAATTGAAATATCAGATGACGAGGAAATAGCTACCGAGGATTCAAACATCACAGACCCGTATGACATCGTCTACAGTAACATACCACAAAAAACTCACATGCTCAAAACTATGGAAAATTGCAAATTCTGCAATGCAAAAAAGTTTGAGTACGAGTCCGAAGGCTTATGTTGCAGGAAGGGAGCTGTCAGACTAGCAAATACAGAGACACCAACTCAACTCATGAGGCTCTGGACAAGCAACGATTCTGATGCAGTACATTTTCGAAACAACATAAGGTTCTTCAACGGGCACTTTTCATTTACCACTCTATATTGCTAGCTTGACAGAGACATGGTAGACATTAGAAACACTGGTATCTACACCTTTCGAGCACATGGTCAGATATACCACAATGTACCCTCGATTGGTAATACTCCAGCAAATGCCACGCACCTAGAGCTATACTTCTATGATGATGATCCAAGTTTAGAGCATCGTTACCGTCGTTGCCGCAAGGAATTATACGAGCAAGACAAGCATGTAATGAGCATACTCACAGACGTTCTACGCGACAACCCTTATTCAAAACAGTTTAGGAGTTTGGGACAAGCCCAGAACATCGAGGACTACAGAATTATCTTGAACCTTGACCAAAGATTGGATCAGAGAGTATACAACGAACCAATCAATTCAGAGGTAGCTGCAGTTTGGATAGAAGGAAAGGAAAGAAGAAATACCTCTAACAAAAACATAATACTCCACGGCCAAAACGGTGAAATAAAGGGCATACGATCGTACCATGGATGCTATGATCCATTATCATATCCTTTATTATTTCCAAAGGGCGAACTAGGTTGGCATCTAGATATCCCAAAAGTCGGTGTGAGCATGGAAGATGTAATAAAGGCTCGCGCAAAGAAAAAAGATAATGGCGAGGACCCAGGTTAGTACATCACATACTTCTATATTATACAAAATTAAATTATGATATATGGCAGATTCATCCTTGTGAAGCTGATTCTTGTTTTTAAAATATTATTAAAAACAGAATCAAATAGCAGGCTGTGTGTAACCATGAGAGAATACTACTGCTACAAATTCCATGCACGACCAAATATTTTTGATCCAGTGTTACATGGCGGACGACTATTCCAACAGTTTACTGTAGATACATACATCAAGATCGAAAACACCAGATTGGACTACCTATATCATCATCAGACAGATATCAGAGCAGACCTATACCAAGGACTTTTGGATAGCATTCAAGCCGGCGAGCAACAGGGGAATGAAACTGGGAAAAGAATACTTCCTGCGTCATTTATTGGAGGGCCACGAGATAAACATCGTCGGTATCTAGATGCTATGGCTTTGGTCAGAAAATTTGGAAAACCTGACATATTCCTTACGATGACATGCAACCCCAACTGGGAAGAGATTAAAAATGAACTGAAGTTTGGACAGACACCACAGCATTGCCCAGATTTGGTTGTTCGTGTTTTCAAGGCAAAACTAGAAGAAATGAAGCAACAGCTATTTGAAAAGGACATTCTTGGAAAGGTCAAGGCTTATACCTACGTGGTAGAATTTCAAAAGAGAGGACTACCACATGCTCACTTCTTGCTGATCATGACAGGAAAATACAAGTACACATGCCCAGAACAGTACGATAGAATCATCTCCGCCGAGCTACCTAACAAGCACAAATACCCAGAGCTATACAAATTGGTCGTCAAACATATGATGCATGGTCCTTGCGGAGCACTCAACAGATACTGTCCGTGCACAAAGAATCGCAAGTCATGCAAGAACAATTATCCAAAGCCATTTATTGAGACTACAATACAAGGCAAGGACTCCTACCCATTATATAGGAGACGCAATGATGGAAGGTACGCAAAAGTTAGAAAATGCGAACTGGATAACAGGTGGGTTGTTCCTTACAACCCTTACCTATTGATGATGTTCAACTGCCACATAAATGTTGAGATATGCTCGAGCATTAAAGCAGTCAAGTACCTATATAAATACCTATACAAGGGACATGACAAGGCATCTATATCTGTTACTGGGGCAGAAAACGAAGTACAAGTCGACGAGATTCAACAGTACAGAGATGCACGATGGGTGACGCCTCCGGAAGCACTGTGGAGAATATATGGCTTTGAACTAAGCAAAATAAACCCTCCAGTCCAGCAGCTGCAGCTGCACCTCCCAAACATGCACATGGTTTCTTACAATGGCAAAGACAAAATCAAGGATGTTATCAACCGTGGAGGCACGGAAAGGTCAATGCTGACAGCATACTTTGAAAGGAACAACAATTGTGAAGAAGCACGAGGCATATTGTATAGAGACTTTCCAGAGAAGTATACTTGGAACACAAGATACAAGCTATGGCAACCGAGGAAACAGAAAACTATATACCAGATTGGCAGGTTAGTCGCAGCGCATCCAGCTGAAGGAGAACGGTACTATCTTAGGGTACTCCTAAACCATGTGCCGGGCGCAACGAGCTACGAAGAACTCAGAACAGTTGACGGTCAAGTAATGCCATCGTTTCGGGACGCCGCGGAAAAAAGAGGATTGATTGAGGCAGACAACACAATAGATGAATGCATGACAGAAGCCGAGTTGTTCCGAATGCCATCGTCCCTGAGAAGACTGTTCGCAACAATCCTGGTGTTTTGCGAACCAAGCGACATCCGTAGTCTTTGGAACAATCACCTTGAGGCAATGTCAGAAGACTATAGTAGACACTGCAAGTGCAAGCACACAGTTGAACAGATGGTACTAAGAAATATCAGGGACATGCTGCAGTCAATGGGAAAAGACATAAAATCGTTTCCGCTTCCAGAAATTGACATACAGCATGATACATCAGACAACGTACCTAGGGAGATTATCGAGGAATCATCGGTCAAGGTGGACCCAGAGGACGCAACTTTGCATGAGTACCTAAACAATGAGCAAAAGATAGCCTATGAGAAGATCCTATCAGCAGCTATCAGCAACAAAGGAGGCCTCTTCTTCGTCGATGGCCCAGGAGGCACGGGAAAATCATTCCTTTACAGGGCGCTCCTAGCCACCGTGCGCAGCCAAGGTAAGATTGCTCTAGCAACAGCCACTTCCGGTGTTGCGGCTTCAATAATGCCCGGAGGAAGAACCGCGCACTCAAGGTTCAAGATACCACTAAGATTAGACAACACATCAACTTGTGGATTCACAAAACAAAGCGGGACAGCCAAGCTGCTACAAGCGACATCACTAATAATTTGGGATGAAGCATCAATGACTAAGAGGCAAGCGGTTGAGGCGCTAGATAAAAGCATGAGGGACATAATGGACAGACCAGATCTACCATTTGGCGGGAAAACAATTGTGTTCGGAGGAGATTTTAGACAAGTCCTTCCTGTTGTCCGAAAGGGATCAAGAGCACAGATAGTAGACACATCGCTACGCAGATCCGAGCTATGGAACTGCATGCAACACTTGAAGCTCATACGAAACATGAGGGCTCAAAATGACCCGTGGTTCGCCGAATACCTTCTGCGTGTTGGAAACGGCACAGAAAAGACAAATGATAAGGGAGAAATCCTTCTGCCTCAAAGCATATGCGTGGAACACAAGGAAGAAGATAACGGGCTGGATAGACTAATCAACCATATCTACGAAAAGGATGGCGCTTCCTTGAAGGATCCAAAATACATCACATCGAGAGCAATTCTATCCACAAGAAACGACTGCGTAGATAGCATCAACCTAAAAATGATTGATCGCTTCGAGGGGAAGGAGATGGTGTATCACAGCTTCGATTCTGTAGAAGACGATCCACACAACTACTATCCTCTTGAATTCCTGAACAGCCTTACACCGAACGGACTGCCTCCACATATGCTCAAACTAAAACTTAACTGTCCAATCATACTGCTCAGGAATATCGACCCAGCTAACGGTCTTTGCAATGGCACAAGACTGATCGTACGTGGGTTTCAGAAGAATGCAATTGATGCAGAGATTGTGCTAGGACAGCACTCAGGAATGCGGGTTTTCTTGCCAAGAATACCGCTATGTCCCTCAGATGACGAGATGTTCCCATTCCGTTTCAAGAGGAAACAATTCCCAGTCAGACTAAGCTTCGCAATGACAATAAACAAGTCACAAGGTCAGACAATACCAAATGTGGGCGTCTACCTGCCTGATCCAGTATTCTCTCATGGCCAACTCTATGCCGCGCTGTCTAGAGCGACGGCGACAAAGAACATAAAGGTACTCACACGAAAACTTGATGAAGAGGATGACGAGAAAGACAAGAAGAAGAAGAAGACAAAGAAGATCAGTATAAGCGAGACATACACTAAGAATATCGTCTACACTGAGGTCCTAACCAAATGAGTAAGGTGTTGTTTGAAGAAAACAAATGTAAACATATTGCGTACATGTACAATATTATTCTATGCCAGTGGAGTTAAACATAGGCAAAGTATTGTTGGATAATTAAAATTATAAAGATTCTCTTACAGTGGCAAACCAATACCTTCCAAATTAGCTTCTATTATTATCAAAAACTAACTGGAGAGCAAAAATAGCAAATACCTTCCAAATTATCTTAGTGCAAGACTTCCAGATACATTCAATTACGTTTCACCTTACAAATACGTCTGAGGAAGAAGAAAATAATGGTAGTTGTAGGAAATAGCAAAACATTGTACCTGAATTGGATCGAGGAATTCATCTGGTATGTCCCTAAGGATTGCCTCAGCATCCATAGCTTCAGAAGCAGCAGCTTTTGCCCTACCAGCAAGTAGCATAAACTCCTGTATGATTTAGGGATCAACCCCAATCTTCCACAGAATATTAGCTGCACTAGCAAACAAATGCAATGGACAATGGTCAGACTACCGATACAGGATCAATATCTAATTGGATAAACAAAGAAGAAATTACATGATCATTGTATGCTCTGCCTGAATACGAGTAAGGGATTAACAAAATAATTACACAAAAGGGACAGTCTAACAATGATTCTCATTTAGCTATCACAAGTAATATTTTATGTTAGTGAGAAATAATAATTATTTAGTATGAAAATCCAAATAGCTTTGGCAATATCATAATGTCGCTCGAAAGGTCACCCTTCTGCTTCTGTTTCGGAGAACTTTAGCTCGTGTAACCCTGTGACTAGGAATTTCGTCTATCCGGTGATTATGCTTCCATCGTCTGCTGGTTTAGTCGTCTCAGCTATGGAGGATTGCGTATTACTTGTTTACTGCCATAAATAATGCACAATATGATTTGCTTAGTTCAGTGCAAATAGGATTTAATGAGAATTTTTTGTTGGCAGCTTTTAGCTTGGCTTCATATTTGATGATTTTGCACAATAATCAAATTGATTTATGTCGAATAGTACTTTCTCTTAATACTTTCTGGGATGTCAGAAGCAGTAATATGGGCAAATTCGACATATTATGTCCAGGAATACCCTATGGAATCTCTCTGATTCATACAGAAGCAAACATATTTTAGTGCTACTTAACTGATACTGGAATAAATTGTTTGAATCCTGTTTAGATCAACCTTATTCTAATCTTCTCATTTGTAATCTTCACCTTCATAACAACATGTTTATTCGTGCAGAAAGATTGAGCTAGCAGTTGAATTTCTAACCACACTGCCAAATGACCCGAGCCATGGCCATAAGGTGCACAGCATTCAGCTATTGCGTCTGGTTTCATTCATCGGAAACTGGGTGCAGTCTATCTTAAATTTTCCTGAGAATAGTAAAAAGATGCTACAGACTTTTGATCCAGCATTGGATAGTAGATGCTGGGCCATTTTGAGAGTTTGTGTTGAAAAGAAGCCATCCATTTCAATATCTCTGAACTTACTTAAATCACTTAGTCGTGTTGCAAGTCATGGTTTGGGCAGAGTTGATAGCAACAGCTCACGTGCTGACAATGAATCTATTGAGCTCTTCGAACAAGTGTTTGACTGTATGTCACTGCTTTTCTCCTCCAACACAAGAGCATTCTTCAATGCAGGTGTAGATTTATGGGCCTCGTGTGCTATTGAGGTTATCAACCTTGCCCAGAAGGTTTCAGCTAATGAGGATGATTTCTGCCCTGTTCTTCAGAAACTTGCAAATTCCCTCCTTGGGCAATTCTCAAGCTTCCTGAGATTTTGCACAAATCCGAAGAATATTTTCCATGCTTTTGTTGATAAGGTTCTAGCGCCATTGTTGGAGTTGTTAGTTTTACTTAATTCACAAGCAAATTCCAGTAAGCACAAGCAGTCAGGAACAATGTTGATCATTTTTATTATTTTTTATTAAATAATTTCCTAAATAAAATTGCACAAATGTACTCATACTCCCCTTGCTACATAGCGAGATCTCGCAATTTTCAGAAGGTGGATTGAATTTGGTCATTTTGATTTTGAAGGACGCGATATCTCTTTTATGTGTGGCATATCTCTAAAAATCAGAAGTTTCCCATATTAGCTCATATGCAAATCATAGAGCTCGAAGAGTTGTATAAATTTTTGTTATATTTTTCACTTGAAATCATCTTGGTGCTGAAATGATCAATACAATCTTAAATCTATATAAAATATATCCAAACATTGTATCAATTATTTTGATATCAAATTAAAATGGCAACAAATGAAAATATGGTGAACTAAAAAGTTGTACATCTGCTCGAGTTTTATATTTTTCATATGAATTTTGTCTCTATACAAACTCATATGGAAAACCTATGAACTTTTAATATATGTTTCTAGAAATTGCTTGGACAAAATCATGCCTAGCCAAAACTACAGAATTAATCCTTAATTATCACAGGGCGAATCCTTAACGATTTCTCAGTCAAACTATTGGCATTGTCATGTCAGTCAGAAGGCACAACATGAAGGAATGAGACAATGACAAAACTGAACAACAAGGAACTGCCGGCAAGCCCTCACCTCCTGATCGGATTTTTCATTTTCGAACTTGGGGTAGAATGTGGCCCTGATTTGGGCCTCGGTGAAGGTGCTGTTGTCCACCTCAAAGCCCGGGGCGGCCTTGAAGAGTCTCGAGAGCTTCTCCGTAGCAACACCGTCCCGCTCCTCTGTCACCCTCGCGGAAGTCGAGGTGGACGCTGAAGCGACCCCAGGGCCGTCCCCCGCGGTGGTCGTGTAGCCCCTGGGCACCCACAGCTGCGCCGGCCCGGGCCCGGGTCCGGGCCCCGCCCACGCTGGTGGCGCCTGCGAGGCGAGGGTCATCTTCCGGACGGGCTCGGTAATCTCGGCCGCGGCGGAGGAAGAGGACGAGTAGGAGACGTCGGTGGCCTCCGGCTTCCATTTACGCGGCGGCGGCGGCTTGGTCTGCACGAAATAGAGGGACAGGTGGGGTTAGGGTTTAGAGGGTTTATCGAATTGAGGGGAAGAGTAAGAGGCGTACGCCGTCGTGTCGAGGCATTGCGAGCGGGGGCGCGGAGACGGCGGAGGAGGAGAGGCGGAGGGGGAGGAGGAGGGGGAGGATGCGCCGGGGGGCTTGCGGTGAGAGGAGGGAGCACGCGCGCGACATACGGACTGAAGCGGCGCCGCCAAGCTCCCTGATGCGAGCGAATGCGTGTGCGCCGCTGCCCATTGCAGCCAGTAGACCATTGAGGACGGGCTTGTTCGACTCCCTTAAAGAAAAAATTACTTAATTTCCACCGAAAACTCCTTTCCAACGCCGTCGCACGATGCGCCGCTCCTACTCCGAGTCCTGCTCCGCCCGTAGTTCCGTCCGAGTCCTGCTCTTCCTCCATGTCCGACGTATCTTGGGCTACAAAAATCCCTCCGGCCGTATCCAATGGCAAGTGCAAACCAGAAACAAAAACGAATTACTCCAACTTCCTATATCTTATCTATATATTCAAGATCCCTCTCTTGGCTGATTTCACAAAACCAAAAGTTTCGGCGACAACAACCTCCAGCAGAGCCAAGTCCTATTGACAACAATTGTTGTTACCGGCAAGAAGCTGGACGAGGGTTAGTGCTCAACGTGCCCTGCGCTCAAAAACTGCAGGCAATCTTCATCAGCGCAAAGCTCTTCAAAATCTTCCTCAACGTGCCACTCGACCTCACCGTCCAGTGTGCACACATCGGTCAGGTGTGTACCTGTGTTCCACTCAAAACTCATTACCTTGATCGAATCTAATTTGTTTCATTCAGTTGATAGAACATTGCTGATTTGATATCCCTATTTGAAGTGGGATCTATGTCTATGATGCTTGACACCAATGAATAGGATAAAAACATAATTGCATAAAGCACTTTGAATAGCACTAGGTGGTTTCGGAGGGCAAATATAAAGTTTTTGTAGTTTCATATTGCAAATATAATAGTCATATTTGTTATGCTCCTAGAAAAAACATCCGTAACTTATTATTTGTCCTAAAGAAATATCCTAATGAGTAGCTGGTAGTTGTCCTGACAATTTACAAGAGTTTTTAAAATTTTCAGGTTGCTGACTATATACATTGACACTTGTATTTTTAAAACAGACAAATGGAGCATGATGTTGGATCAAGCACTTTAGAGAATTTAGATGATCGACCATTAAAGAAAGCAAAGATGAGTGAAGACAAAATAACAGATGAAAAGATAACTGCATCGCCAGCTAGAGAGAAATTCTCTTCAGATTATGAATTGATAGATAAGCAGATAAGAGAAGAAGAAAAAAAGGTGGATGATGATGAACAACCAAAGGAACAAAAACAAAACAATGCTGGTAATACGTATGACTATCTACCACAAGGTATTTTAAAAATTTAAATTTCTATTTGTTCTTTTTCATGTATAATTTTGATTACAGTACCGAGGATATAAAGCTAATCCGTATTGAATTATATATGTAGATTATTCATTGACCGATCTAGACTTATGTGCTCACATAATAATTGCGGAATCTTCGAAAGACGATATACTGGTGAAGATTGATGAAATATTTGTGAAACAACATCAATTATTGTGTCTCCTAGAACAAGGCAAATGGTTAGACGATGATGTGAGTACAACTAATAATTATGCATTTTACATTCAGTCTTATAATTTATTTAATGTATTTCAAATTTTTTTGTAGGTGATCAGTGCTTACATATGTTGTATAAGGGATCAAGTACAACAGCAAAATATGGATGATTCTAAGATATATTTTGAAAACCCCTTTATTACTAGACTGATTACAAGAGATGCCAACAATGGTATAACTAAAGATGAAAATTTTATTACTGAGATTGTTAAAAACTATCTTGATCATGAAATGGTAACATCTATCTCCAATTTCAAATAATAGAAATAGCATATTCTTAGTTGCTAATTATATATATGTCTGCAACTAATCAATTAACTTGATTATAGATTTTTCTACCAATAAATATCAAAGACTCCCATTGGTATTTAGCTGTTTTGAACGCAAAAAAGACTGAGATTCAAGTACTCGATTCATTGTGTTGGGAATTCAACTGTGCTGACCTCACTATTGTGGTTTGTTTCTATGCTCCAATAACTCAAACTTTTTTTAAACTAATCTGTCAATTGTGTTAAAAACGAATTATGAAAACCTTATTATTTATACAGCTACGAGGACTACAATATCATTTGAACATTATTGACGGTCAGCAAACATTGATTAACAAAAAATGGAAAAATTTACATATTATTGAATGGAAAGTCAAAGAACAACTTCACGAACCACTTCAAAAAGACAGGGTAAATATAAAAAATAAGAAATTATCTGGTTTATTTATGTTGAGTGCTAATGCTAAATTTTATTTAAACTATTCAGTTCATCTTGCGGCCTCTTTTTGCTCAAATTCATGGAATACTGGACTGGAGATGCACTATCTCATCCAATTACACAGGTACATATATTTTCTTTTGTCATGACTAATTATTTAATATACGTACTGATAAATATTTGTACCATACAGGAAAGTATTAATCTTTTTAGGTACAAATTGGCCGGTATATTGTATTGCTGGAAAACAAACACACCGCCACTGGAGACAAACTTACGATAAAATAATGAAGAGTCAAATACTGATGACGTATTGTTATTAGA